>PVKZ01000367.1:693500-919582 GCA_004027375.1 Macroglossus sobrinus | reverse complement strand
TTTCTTTCTTTCTTTCTTTCTTTCTTTCTTTCTTTCTTTCTTTCTTTCTTTCTTTCTTTCTTTCTTTCTTTCTTTTTCTTTCTTTCTTTCTTTCTTTCTTTCTTTCTTTCTTTCTTTGTCTTTCCTTCTTTCTTTCTTTGTCTTTCCTTCCTTCCTTTCTTCCTTCCCCCCCCTCTCTCCCCCCACTCCCTCCCTCCCCTCCCCCATCTCTCCCTCCCTCCTTTTCTCCTTTCTTCCTTCCTTTTCACGCTATAAGCCAGGTTAAGATGGCTTTTTATTTAGTTGATTTGATTTTATGTTTTGGTTAAATATTAAGATGTTAATCTTGGAGCATTTATGTTTACTGTTGTTTATAACTCTATCACATATATATACTTGTTTGTATATAACTATATGGTTGTTCATTTAGTCAATTTTCAAGTTTTTTTCCTTGGGAAATGTGGAGATAAATGTCCCATACCCAAATATAACTATCCTTTCTTATGTACTTGGAGGTGAATTCTACATGTGAACTTGCTGGGTCAAAGAGTACGGATATTTAAGTGTTTTGATGCTTAATGTCAAATTGTCCTCTGAAAAATGTGATAGGTACCTAGACTGCAGTATGCTTTTTGTAGGTTCATCTGCCCATGTTCCTTGGCATCAACAGGCCCATGCACAGCAAAGTAAACACTGTCTTGTTGGTTCATAGCTGGAGGCACCAGGCCTAGAAAGAACCCCATCCCCTGGCTGCTAGCTTTTCCCTATGTGGCCTTGGCTGTCACTTTGACCCAGCCTACAGGTGTTTCTGTAAATGGCCATGAAATTTTCTCTCTCCTGAAAGTTCTCTTCAGGACTACACTACATGTAACATCTTTCTCTTGGTTAGGCTTTTGCAGTTGACAAAATTGCCTGATTTCATAATAAATCAAAGCCAATTTTCATGAGAAGCAGGGATTCTATTTTAATAGGATGCTTGGTATTGGAAAGACTGTCCTGTTTCCCTGAACTATGTTCTGACTGAGAAGGCAGAGTGACCCTAGTGCTCTGTAATATTTGTAGGTTATTGAAAAATTTAAAAGGTAACACTTTCTGCTTTATTGTCCTACTTGCCACCCCCAGTAAAAGTAGGGTCACAATTTAGTGACAGACTATTTGCAGTTTAGCTGAAAGTTCTACATTGCTAAAGAAAAAAAAAGTGTATGTTTTAAAAATAAAGGCCTCTCTATGAACTTTTTAAAAGTTAATGCAGTCATTTAAAAACATCATTGCACATGTGTACGTTGTACCACTTTACAAGTAGTGCAGGCTTATTTTAAAGCATTTACGTTTGACCTGTCTTCTTAACTATGCTCACAGAATGAAGCCTGCCATTGTGGCCATTTTATTTTTTGACCAAATACAAAAATTAAGGAAAAAGAAAAATCTATGCCAAATGCGGTTTTCATACGAAGACACTCGAGGGCGCTCTAGCAATGGGAGATGTGAATTATCTCCTTAAAACACGCCTCTTGGAATAAGATGACAGTTGGTTTTTCTGTTCATTTTTAAGACAAATAAAAGACACATAGATGGTAGTGGAAATATATTTCTGTACTGACCTATAAATTATCCCTTGGAAAGTTTATAGGAAACTTAAGAAGTGACTGTGTGCTTTTGTTCTCCTTATTAACCTCCTCATCAACCTCCTCCCTCCCCTTGCCTTTTCCCACCACACCAGCTCCTTGGCAGGGCTGTGTCCCCTGCCTGGAGCACTCTGTCCCTTTAAGTCTCTGCCCAAATGTCACCCATCAGAGAGGTCTTTCCATCTACCTTGTACAACACAACATAGCACCACTACCCCACCAGCCTCTGTACTCTCTTGCCCCTCACTCCACCTAATTGTTTTTCCTTTGCACTCACTTCCACCTGACATTTATCTGTGTACATTTGTTTGTTTGTTGTCTGTCATCTGTCTGCATCCCACCCACCCCAAGATATTTATGAGAGAAAGGACCTGGTCTATTTATTTCAAACTTTATACCTTTATACAACAATGCCTGGCACATAGTAAGTACCCAGTATAAATTTGCTAAATGAAAAAAGAACAGATTTAGGAAATGAAGTATTTAAGATAGTGGTTTTTGGAGATTAGTGCCTTTTTTTGGTGGTAAAGAATGCATAACATGGATTTACCATTTTATCCATTTTAGAGTATACAGTTCAATGGCAGTAAGTACATTCACACTTTTGCACATCCATCACCACAGTCCATTTCAGAACTTTGTTATCATCTCAAACTGAAACTCTGTACCCACTAAACAATAACTTCCCATTGTCTTCTCCTTCCTTACCCCAGTAACTTCTTTCTGTCTCTATGAATTTAACTAGTCTATATTCTCATATAAGTGGAATCATGCAATATTTGTCTTTTGTATCTAGCTTTACTTAGCATAATGTCCTCGTTTCATCCATGTTGCTGTATGTGTCAGAATTACCTTCCTTTTTAAGGCTGAATAGTATTTCATTATGTGTATGTACCCTATTTTGTTTACCCACTCATCCATCAGTGGACATTGGGATTGTTTCCACCCTATGCTTATTGTTAGTGTGTGTTTTATATAGAGCTTAGATATGTGATGTTAAGATTTTGAGTATAAAGGAGATTTCTTTGAAATGGTAATAACATCTTTAAATTATACCAGTGAGTCACACAGTTCACTCTTGGGTGATTTCTGCCTTCAGGTAAATACTTTTAATATAGATTAAAGTAGAAACTTAGTCAAGCTCCTAAAAATCAGAACTGGTATAATATCCCTATTGGTGCTGTTTAGATTTTTCTTATAAATGTCAAAAAAAAAAAAAAAAAGACCTCCCAGTTCACAAAATCAAATTACTAACTCTCTGGCTTAAGCAGGAAAATCCTGGATAGATACTCTGAGGTTCTAATCCGGTGCTGAACCTGCATTTGACCCTTAACCTTGTTCAAGACCCTTGTCTAAACTGACCCTTACTTTTCTCACAATTAAAACAATTTGGAAAGGAATTATTGACCTGAAATAAGAGGACTTTGGAGAATTCAGAAATATAAAATATAGGCTTTTTGAGCTTTGGATTATTTTGGCCTATTTCAGCCCAATTTGACCAGAGATTGAAGAAAATAAGAGCTCTGCCTCCCCCAAATTTATGGGTATAGTCTGCACTCAATTGATTTGAACTCCTCCTGCCGTCTTGGGAGGTGTTTTTGTCCATGTGTCATTGTTCATCCTCTTCCTTTAGATCAGCGGTCCTAACCTTTTTGGCACCAGGGACCAGTGCTCTAATGAGAATCTAATGTCTGGTGATCTGAGGTGGAGCTGAGGCAGTGTTGCTAGCACCGGAGAACAGCTGCAAATACAGATGAAGCTTCCCTTACTTGCCCACTGCTCACCTCCTGCTGTGTGGCCCGGTTCCTAACAGGCCATGGACCAGTACTGGTCTGCAGCCCAGGAATTGGGGACCCATGCTGTAGATCCTAAAGTCCAGAGGTGTCTCCATCTCTCTGCAGCAGGGACTACTGCCAGGTGCTCTGTTCAGGCCCTCAGTTCAAGTGGCTGCTGACTGCCACAGTACAGAGGGGCTGCTATTTTGAAATAATTAGGTGTGCTGCAAATACAGAATTTAGAAGAATTCAGGAGAAAGAAGAGGTGGATGTCTTAAATTTTGGTCTCGATCTACAAGATGGACTCAGCAAAGTGGAGACATGATTTTTGCCTTGATCCTGTGTTTTCTCCTACCCTCTTAGTGTCCTCGTGCTGACCCACAAATGCCTCAGTGCTTGGAGTAGAGTGTTCTTAGGGCCTGACTATCCTAGGTCCCATAGTCAGCAGTCTGCCTAGTGAGCCCAGTGAATCTGAGAAAACTAGCATGTGCTAATATCCTGTGTGTAGCCTCTCCTAAGCATTGTACATTTTAGCAAATGCCTCCTGCATGTGCCTTACCTGCATTGGCCAGTAAAGAGAAGTTCTGTTCCAGGGCAGCAGTTGTGGGCATTGGAGAGGTTTGTGGTGGTGCTCCTGCCCCTCGACCTCTGGACAACAGTCCAGGCTGTGAATTCAGGTCATCAGTATCTCCCTGTGCTGCAGGACAGTCAGGGTTTACCAGGAGACCTGGTAACACATCTGAGACTGGAGAGAAGCCTTACCCTTAGAACATCCCCACCCCCATCACCCATATACTACTCATACACACACTCCATACTGACCTTAAGCATTCTAAAGTGGGCTCCAATCATGTTAACCAACTCCTTACACAGTGTAAATTCCCTGATGTCCAACTGTTTGCTGCTTGAAGTCGGACTTAGGGTGGCATGCACGAGCCTCCTCATCCATCGCCCACCTTTTCAACATCTCTCCCCGCACCGCTCACCGTGTACCATTCGACCAGAATCCTCACTGTTCATTACTCCCATGCAACCCTCTCCCACTCTGATTTGCTCACACTCTTCCTCCCACCTCTCATCCTTCAGGTTCTGCCCATTCATCAGGGCCTGCTGCAAGTGCCACTTCCCCCCGGAAGCCATCGTTCCCCAGCCTTCTTAAACAGCAGCCCTCTGTCTCTTTCCCTCTGAAGCCCTGACCCCCTCTAATGGCTTTTGCCACTTTTTCCTTCATTAAGGTTACCTGGGATCAGAATTCTGAGTCGTCTTTGATGCCTTCATCTCCCTTTTTCACCTACATCCCACCTGTTGCCAAGTCTGTTGAGTTCCCCTTCAGTTGTCAACTCTTCCCCCACTGTATTGGTTTTCTATTGCTGCTGTAACAGACTGACACAAAATCAGAGGCTAAACCAACACATATTTATTATTTGATACTTCTGGAAGTCAGGAGTCTGAAATGGGTCTCAGTGAGCTAAAACCAAGGCACCGGCCAGTCTGCATTTCTTTCTGGAATCTCTATGGGAGAATCTGTTTCCCTGCCTTTTCCAGCTTCTAGAGGTTCATGGCTGTTTTCTCTCTCTCCAAGACCAGCAACATGAGTTGAATTCTTCTCCCTCACCATCTCTTTTCTCTCTTTTCTGCTTCCTCTTCCACTTATAAGAACAGTTATGATTTTATTGAGCCCACCTGAATAATCCAGGTTACTTTCCCCATCCCAAGGGCAACTGATTAGCAGCCTTAATTTCATCTGCAACTTTAATTCCACTTTGCCATGTAACCTGACATAGTCACAGTTCTGGGGGTTAGTTCATGGACATCTTTGGGGAGCCATTATTCTGTTTAACACACTCATTCTCCTCGATTCAGTTTGAGCTCTTGGAGTAGCTGTCTAATCAGCTGCCTGCCTCACCTCCCGTATCGCCTCCCTTTTACATGCTGCCTGCAAAGATATTATGCATATTTTGTTATCAAGACTTATTGGATTTGCCTCCAAAAATATTTCTTGGTGTCTCCACTGCCACCACCTAGTGGTCATCTCTCATCTGGACCTTGTGAAAAAGGGTCTTTTACATCTACTCATCCTCCTCCAAGCCATTTTTTTTTTAATTGGAGTAAAATTCACATAACATAAAATTAATCATTTTAAAGTGTACAATTTAGTACATTTATGGTGATGTGCAGCTATGACTTCTATCTAGTTCTAAAACATTTCATTGTCCTAAAGCAAAACCCTGTACTTGTTAGCAGTCTCTCTCTTTCTCTTCTCTTCCCAGCCACTGGCAACCACTAGTCTGCTCTTTGTCTCTTTGCATCTACCTATTCTGGATATTTCATATAAATGGAATCATACAATATGTGGCCCTTCGTGTCCTGGCTTCTTTCACCTAGCATAATGTTTTCAAGGTATATCCATGTAGTAGTATCTATTAGTATTTCATTCCCTTTTATGGCTGAATAGTATTCCATTGTAGACTATTATATATTCTGTTTATACATTCATTAGTTGACAGACATTTTTTTTTTCCACCTTGTAGCAATTGTGAACGGTGCTATTTTGAACATTCGTGCACAAGTATTTGAATATCTGTTTTCAGATTTTTTTGGGTATGTACCCAAGAATGGAATGCTGGGTCATATGATAATTCTATGTTTAACTTTTTGAGCAATCACCGAGCTCTTTTCCACAGTGGCTGTACCAACTTACATTACATTGGCAATGCCAGTTTCTCTGCATCCTCACCAACATGTTATTTTCCATTGTTTTTATTGTAGTTATCCTAGTGGGTGTGAGGTGGTATCTCATTGTGTTTTCCTCTAAAACACTTTTAAATACATGATCAGTTCATTTCACTTCTCTGCTTAGCATCCTTAAAAGCACCTTCCATTGACCTTCCAGGGTGTGTCTAGCTGTGCCCCATGTACTTCTTGCATCTCACCTCCTCCTACCCTTTTCTCACACTCCATTTGCCCTAGTATCACGGGCCTTCTCTTGTTTCCTCAAGCAAAGAAGGCAAAGATCATGGGCTTTGAGGCTCAGTAGTGTTCAGACACTTCCCCAAGTTCACACAGACCTAAGCCCAAGCCCTGGCCCTGCCACTTACTAGCCAGGCCACTTTAGTTTCTTCAGCTGTAAAAAGGGTTCATGATACCACAGATGTTTAGAAATAAATGAGATGATGCCCTGAATGCTGGGCATGGTGCCTGGCTCATAAAAACACCAATACTCAGTGGTTGTAAAAAAAGAAATTTAGTAACCCTCCCTTGTCCATGGGGGATATGTTTTAAAACCCCCAATGGATGCCCACAGATATTACTGAACCCTATATTTACTATTTTCTATAGATACATCCCCATAATAAAGTTTAGTTTATAAATTAGGCACAATAAGAGATAACAACAATAATTAATCAAATAGAACAATTATAACAGTATACTGTAATAAAAATTATGAGAATGTGGTCTAAAAATATCTTATTATACTGTACTCACCCGACTTGTGATGATATGAGATGACAGATTGCCTGTGTGATGAGATGAAGTGAGGTGAATGACATAGACATTATGAAGTAGCATGAGGCTGCTACCAGGGTTACCTGAACACAAGCACTGCAATACCACAACAGTTGATCTGAGAACTGAGATGACTACTAAGTGACTAATGATCAGGTAGCCTAGATATGCTGGACAAATGGATGATTCATGCCCTGGGGGAATGGAATGGGATAGTGTGGAATTTCATTATGCTACTCAGAACAGTACACAATTTAAAGCTTTAAATGAATTGTTTATTTATGGAATTTTCTATTTAATATTTTTGACTGTGGTTCACCACGGGCAACTGAAACCATGGAAACAAAATAAGGATAAGGGGTACTACTGTAAGATAAATACATAAAAGTCACTTCCTCAGGGAGGGGGATGTCCTCCCTCCCACCCCACTTTTCCTCCCTCAGAGCATTCTGTTGATTATACTTGTGGTTTAAGCATGTAACATGAATGGGTGCATTTCCCCATTATATTTGGTCTCCCCTACTAGACTAGAAGCAACACGTCCATCCCATTATGCCTGTGCCCAGCACAGTACCTGACATATTTTAAGAAGTCTTGAAAGGAAAAAAATCATCATATGGTCATAACAAACCAAATTCATTACTCAATTATTCAGTTGACGAGAGGGCGGAAAGGCAACTTTTTATGCGTGAGTGTGGGTGTATGTATGTTTTCCTAGATTATAGATTTGTCTAAACATTCCTGCTAATTTAAGATGTCAAATCTGAAGCTTCTTTCTTGGCTTGAGTTTTTGAACACAGTCCAGGGCTGTTTTCAGATTCCTCAATATTCTCCTTTTTGTGAAAGAGTTTTTGAAAACATAAAGAGGTGTCTTCTGTCCAGCCCTTGTCTACATTATCTGTTTACTCAAATGAGTTGTGGGTAGAGGAAGGATAGCTTAATGGCAGAACATGGCTTTACACCAGCTCTGAGGTGTCACCAGGAGAACACGACCAGTCCGAGTCCATGTGGTTGTCAGCTCCTCCCAGCCAGTGTTTCTGTCCCAGGTACATTTTGTTTATTTCGGAATTTCTCGTCTGTGGAACACACTTATTTCCCTCAATTTAGCATCTAGAAGGTTAAAAAAGTCACAATCTTTCAGTTCAACAGGAATCTTAGCAGGATCTGAAACAATATTCACTTTCATTCTGAAATTTTCTTTCCTGTTTTTGTTTCTTCCCCACCCTTGTCATCCCCCAGACACTCTGGTTATTACACCAAGGGGAGGCTCATAGAGGGCCTGACTGTAAACTCCTGTGGCCCTCACGGGGAGGGGCGGGGCGACAGAGCTGCTGTTGGAGAAGAGCCCCTCTACGCTCTCCTCTTCTCTGTTGAGAATTAGCTAGTGAACCCCCTGGCCGATTTGGGGCAGAGTTCTGCTCTTGGTCTCATGCCTGTTGGGCTATGCTCTGCTTGAGGACAAGGGACCATGTTTCCTCGTTTCTGTCTGGGAGGAACTGTTAACTAGAGAGTTTCTGAAACCAGATGGACGGCTCCACACATTCTGTTGTATGTGGGAACTGCTAAGCATTTGCAACTAGCCAGTGACCGGCAGTGATGAGCAGTTTTTAGGTTCCACAAACATTTAATGTGCTAAATGAGGACCCCAGGCATCAGCTGAAGAAACGGCTTTTAAAGATAAAAACAAGATTGTTGACACAGGTGCATTTTGCTAATTAGTATACTGTTTTTGAGGAATTAAGAAAAATATTAATATTTCCTGGATTATTGTTAATGAGGGATAAGAAACTTATCTTTTTATCTTCACAACCATATGGTTTACTGCTTGATGTGGTTTTCTCTTTTTTTTTAATGTTTTAAATTTGGTTTTTATTTTAGTAAGGAGAAAACTGTTTTCTTGCAGGACTCATTATTAATTTTATTATGGAGGTAAATGGGAAAAGTATTTACTTCATAGAATTTTTTTTTTAAACATGAAATTCTAGAACCTACCGATGGTATTGTTTTTAAGTAAGAGGTACCTATAACACATTTATTTTTATTTTTCAGTCATTCATTTATATATTCTCCTGAAAAGAATGAGAATTATGCCCTTACTAGGCATCTCCTAGAATTGGGAAGGGAAGAAAATTTCCAAGGTTTTTTTTTCTTTTTAAAACATATTTAAAAAAATTAAAATTGCAGTCGACATACAATATTATATTAGTTTAGGTGTAAAGCTTAGTGATTAGACATTGTATAACTTAGGAAGTAATCACCCCGCTAAGTCTACACCCCTCTGACACCCTGCACTGAGGGTGTTTTCTGGGCCAGGTACCTGAAGGTGCTTTGGTACATCTCATGTGTGCGGTCTAAGGTGGCTGGGTCAGGGGACGAGAGTCTGAAAGGAATAATTCTACCACTATTATATATTATTATTCAAGTAGTCGGCATAGTGCCTTGGCCAGTGATGTGTTCTCAAAAATTGTTGACTAAACAGAATGCATCATGGGTAGTGGTAAAGCAGAGATAGGATTGACTTTCAAAGGGCATGGGTAGTATTCACAGAGTTGGTGACCTCTGAGCAGGGAAGGGCGTTCCTGGCTGAGGACACTGCCTGTGCAAAGGTATGGCAGGGGAGTTCTGATCTGGTCACTGTGGAGTGTAGGGTGCCTAGTGGCAGAGGGGCTGAACATGACACTGAGCAGATGGGTTGGCACCAGGAGGGAAAGGGCCTCCAAGGGTTTCAGATTTACATCCTGTTGGCAACCAAGAGGCAGTGGAGATGTTTAATCTCTCTCAACAACTGCATCAAGTTAGTTCTTCACTCTATACACTGATCTAGGTGGTAGACCCATGTCATTCCAACCTCTTGCCTTCCTCTTTGCTTTTACTTACATTCACAATGTGCTGGGAAACTTAATTGGAATAGAGAAAAGGTGATGAAACCGCAGCCTCTGGGGCAGGCTAGTTCATCCTTTCTAATGCACTTACTACATTTAAATACTTCTAGTTATTTGGAGCCTTCAGGTGACTTCATTTCTCTGAGTACTACACACTTAGTTTCCTACATCTGCAGTTAATTTCGTAAGAGGCCTTAATGAGAAACTTCAAACAGTTTAAATGTCAATTACCAAAAAAAGTGAGGTTTTCAAGTTCCAGTAATCTGCCCATATTGGTCATTGGAACATAATCCCAGGTGGATGTAATTTAAGACAGATGACATTCCAGAGCTTCAGTTACAAAGAACTTATACTGTATTTTTTTTAGGACTAACAAGCCGGACCCTGTTATTGCTACATTTGCAGGACTGTCTACAGTTCTGGCTCATCTGACACCGGAGGGCTCCTCAAAGCTTCAGTTCACTGCATTCGCTCTGGCTCTCTGCCTTTTGCTGATGTTTTGAATCTGATAAGATCCAAAAGATTTTATATACATAAATATATGTTCTGAATATAGCAAATGTAATAATTCCAATCTTTAATCTTACACTTTTGAGAGGAAAAAAAATCATGATGTACTTTCTCATAGCTTTAATCTTAAAGAATGGGTTAATCTTAAATTTCTGACGGATAAATCTTGTTTGTTTCTTGCCACTCCCATTTACCCCCTGTGTTCCTTCCTTTGCCATATCATTAAGATAAAATGCATGAAGAAAAAATCAAATGTGGTGATGAGTATTATTTTAACAGAAAGCAAAACTGAAAACATGCAGAATAAATTAACCTTGCATTTTCTCTGCAGGTCACTTAGTGGGTGTTACATCCTTAGTCGTTTGTGCTACAAAGTAAATAATTTTTGGCAGCTGGTTTAGTTTTCACCACTTCTAAGCCTATGACAAATGATCTTAGGAGATCTTTGGTCTTAAAAGGAAGACTATTTATGTGTGAGTTTTAAAGTTCAGTTTTGTTGTTTTTGAAAGCTTTTTAAATGTAAGCTTTTTATAAGGAATTTTGTTTTATTTAAATTTGAAAAATTTTTAAAGTTTTTAAAGTAGTCTGCCATATTGAACTGATTTTCACATGTTTGACATTTAAAAGTTAATTTGTCTTTCTATTTTCAAAAGATACCAAGAGACATCCCTTTACTAAGTGCTCATTATTTATTAGTCAACTGCTTTTGAAAATTGAGAAATTTTTTAGCTTATATAGTTTTAGGTTGTCCCCTACCAGGAGAAATAATGTTACGAATATTTTTAGACCTTTTGTCTATCTATCTATTTACTTGATTTGCTATAATTCACTTGGAAGCATAAGAAAATAGTTGCACAAAGTTAGATATACCTGAACATGTAAATTTCATGTATTTTCTGGTAATGTCCTATTTTAAAGGTTTCACTCTCCTAAGAGAGGACTTGATGGCTCGCTTACTCTTGTTCTAAGGAACGTAGTAGTAGTAGAGCCTATTTGGCTTAATCAGCAGCCTTGGGAGTGGGAGCAATCATTTGAAATATGGAGTGGAAAAGTTCCTTGCACTTGGAAAAGTCAGGAGGCCAGGAGTGAGAGACATATCCTCATCCTTTCCCTGGTGGCCCCTCACCTGCAAATTCGCACCAGGGTGGTAATAAAATTGTAGGAGCTCATTTTATGTGAAACCATTAGCAGCCTTAGAATTTGGGGCTAGCTGCCTCTCATACTTTAAGACACTGGAAGGTGTCGTTTATAAGCATGGAGGGCCTGAAGGAAGGCAGAACAGGCTTGTAAACCTTAGCTTTAGGCTCTGGATGGTAATCAGTTTGTAATATAGTTTAAAGTCTTAGGTTATCAGCATCACAAATGTGCTGTTATGTGTTGCGGGCAAATCCCATGAAACATCTGACTGTAAAAGGCGGAAACAATGGCCAGTTATTTCCTCCTCGTTATTGTGATATTTTCTTCTTCTACCTCTGTTGATGAGGGTGGGGGGAAGGGGCCATGTTGCAAGTGGAACAAGGAAAACTGTAAATATTTTTGTTGGTTAAAAAAAAATGGTAGCTCTGATGATGGTTGTGTCACAGCTAATACGGAAGTTTTACCTTAAAACAGCTATTCCTGCATCATCGTGCTTCTTTGTTTCTGTATGTGTGTGTTATGTCGAGTCCGCTCTGACTCCTGGCCAACCTATGAATGAGTGATGTCCATAACAGCCGTGCTCAGCTCCTGCAGACTCAGGCCCATTGCTGCTTTTGTGGAGTCAGTCCATATCATATTTGATCTTCCTCTTTTCCCGCTGTGATCTATTTTTCTCAGCATTATTGTCCTTTCCAAAGAACGCTGCCTTCGCTTAATATGCTTGAAGTAGGACAGCCTCAGTTTTGTCATTTTTGCCTCCAGCAATGTTTTAGGCTTAATTTGCTCTAGAAACCACCTGTTCATCTTTCTGGCAGCCCAGGATATCCATAGAGCTCTCCTCTAACACTGTATGTCAAGTGAATCAATTTTTTTTCCTGTCAGCCTTCTTCATTGTCCAACTTTCAAGTCTGTACATAATAATTGGGAATATGAGGATGCAGATGATCTTAACCTTGGTCTCTACTGACACATCTTTGCTTTTGATGATCTTTCCTAATTCTTCCATTGCTGCCTTTCTGAGTGTCAGCTTTCTCTTTATTTCTTGGCTGCAGTCTCCATTTGAACTGATGACTGAACTAAGATAAGCAAAATCTTTAACAAGTTCAATGTCTTCATTGTATTAAAGTCATGTGCTTCTTCTGTAGTCATGATTTATGTCTTCTTGATGTTTAAATGCAGCCCTGCTTTGGCACTTTCTTCTTTCTCTTTCATTAGAAGTCATTTTAAATCATTGCTGCTTTCTGCTAGTAAGATGGTGTATCTGCATTTGTTAAGTCATTAATATATTTCTTCCACCAATTTTCACTCCTCCTTTCTCTGAATCTAACCTGTTTTTCATATGATGTATTCTATGTACAGGTTAAACAAATAGGAAGTGTGTGACTGTCTCTGAATTTCTAGGCCAGGGCAGGTGACAGGCTCTGTCAGTGTGACAAGCAGAACCCTTGGGATGTGGGGAATGGGGATGCATGTCCAGCCTCCATTTGGCTCATAGACAGAGAGTTCCCTGATGTGGGGACAGGATTCAGGTTCTTGGCTACCTGTCAGAAAGACAAACGGTCCTCACTAACCCAGCTTCAGTATTTCTGCTAGTGATCCCAGAAGTGGTTTCTTGACTGAAACTGTGAGGAAAGCCAGAAGAGTAGGTGAGAATTCAAGAACCCATTCTATAGTTCATGAACAGTCCATAGAGTCTATCTGGGTATAATGATGTGTATATCAGGGTGCTCCAGGCTTTGCCTGGACTGTAAATACCAATGCTCCAGTCTCCATGGCCTACCCTCCTCCGGGAATTAATGTGTTATCTCAGTCGCCCCTGGTCGGCCCCCATCTGGTCAGAGCTGTTCCTGTTGCTCCGTGGCCATCCTCCTGCTGCTGAGTTCTGTTGCAGTGAGGGACACTAGTTTGTCTGCAGCCCTCTCATGTCTCTTTCTCTGGCCAGTAGGAAACATTCTTTTTGATTTCAGAGGGTTCTCAGAGGTATTCTCAACCATTATAGGCATTCATTAATGTTTCCATTCTTTATATCAAGGTCCAGCTCTTTCCAGAAAACAGATGGGATTGGGCTGGAGAGAGGAGGCCCCACACCAAGAGATCAGCATTATCTGGGAGAAACCACTACACCTTCTCCCTGGGTTCTTGTTGCTCAGATCCCTGCGGGGCAGCGGGCGGGGGGCAGTTTGTTTTTGTTTTTGTTTTTAAAGCGTATAGCATCCGGTCTTCCTCAGTGGTCTCCCATCCAAGTACTAACCAGACCCGACCCTGCTTTGCTTCCGAGATCAGATGAGATCAGGCATGTTCAGGGTGGCATGGCCTTAGACTTCAGATTCCTATTTTCAGTCCAGTTTCTTAAGATTTTTTTTCTTTCCGGAGAAGTTTTTATGTTAATCCTCTTTTGAGGATCTCAGACTGTTTCAGGATATGCCTTTCTGCCTGGAGCTGGTGTTTGTTCATTTGAAAGCAGTCCCTGTTTACACACTTGTTCAGAATCACCAGGTAAAGCCTCCTCCATCGGTGTGGCAGGAGGCTCTTCCCACGGCCACTGGCTCTGAGAGGTGGCTGGGGTTGGTTGATTGTGGCTTCTCTACTTAGGTAACCTTGCTTGCTGCCTCTGTGCTCTGAACCCCTGTGAGAGTGGGACCTAATCTGGAAGTAAATTGTTCCCATCAAGCAGAAGTATGCTTGGATATTGGCCTCGAATCCCATCCTCTCCTGCAGAAGCAGCTTGGGGCGTTCCTTTTTAACTGTCATGCAGACCACTTAAGCAACGTTTTTCTGAGAGGGAAAATGAGGGATATTTTCTTGATAAATTGAAATGCCTCTTTCTGAGGCATCCTGCTCTTTTACGCCTCTTCTTTCTTTCTTTCTCTGGAGTCCCTTATAGTGCAAGCATTACTGTATTTGTAAGGATCATCTTCCTGGGGTTGAGGGAAGCTTTAGGAGGGCTTCTGGTTAGTACAGTCCCTGAAAAAAATTCCTAGTTAGAACTCAGGCACCAGGCTGGTAGGAGTTCAGAAGGTTCAGAGGAGAGCTAAAAGTGAAAGGGTTGCAGGCAGGGACTTCGCATGTTTCACAAGTGTTGACCAAAGTAGTTCTGAACAAGAAAAGTGTTTGATGGAATCTTACTTTGTACAAAGACATTATTTTCGGCCTCTCTTTTTTTCTTCTCTCCTCTTTTCTTTCACCTTTCCCTTGTGACCTCCCATTCCAGCTGCGCTCTCTTGTCCCCAGTTGCCCTGTACTATTCATCTTAACCTCAGCTTTGCCCTCTCCTTGATCCTGTTCTTATTCTTGGGGAGGAGGACACTCTATTGAACTCTTTCTGTGTGCCGAGCACTGTGCTTTATACACATTAATATTATTATAAGGAAAGTTTTTGTTGTTGTTGTTTGCCTGTTTTACAGATGAGGAAAGTGAGATTCAGGAAAGTTATGTGGCTTACCCGAATTCACATACCTACTAAGGCATGAAGCAGGAGCTAAACCCCCATTTCCGAAGCCTATTTGCTGACCACTGCCTTTCAGCCATCTAGTCCAGACACCTTTGGAAACAAAGATTCTTTTACTGTTAGCAAAAGAGATATTAATATAAAATGTCCATTAATTGGGGATTTGTTAAATAAATGATGGTATCATGTAGCTGTTAAAAAGGATAAGGCAGTGTCCATGAGTGGCGAAGTAGCTTGATACACTAATCCTCCTGTAGAAAACATTTATAAAATCTGCACCAAATATTTTTAAAAACCATCTACTTTAAGGTACTGGAGAGCAAACAAAATCAGGCAGAATCTAAAGCAGACTCTACCCTTGAAAGACAAACTAAAGTGGAAAGGCTTGCAAGTTTGCGGCCTTTTACCTACAGACGCTCCCAAATACACCTAACTTAAGTGGCAAATAGTCACAGCCTTATTGTAGTAAGTGTTAGAAGGCAGATGTGGAGACTAGCAGAACAGCCAGAAAGTTAGGAAGGAAATTCCAGTCGGGAGGAAGTTGCAGAGATAGTAAACCCCACAATCTGTATACAAAATGGCGAAAATCCTTGGCTAGCCGCTAAACTATATTTTGAGTAGGGAATATCCCAAGCGGACTGGTGAAAAAGCAGCAGCTGGAAGCTGAAATAACTGAGCAGAGATCTTAGCTTCTGCCCATCATAGGAGACAATTTAGTGTTTGCGTTCAGCCAAGTTAACTGCTACAACAAAAATCCTTGTACAGAATCTAGAGTCCCTATATATTATTAACATATTAACCCTGATGTCCAATGTCCTATCAAAAATCACCATATAACATATCTCACATTATTATGTTGTATACTTTAAACTAATACAACGTTATATGACAATTATATCAAAACTGGGGATGGGGAGAATCACTTATATAGATGAAGAAACGGGAAAAAAGCAGTTAATTGAAATCAAACTCAAAATGATGCAGATATTGAAATTAACAGATAAAAACTTCAAAGCATCTATCATACATATGTTTGAGAACTTAATGAAAAAGATATGCACAACAAATGAACAGATAAAGAGAGTGAGGGCTTGGAGTATGGAAAGGAAGACTAAAGTTTTATTTTGAATGTTTTTTAATGTGTATCACTTTAAAATTTTTTTTTAAATATAAGTTTAAATGTCATGAAATAGTCGGGGAAAATAGAGATACTTGGTATGATGTGGGAAAATCATATTCCGTCTCTATCTTATAAAGAATTGACAAAAATGAAGAAATTGTGAAATGGGAGTCAAGATTCTGGGTTTCCTTCTGATTCCATCAAGATGACACTATGTCATTTGACAACATCTGTGATGGACATGTCTGGCCTCTGATACTTTTCTCCCTTTCCCGAATCTTATTCTCCATCTCAGATTTCCTCTTTGATTCATGGAACAACTCCAAGAAAACATGTCATGCTCTAAATTTCTCTCCTCAGTACTACCACCCCCACCCCCAGCCCCACCCCAATCTGGCTTAATGTTGATTCAGATGCAAGCAGATGATATTAGGGCCCCAGAGCTAGTTCTACTGCGGGGTTCTGTATCTCAGATGATGATGGTACCATCACTTGTGCTGTCATCCAATCCAGAAGTCTGTGAGTTTTCCTTAACTCACCTTTTTAACAGACTAAACACAGGTAGTCACCAGAGCATACTAATTGACCTAAATATTTCTCAAATCTATCCCTTCTATCTGTCATCATTTCTATAATCTGCGCTGCCTCCCCCAGAGCCAAATTGGCATTTTCCTGTTGTTTACAGGATGAGCTCTACGTTTTCAGCCCAAGGCCTTCCTAGGCCAGCCACTGCCTCATATCCAGCCTTATCTCCCACACTTTGGCTTCCAACCATACCACTTGGGTTCCCCTTACCACTTTTTCACTCCTGGATTTCTAGTAAGCCTTATTCTTGTTTTCCCATCTTGTCTTGTCACACAGAAAATTATTCTCACCTCAGAAAAACTTTGTCCTAGAAGTTTTATCTATTCCCTTTCATGCTGAACTAAGTAGTCCTCTCCACTCCCATAACTCTTGTTAATGCTTCTGTCCTACCCTTGGAGAGATTTTGCAGGTTGATGGGAAGATGACAGGGTATAGAGTTGGAGATTTGATTTCAATTTTAGTTTTTGATTCACTGTCTATATAAACTCAGGTAAGTTATTTTATCTCCCCCAGCCTCAGTTTCCTCATCTGTCTGGTGGCAATACTACTATTTATTTTGCCAAAACAGAAAAACTAAAGATAATATATGTAAAGTGCTTAGTTTGGTGCCTATTACAGCTGTTATTCTTATAACATTTTTGACATTGTATTGAATCTACCCGGTTAACTTTCAGGCTCTTTCTATAGACTACACTATATATTCTTTGAGGCCAGCAGTTGAATTGAACTCTTAATGATAAGTTAAGAGAATAGGTTAGCTAAGTTAAAGGAGTGATTATTATTAACTCTAATTGTGGAACTTCATATAATGTAAAATTCAGAGCTTTATGCATGTTTTTACTAGAAACTCCTCAAATTATATCTTCAAAGAAACAATCTTCCCAAGCAAAATACTAACCCCACCTTTGATAAACACATTACTGTAGATACCTTAACCTGTTGCTCTCCCTTGCTTCAGATTATTAAATGTATGGATAAATAGGATTATTAAATTTTATCAAGATCTTAAAGTCCTGAAAACAGGGCATGGGCCCTGCTGAATCTGGCAGAGCTTCAGTTGATGCAGTGTAAGAAAATGCCCAGGTTGGGCCAGGCCAGGCCACAAAGGCCTTATGAACAAGGTGTGTCCACTGACTCTGCCTGGCCAATGTCAGCTACTCCCATGGACCTAGATGCCCTGCTACCTGCTTCCCAGCCTTGAAGCCCATTCCCCTCGCCAGGGTTTTTTGGACATCGCTGTCTCTCCCCTTTTGGAGAGAGATGTCTGAGTCTAGGGGCAAAGTTTAAAAGAAGACATTTTATTGGTAACAGCAGGTATGGTTAACTGTTGTGCAAGGCATGCCTTGGATCTTATTTTCTTGGCCAATGTGTAGAGAAAATGATGGTTCTACTGGCAAATGGGAAAAATTAGTGGCTTTGGATTTTCTCCATGTCCTAACTCACTGTATTATAGTCACAGTGGCAATTGGATCATTTTTAGCAAGGCAGGTCCTGAGTCTCATTTAAACCTTTTATCTTTGAAGTACCAGGATGGTGGAAGCTGCCCAAGTTGGCAGTGTGTTCACCTGAACACCAAAGTACTAAGGTTGAGCAGAAGAATTTTCAAGTTTTAAGCTACTCCCTTCTCTGCATTGAAGATGCTCCATGAAAACTCATCTTTGGAGATGGAGCAAACAGTGTTATCACAACCCTAAGCCATTTCTGCCAAACCCAGTTTCTAGGATGTACTGTGCAGGTCCTGTCTTATCAGTGAGATATGGTAAAGAAGAAACAATGTTGCCACAGAGTGTTGCTTTCTGAAAACAATGAAATTCCTGCAGTGTGTATGTGTATCTATGCATGATGTATATGTTGTCTGTGTGTGCTCATATGCGTGCACCTTTATTCATATTTCTGAAAAATTGTAGAGAACAATTCCCAAGCTTAGCAGATACATTAACTTGAATACCAAGAAAGGCAGTTACAGATTATTCTTATCTAGCATTAAAGTCAGTCCAACAATGCTCCTGAACTGCACCTGTTAACCTCATTGTGCTGGCTTTTTGTAGAAGTCACTGTCATAGCCTTTAAGTTTTTTACTAATTCAAAGGGGCTTATTTTTTATTATTCCATATTATTAAGATTGATATTAATAATCACAAATATATATATATGCGCACTTGCACAATATATGTGTGCCTTATTTATTTCATAAAATCATCTGAGTGAATATTTAAGCACTTACTCTGTTTCAGACTCTGTGCTAGATACGAGGAATTTAGCTGTGATCGAGACACAGAGCATCTGCTCTCATGGAGCAGCAAAGGAATGTTCAGGAGAAAGTCTGTAGCCACTCATTTATTGAGAGCTCACTATGTCCTGGGCACTGTGCTAACACTTTCAACATATCTTCACAAGAACACCCTGATGATAATAGTGACAAATGTTATTGGAAAACTAACAGTCTTTGAATTTTCACATTGATGAACAGCATGGCCTTAGAATTTATCATTCAAATGCCGACACTTTGGAGAGTGAAAGGAGTGCTATTAATATTGACACTGGGACTTTAAGAGTCAGCCAGGACGGTCCAGGCAAATCAGGGCTTGTGGTCACTTTGTATACACATGTTATTTATTGGTCACACAATGTGTGTATTGTTATTCTTAAATTTGTCACTGTTTAGAATATAAGCCTCTCAATGCACGGAAATAACTCTACTATGTTTTAATCATACATTGTTTCATTAATATTGGTAGCCATAAAAATAAATACTTGGCCAAATCCAGTTCTTGAACATAAGCATGTATAGTCTTTCTTAAAGGAGTGCTCCAGTGGTTTAATAACCATTTAAATGCATTCATATATAATAAATGAAAGCCAAAAACAAAAATCAAAATGAAATATAAAACCCATTTTTTGCCTATACAAGGTGAATATATTTTAAAACCACAAATTGGTACACATAGTCTTCAGCACATGATTTTAGTACATTTATGGATGGGGATAATTAAACAAAATACTTGAAAATAAAATTATCTGGGCAAATTCCAGGCATGTCATTGCTATATATGTTGAAAATTTTTATTTTCTATGTAACGTATGTTTAATTAAACAAAATTATCTATTTTAATCTGGATTTTGATAACTTAAAAGTAAGTTTTGAATTTTTGGTGTTTTTTTAATCACAAAAACTAATGCCGGAAGAACCTCTTAACTTAAGACAATTATTTATTTTTCACACAGGACAATTTCAGACTAGACAGTTGCACACTTAACTATTTAATATTTTTGCTCGTCTCATTGTGGGCTTTAAAAAATCATTCAGTTTGTTTTTTGTATGTTAATTGACAAAAATATATATTTTAATATTTCACTAGCCACCATATTAGGCTTAAGGTATTTTTTTGTTGTATAAAATACCCTTTTATGTTTTATTTAAATCCATATCAACTTGGTTTAAATAGTTCGGATGATTGCTAAGGCTAGTGGAAAATATTTTAAGTGTAAAAATGTGTTTTTTCCCACAGTGTTCTTTTGAGTAGTTGATAGATGTGAAAGACATTTAGCAGGTTTACTCCCTTTCTACCCTCTATTAAGCTGTGCTTCTGAAGAAATATTCCTAGTAGAACATGCTGCAATATGTCAGAAACAAGGCTGTATTACAGATGCAACATCATCTAAAAGGAAAAAGTGAGTGTGGGTTTGAAACTGACAAGTGATGAAAGAAACCCTGAAGTTGTCAATTAGAAAGTGAAGGCCTGGAACTGATAACTTAATGGGCGAGTGCCTCCTGCTATTTTGTCTTCAGGATGGTAGGATTTTTACTGCTCTGGAAATGTGTATGCATGTACCCCGATATAGACATATTCTGTAACACACAGATGTATGTATGTATGTGTGTGTGTGTGTGTGTGTGTGTATGTATGTGTGTATGTATGTGAATATATGGTGGGAGGTGCAAATCCAAACACTCATGCTGATACATTTCCTAAAAATGTTTTCTTTAATGGGAGGACTTAACAAAAACAATGAGTGTCTAGTTTTACTTTTTCACATTTTTTTGTTTTTCTTACATAGAATTTTCATTTGTTGGTTTTATGAACTGTATTGCTAGATGACAAATGTGAAAAATATATAATTTTGTCTCCGAGGTTTTTTCTAAAAATTCTTGCTTTCAATCCTGCTGGTAGTCTTTTCCCAGATCACCAATGCAAGCCTAAAATCATGCATTGTTTGCAATTGATACAACCCTATTGACATAGTGTGTTTTTTGCTGATTTTACAATATGAGTAATTAATCACTTATAACCTATAGGTTAAAATGAGTTGTAAGTGGATAAAGGTAGAAACCCAAATGAACCAAACTATACCTAAGATACCTAACTATATTGTGGTATTGACATTATATACATCTTCTCATTATTTAGTACATGAAAGAATTATTTCTTAAAAACAGCCCTATAACAGAAGAAGGAAAGTGCAGAAATAAAAAGTCCAAGATGAACTCAATGATGTCTTTGAAACTGGAGCACTTTTTTGAAATTTCAAGTCAAATTAAATCTTTAAAAGTTAAATTGGAAAATAATACTCCCCAATCTTTTGAATGGAATTTTTAAATAAAATGTGACAGAATGTGAATAAATACATACCTATATGGTAATGAAAACCCAAAGGACATATCCCAAGGAGTCCCACCTCCCCGAGGAGGAAAGCCTATAAGGGTCCCAAGTTCTCAGACACAATGTAAGATGATTCTGAGAAATTATTAAGAAGAATTCTCATTTATGACTGTGGGTAGGTTTGGTTGGGAAGCCTCAGTCCGTGGGCACTTTGACACTTCAGTACTGCACGTTTGGTTAATGGACACCTTTTATGAGTATGGCCCTGGTAACTGGTAATATTCAGTCACTGTCAGCCAAAGTCAGGGGTGGGAGGCCCTTACCTGGCTTTGGCTGACAGTGACTGAATATTCCCAGTGATGGGTAGATTGTTGGAATCTACTGCTGGGGTGAAAACCAGATGATGGCTCGTTTCCCATCTACTGAACTCAAGCACTCGCTGGGCATGTCTGTCATGAGGACTTTGCCCCTGGGCTCATGGGGTTACTCGCAGGGACTTGTTCATCCCTGGAATCACCAGTCATCCTTTCACCCAGAATCTTTGACTTTACTGTGGAGAGAAAATGCGGTGTCTGTGTAAAGGGGCTAGGCTTGGGTTACTGTGTTTCCCTCTGCTTCCCAAGGTAACCCTAGTGGATAGAATGACTGGTTCCCACGTCCAGCCACAATTTGCACATTGCCCTGGTGGTAAAAACCCAAGCACTGATTGCATTATATCCACGTATTCTGAATAACCAGAAATATATATATTTTTAAGTTTACTGATCCTCGGGCTTTTCATATGCAAGGTTTGCAGTCTCTGTCTTTGTTATCTAGTATCTATAATTATCTGTATCTTCAGGTTTTCTGCCAACACCTACATCTTCAACAAGATAGAAAAGGAGAAAGGAATTGCTTAAACAGGTGGGAGGCTGAACCAAGGACACATGCATTTCTGACACATTTGAAAAAAATTTTCTTGTTTTAACCTTTTTATCCAAAATTACAGTAAAATGTAGGCATATAATATAGGAAATTTAGGCAATGCACATCAGCAGCTAGGATTCTCTACCCTTTGTTCCATAATTTGGATCATTTGGAGCAATGGTGTTTTAGACAAGGAGTCCCAACCCATTAGTGAACTGGAAATCAATTTATTGGGTCATGACACGTGCTTAAAAAATTAAGTTATACTAGAAAAGAAACTATTCTATTGAGAAAACTATTCAGAGTAGATCACCGATTGTTTCATTTGATAATTTTTTAAAAATATTCAAAGTGTGTGTTTTTGGGCTCTCAATATAAAATATGTTTCTTCTGTGAGTTGTAGTAAAAAATTTTGGAGAAAATGCTGACTTAGAGGAATTTCTGATCCAGGGAGATGGCTTTCTTTAAGAAGATGTGGGGCATTCATAAGGTACTAGCAGTGGGTCCTCCCTAACTTTTTCCTGTGGCTGTGGAGCTCCCTAGTTTCAACTCAGGATTCTTTTCCTGTGAACATGATGTTACAGAGTGGTTGGGTGTAGTTAAACAAGCAATCTGGGACACTGTGGAGTTAAGTAGCCTTTTGTGAGCTCTCCTGAGGCCCTATCGTTTGTAACAGCTTTTCCATTGGGAAAATTATTTTTCAGTTCCCAAGAAGCAATTTTTTGGTGAATTTTTTGAGCAGAACTCTTTTATAAATTAAATACTGCTTTTAGCCATTTCCTGTATTATTTAATAGTAAAATCTATTTGTGCTTTAAGTTGTCAGTCACCCTCCTTTACCCTTTTTTTTATTTCTGATGAACAGTGATGTGTTCTAGGGGCTCAAGGTAGCCTGGGCTAAGTGGTGTTGCTGACAGACAGCGTTTCTGAAGAGGGAGGCTGCCAAGTGCAGAGGTCAGGTCATCTGTGTGTCTGTGCCCCTAACAAATTTCAGAAGGGTGTCTTCTTGCACTTGCAATGATTTATAATTCACCTAATCAGGTTCCTTTTACCATTGAAACCAAGTGGTCTTATAATACAAAGCGCTCTTTATAAAGGCCTGTGCACACAAGATCTGCTGACCATTCTTTCACTGGGCATTTATTGAGCACCCTTTCTCTGCTAGGCACTCTCTAGGACCTGGAATATAGTGATGAGCAAGACAGGCAGGGGCCCCACCCAGGAGCTTCTGTTCTTGAGCCATCTCACACTCCAGTCTTTTTGGTCCATTAGGCTCGTTGGGGCTGATCTGTGCAATTGATTTACCCTTTCAGAGTGACAGCTGGGCCTGAAGACCACTCTGTTCTTACCTAAGTGGGACCAGATTCGAATGTGTGAAGGGCTTGTGAGAGAGAAAGAACTTCCTTCTTGAGAAATGTTATAGATTCTTTAAAGAACAGAAATCTTAGTAAGACTTTGAGAGCTCAGCTCAACAAAATATTAATTGGGGCACGAACTTGTTCACAGACAACAGTCAGAAAGAGGACAACAGGCATGAGATGAACAGTTTTTGCTCTAGTCTCCAAAAGATCTCTTAGGGAAGCACCCCATCCCCACCTATAGCCTCCCAATTCCATAGGACCTAAACTCTTGTGAAACCTATCCATGTCACACTGCTACCCGCCAAGCACAACTCCATATTAGGAAGAACTTATTTCACTGCCTGTTTTTCCTTAGTTTAAAACAAAATATATGACAGGACTGTATGCTGATTCACTTGGGACTAATTAAACAAACAGATTCTAAGAAAGAAAAGATTTAGGATATTTAAGATGTAAAAAATGTAATTTTGGGCATAACAGCTGTCAATTTTTCCACTTGAGCATTTTTCCAAAGGGCAGAGGGCAAGAAGCATCTTACGTCCTCTCAGAGCTGAGACACATTTCAACATGGACATATTAGAAGCAAATTTGGTACCCAAGACAGGTGCCAGATTTTAATTACAGTTGGCATTTCTGAGCATGCTTTTGGCAGGGGTGGCCATCTTGTTGGAAAAGCCATAGATTTTGACACTAGCAGTATGGGTGCCCAGTTGAAAATGATTGAAAATAATTTCCTTCCTATTTTCATTATGCTCGTTGTGAAAGAAAAGTTCCGTGGTTAATATTTAAACAAGATATTCTCTGTTCAGGAAAAAACAGTTGTTCATTGAAATTGTCTTGGTGGTTTGGTATGTTAGCTTTGGGGGTAATAATTTCTATCTTAGAGCCTTTGAAAAAAACCCCAGTTGAAACAATAAAATAGGACGTTTCATTACAAGAAATGAAGTTGGCATACACCAGGTTTTCCATTAAGTTCCAGGTCACAGACAAATAAAGAAAGTATGTTAGGGGGAAAAAATCCTTTTTAAAAATAATTAGGGAGCTGTCTGTTTTGTTCACAGATGGAAAACCCGTAGTTGTGGGTGGTCTGTGTCGGAGAGGGTGTCTCACAGTTGGCAGGGCCATGTCTTTAACTTTTCAAGTCCTAGGACAAAAATCTGAATGTCATTCAAAGGCTCTGAATATGTTTTAGCCCTTCTAGCTCTGTGTCCTGAATTTTGCCAGTTTTCTAAAAGAGTCTGTAGGTAAAATGATTATGGAATGCCAAAATAAGTCCTCCATTATTCTTTGAATTCTGAAACAGGACTCCTGTCAGTCCTTGCTTTCTGTGACTTCTCTCACTGTCAATACATTATGATGATAATCTGATTACTGAAACTGCCTGTGTTACTATTTAGAAGCTCATTTTTATTACACTAATGTATTCCAGAGCAAAAAGAGAATGGCCAAATGTGACTAAGGTGTAAGAAATCATCCTGAGATTGTTATTTCTTAAAGAAGGATATTGTACTGTCATCGATGTTTAAGGTCTTTTATAAACTTGCTTTGATAGTCTGATAAAATTAATTCAGTTAAAAGATATGCTTTTCTTTTTTGATAATAAAAAATTAGCTGCAAGCTTCACTAGTATTTTTTTTTTTAATCTGTAGTTTTTAAAAAATGCATCAAGGTATCATCTTTCTCGGTCCAGTCTTAAGTGTGACATGAATGTGTTTTATTTGAACATAAGGATATATGTTCATATTAATTTTTCATTCATAATTTTAACTTCCCAAATAAAAAAACTGTTAATGATTACAGGAGAGCTAAATTAATAAAGTCACTTCAGATGCCTAAATGCATATACTTTCAAGTTGAGTGGAAAATAAAAAAGCATTGGAACGTAAATCATTTTTCTCGGACAGCAAATGTTTGGCTTTGGATGTACTATGATCTGCCTATGCGTAGTAAAAATGGCAATGATTTATTAGTTCCATATCCCCCCAGCACAGATGCTGCACAGTCTGTCTCTTTTCTGGGCACTAAACAGTGGGTTTTAAAAAACATAATTTCACTCAAGTTTCCCGCTTGCATTCTGTGTTGTACTATTAATAGCAACCCTTTGTTGTTCGTGCCAGCTCACTTCTAGTATAAGACAATGATGTGCGGGAACCAGTTTTAACTACAGTACTTCTAATTGGCACCCATTTTTCAAATGATAGTCCAGGTGCAGTTCTGTGAAGATTATAAACACCCTTAAAAATTATGTCATGAAGGTATAAAAGCTAAACAAGTATAACAGTTAAGTAGACTTCAGTGAGACATACCTTTGTCATGTCATGATTTCTTTGGCAAATCTTATTTATTTGCTGTTAAAAGTTAATATAGGGTGAGGAAAATTTGAAAAAGTGATGAAGTACTTAATGTATTAAATGTTCTTTGATTCTTCATGAAAAAAATTTTTTTAAGAGAGGAAGTAATAAAAAACAGTGTTATAAACTTCAGGTGTTTGTCTAGCTTTACCGTCACTGCCCCAGAGACAGAAACTATATCGCTAAATTCTCATTCAGGGGTGAGGTTGAATCTTGACTTGGCCAAAGCTAAATGTGCTCTTCTGAGGAGTAAGATAAGCGATGGTGACTCTGTGTTAGGTGTACTAGGTGTGTTAGGCGTTTCATGTCATCACACAGTGCAAGGCCCTGGGCCCCAAAGCTCCATGTTTTGTGACAGAAATCTTGGGAGTTATCTTTGAGTCTGTCCAGCCCCTCTGAATCTGCACGTCTCCACTGTGGTTCCTGCTATCCATCCTCTTTGCTCTCCTGACCCATCGCTGTCTCCTCTCGCTGGGCCCTCTTCCCTATTGTTTATTTTCCAAAAGGAATTTTCTGAGCACAAAGCCCATTGCTCTACTTGCTAAAAGTTTCACTAACTCCCAACACTGAAGAATGAAGACCTTACATGGCTATACTATGTCCTTTATACCTTGACTACAAATAGCCTTTCCAAAATCACCTCCTCCCCATAGCTGAGCTCCAGTCACATTAAACTTCTTACTGTAATGAGCCCTCCTTTCACCCCCTGGCTCGTCCCGTCCCCTTACTGTTGTGCATGCTATTCCTTCTGCCTGTAATGCCTTCCTCGCCATTTCCACCTGGTGAAATCTTGCTAATAAGTGTGTCTCCCTCCTCTTATGATGTCTTACCAATCACCCATACTCACCCTGGCTAACAGACACCCTTCCCCTGCATCCCTATCCCTGTAGCTCTGTTCATGTGTGATTTTGTTCCCCATATCAGATTGAACTTCCTGGACAGGAGGGCTAATCCTTGTACCTGTTTGAAAGCCCAGCGCCTGTGTGGGTGTTGAGTGCCTAACAAGAATTCAAGAAATTATTTTTGAATGAAATGGAATTCTGACTTGTGGCTTTCTATCAGTTGAGCTTCTTGGTGCTAAGCAACAGATAGCAAATCTGGCTCTTTTAGGCAAAAGGGGATTTATTGGAAAGAAATGAGCACACTCACAAAATTGATGGGAAGGCAACTCTAGGCATCTTGGCATCAGCATCACACTTCCATTCGTTCTAGCTCAGCCACTAGTCTGAATATGCTGCCAGCATGTTCAGTCTTTAATTCTGTTCAAGATGCAAACTCCAGGAAGGGTATGCCTGATTGGTCTAAATGGGTCCACCCCTTGGCTCTGGGAGAGCTGGGCACTTTGATGATAAATCCAGCAGACTGTTAGCTATGAGTAGGATGAGGCAGTTTCTTAAGAGGTAGAGTGGATATTGTGGCAGTGAATAACCAATAAGTTTGTACAAGAGACTGAATCTTCTATTTCTAGTACTTGTGCTCCTCCTGCCTGGCTCCTGTCTGGTATGTCTTGCTAGGGGTTCTGAGCAAGCCTTTCTACCTAAAAGAGAAGTAAGTTCGCTATTAAAATGAAGTTATCTCTGGAAGGGATGATAACAGCCCCTGCTAGTCAGCATCAATTCGCCAGAAGTAGAACCTGTGGGTGAGGATGCAGAGTAGGCATGGGCAGGTGAGGCGAGAACAAGCCGTGAGCGTACCAGCAGGACCATGCACACCACTCAGTAGCGCCACATACGCTTTCACATCCACACTCGTGGGCGAAGCCACCCAGAGGCCACTGTTCGAGAACAGTCAGATTTTTGGCTGGGCCCTGAAGGTGAAGATGCCCCTGAAGCTTATTTCTCCTTATAAGTCAATTGAATTGCAACAATGGATACAGCTCTACCAAGTGGAAAGGGCTGTGCTGGCCACCTGGAGTGGCTGATAGAGAGGTGGGTGGAGTCGCAGTCATGAGCTGGGAGAGAAACAGTCTAAAAGATGATGAGCGGATGGTGATAAAATAACGTTTCCATGACGAGTAAGCTTTGATCAAACATGGTAGAAAGGGGATGACACAGGGGAGGTGGAATTATGTGAGCAAAATCACCGGAGGCGAGAAGGTGTGCAGTTGAAGGCAAGGGTTTGTGTGGGGAGTGGTGGAAAATGAGATTGGAAAGTTATGTTTGGGTCAGGTTGCAGAGAGCCTGGACCTCTAGGCTAAAGATTTTAGACATGTAGGCAACGAGGAGTGGCTGTAAATTTCAGAATGGGGGTATGATAGTGAATGTGCTGTTTTTAAAAGGGCAGGATTAAAATGGGCCACTGAGGCTCCTCTGTCATGAGGCTGATAACCTGGGTGCAAAGATGGTTGAAAAAAGTTAAATCCTCTGTGGGAGTGAACAACTAGGAGACTTGGATTCTAGATTTGAAGCTACCACCAACTCCTGGACAAGTGTTTGTGCTTCAGTTTACTCACCTGAAAAGTAATGGTGCTCATTCACCAGTATTGTTATGATCAAATGAAATAATGATGTTTTATTTTTAAATGCCTGTTTAATCATCTACATCTTAAAAGCGCCACACAAGAACCAACTGTGGTTATTTTCACCTTTTCTTGGTTTTCCATTTGTTCTTCAGATTTTTTCTTTTCTATTTTTTTCCTTGCTATTTTTTTTTTATTAACCTTCCCTTATACTTTGAAACCCTGTAACGGTCCAAATGTCCTAGCAAACCAACCATATAGCTTTGGTTTACTTGTTCTTTCTCCTGATCAGAATTAGATGGAATCAGGTGATGATATGGTAGGCACAATGGGTGAGGGTCCACTCCATTCAAAGACATTTAGTAAATAGTAGATAAGTTAGGATACAGGTTTGGGTATTATTATCAAAAAGGACCCCAATAAAATGCCTTTGTCAAAGATAATTTTTCTCTTACTTTACTATGGATATGTGGTAGAAGGCTCATATGGTGGCTCAGTGAGGACTCAGCTTCCTTTTATGTTGCTCTTCCATCCTCAGCATCTTACCTAAGAAGGCTACCCAGACCTGGCCCATCACACGAGAAATGGGAGAACATACTCCTTCCTTTTAGGGGCACTCTGTACTTCTGCTCACCTTGACCACACCCCACAACCAGAACTTTGTCCTATCATACACTTAGGCACAGGAGAGGCTGAGAAATGTCATCATTAGCTGAGCATTCATTAGCCTCTTCCTGGGTCCATCCTAGTAGACAGATAATGCCAATGGCAGTATTTGCACTCCAGACCTGAGAGGTAGCATAAGGGTAGGCAGGGCTGGGGAGTGAGACAAGGAGCTTAGATAAACTGGTTGGCCTGTCCACACACATGGGTCTGTGCCAGGGGAGGGGCTGGCTAGAACTTAGAGCCTCCACTATACCTGGGCCCTGAGGCCCCCATGTGACAGAGCAGACCTGTCCAACTTAAATCTCTGGTCTCGAGTCTTCTCTCTTTCTCACTGTATAATGCTGCTTTCATGTCACCATAGTCTTGATCACTATCAAAGTCTCCAAAGCAATCACATCAGAACAGTGGGTAAAAGTAAAAGTGGGAAGAACACGGAGCCTCCAGCCACAAAGCCAGCAGTGAGCCACAATGGGACAGGTCACAATTTTAAAATTAAGTGGTATTTTAACAAAATGAAAAGGCCAGAAGGTCCTCACTGCCAGCATCCAATAGGCAAAATTGGTATGCAGAAAGCTTGTTTTAATATTGAGGAATGATATTAATCTTAGACAAACCCAGTGGCTAATATCTCAAACCTCACACTGCCACATGTTCCAGCCTCTGTACTTGATGTGCTACTTACTTTTATGCTTTGGAACAGTCCCACAGTCTTGGTCCTGTCAGTCGCCTTTTAGGAAATGTGCTCACTGAAGTTAAAAAAAAACATGACCAAGTTTACTGAGAAAACAGGTAGAGAAGCTAGACTTGTACCTAGGTCTGCCCGATTACAGAACCTGTGTTCTTAAGCATTAAGCTGTGCTCAACTGGCCCATTTAGCATGGGCAGGGAAAATGTGCACATTGTCAAAGTCCTCACGGTGTTCTCCTGGTGATGCACATTGCCGTCATCCCTGCCATCCTCTCCCTCCTGTTAGTCAATGACTATGCATTGAGCTCCACCCCCTAAGTTGATTCTGAGGTTCCTGAGTACATCATCTCATTTAACTCTGATGCCAGCCCTCCCTGTAGGACAAGTGTTGTGATCTTGTTTCATATTGGATGAGCACAAGACCTGGAGAGTTAAGTATCTTGCTAGGATAACATGCAGATGCTTGGCAGAACCAAGATTCTGGCCCAGACCCACTCCAAAGCCAATTCTTTCTGTGCAATGAGAGATCTGTTTCAGGAACACCCCTTTCTGCCAGGTCCAAGTAGATAGATCTTAAATGTTCTCACTACACACACAGAAATGGTAATTATGCGAGGTGACGGATGTGTCCACTACCCTTATTGTGTTAATCATTTTGCAACATGTACGTATAGTCATGCCTCAGAGGTATTATGGGTTTGGTTCTAGATTACTGCAATAAAGCAAGTCACATAATTTTTTGGTTTCTCAGTGAATATAAAAGTTATGTTTATACTATACCATAGTCTATTAAATGTGCGATAGTATTATATCTAAAAGTACAACATACACAACCTTAATTAAAAAATATTTTATTGCCGAAATAGCCAACCATCATCTGAGCCTTCAACAAATCGTTATCTTTTTGCTAATGACAGGAAGAGGAGTTTTTACCTTCAATTTGTTAAAAAATAAAAAAATACCTGCAATATTTGAAGCACAATAAAGCAACACACAATAAAACGATGTATATCAAAGCATTACGTTGTACACCAGGATTATATGCCAGTTATATCTCAATAAAGCTGGGGGGGGGGAAGAACCCATAGGAGTATGGTGAGTGCTACAATATTGCTGTAAGTATAGCTGCGCTCTTTGAGGTGTCTATACGCAAAGTGTGTTACTCAAAGCATGAAGCCAGGACAGCGGCCTCTAGTGGCTGGGGTCTCCCCTCCCTCCCAAGTCCTGATGCACACTGGAGAAGCGCCTAGGTACTGCAGGATGACACCTCACGTGGTCCAAGGGGCACTGCGTGGAGGTATGCTTGAGATATTAACCTGTGTTTGTCCCAGCAGGATTAATGTCAACACTCTGATTTCTTATCACTATTAATTACACAAGCTTCCTAACTCCAGTTTTGCCTATTGGGCCCTAGCTTAACTGGGGATGGCATCCTTTCTTATCCTAGTAAACACATTACAGGTTGATCCTTAATGGAACTTACAATCAAAGTAAGTATTTGGAGCATGGAATCTTTGGGCCTTTGCTTCTGGTGCCTGTTTGTTACACAACCCTCCCTGGATGTCAGGTGGCAGTGATGTCCTCACATGATAAAAACAAATACCACTTCCATCGCACTGGACTTAACTCTTTAGAGAGCATGTTTACACAGATAATATTGCGTTTTCAGTAACCCACCCTGAGGTGGTCAGGCAGATATCACCTTCCCATTTGTAGATGGATAAACTAAGCTCTGACATTGCAGGCCACATAGCCAGGGAGCACTTGTTGCATGGCAGCCGTCTCCTTGCATAGCCGTGGGCCAACCCTATCAGTCCCTAAACACTTTATCTGTGAAATGTTCTAAGTGTCCGCATTTTCATGCAGAGGGGAAAGATGCTTCTGTGAAGCCAGCACATTCTACAGCCAGACTCAGTGCTTAATCCCAGTACTGCCACCTGTTAGTTGTGAGCTGGCAACATGTCGCCTCTCTAGTCCGTTGTCCTCATCAGTGAAAAGGGGAGGATAGTAATAGTATCTACCTCAGAGAGTTTTTTTGAGGATACAGTGAGATAAGATTGCAAGAGTTTAGAAGATGTGTGACGTAACCGTTTTCCATAATTATGAAAGTGAAAAGGGAGGGGAGAAGGGGTGAGGTGGTAATCAGTTACCACCACCTAAGGCCCTGGTGTGGCGGAGCTGCCTTTAACTAAGCCCTGTGAGTTCCCATGTACCCTGGCGTGGGACTGCCCTGTCCAATTCTTATGTGAGTTGTCCATTCTCCTCTTGGTAACCCCTTCTCAGAACAGGAGGAGATGATGAAATGAGCCCTAGTCTCCCTGGGTCACCTGGGGGGAGGATTTTCACCTTTCTGAGTCACTTGAGCTGGAAAGTAAGAGTTGGAATAAGTACTTGTCAGCTAACTTCTTTTCAGTATCTACCTATGGAGGAATATTGATGCCCAGTCATAAAGCTAATTATTGTCCCCCAGAAATGACGTTCTGACACTGGAGAGTAGGCATGTGTAGACAGCAGAACTCACTATTTATTTAGTCTGGTCTTTCCTGTGTGATCCTATGTAGAAACAGCCCCTTTAAGTATCCCCACATGGTTCAGAGGGGACACCTGTGACCCCGTAGTTTGCTTCTGGCAGGCCTACCCGAACCTTTGTTTTCTGAGGCTTTTTGTTTTCTCGGTTAATTTTGTAATTGGGGCAGAAGAGCTGCTATTATTGGGCAGGAGGTTTGGGAGTACTGGAATGGGCCAAAAGTGGGGAAATGGGGCTAGGGAGCCTGCAGATCAGAGGATCCGGTGTTTCTAGGCGTAGCGGGAGGTGTAGACTAGGTTGCAGTTCTAGGAAGACCACTAGATGGCAATCACACACTGGCGTTAGTTCAGGTCCACGGCACTTTCCACTTTGGGCTTTTGTAAAATCTAGGGACTTGCCAAAGCTTTGTATCTGCCATCTCCATCCATCCATCCCTCATCCCTCTTACCTCTCTTGATCTTCTACAGATAGACAGATTTACTCCTCCAGCTTTCTCCTCCTATCTCCCCCATCTCTGTCTCTTTCTCTCTTTCCTCCTTCCTCCTTTTTTCTCTCAACTCCCCACCTCCCTCCTCTCCTTTCTCCCTTAAAAACCTGCCAAAATACCTTCAAAGCCTTCTACCTTTAGCTGCTATGTTGTATTTTTACTATTCTCCTAAGCAAATGTTTACATGATAGTAAATTCATTTTTAGAGTAGCTAACACAGGGGACCCTTTTTCTCTCCAGTCATTCTGAGAGTATGTTTAATAAAAGGAATGGAAATTGAGGGGAAAGAAGTTATTGAAAAAGATAATAGGTAACAAATGTTTAAAAATATATCCACTAAAAATTGTGGATTAGTAACTTGTAATGAAATTTAAAAATCACTTAAAATTAATGAATTATTTTATCAAATCATTTTCTATTAGAGAATTTTCTGTAAGCTGAGATTCAAATACAGAATATCTTGTTGCAAGCCTCTGGGATAGGCAGGAAACCACAGTCGGCATTATTATCTTTATCGGGGTCATGTAAAAGCAAAACCTCACCTTAAATTTTAATAATCTCTTCTGACGTTTCAAAGAGATAAAAACTAATTTCTGTGTATCATCTAAAATGGATTCTGCTGCTGCCTGGTTCAGTTCTGTCTCAGCTGCGTGGACATCTTGGGGAGCTGAGTGTCCACGCAGACGCACTTCATCTGTGCACTTCTTAGCTGAGACAACAGCGCTCCGAGCCCCACTGCTAAGGTTAACCTGTCCGCTGCAGAAGGACAACAGATGGAAATTCTGGTTTGCAGCCACTGCAGAAAAATAAAAACATGTTCCAAAGGGAAAGGATCTTGTATTTCTGCGTTTGAACCTTTGATCTGCATTCACATCTGAAGGGAAGGCTAGACCTTTTGGTGGAGACACATGGCTTTGCATCTGTGAAAACACAGCTGTATATAGCAAAACAAAACTAGTGGAAAATGCAGTGGTTTTGCTGTGTCAGACTAGCAGCTAATGCTCAGATTCTATTCAAATATTGTCTTTTGATAGCTTCAAAACATCTCTCTTGACTTTCTGTATAATTGTTTAACAATGTTTTATTCTTTTAACTTTAGATTGTGAGCTTTTTAAAATTAAGGCATATGAGTCTCTTTTTCTTGTCTTTTCTTTTAAAAAGGCAGTAAAATAAATGGCTTGTAATTAGATCAAAATGGCATTATCTAAATTCTGACCTAATTGGGGGTGATTGAAAAAAAAATCAAACCCATAAGAAAAAGGTAAAGTTCTAACTTGATCCTTGATCCTGAAAAATCTTTTATTTTTAAAGATAATATTGTGTAGGCTTTGCGCTGCAAGTTACATTTTGAAAGGCCTCTTACGCACTCTTGAAACTTAGCTGCTTTGTTTTGAGCAATTAAGATTTGTTATTGAGTGAATTAGCAGCTCCTTTCTCCTTCATCTTTAGCCTGTTTCTCTATCAGCATTTCCCGGTAATGTAAGCCAAGTTTGTTTCATTAGGAGGCATTTGCCTTGAACCTCCATGCTTCCTCTCAGTCCCAGACACAGAGCCCAAGTCTGTGCGCCTGCCTTATCCTGCCTGGTGTCGTTGGTTTCCTACTATTGAATTGGCCACCTTTTCCTTCCCTCCCCTTTCCGTTGAAGCACTGGCCCCTCTTGGCCCTCCCTACTCCCTGCCACAGGAGTGGGGTGCAGAGAGGTGGTGGACAAAAGACGAGGATGAGTTTGATGTTTCAGCAGAAGGCCGCCTTCGTGCCCCTACTCTGCAGTGATGTTCCTTACATTTTTCTGAAAGGGGCGAGCAAAGGGGAGCCATTGTGCTGTCACCCTCCCCACCCTCTCTAACACCAACGGTTTCATCAGCAAGCGACTTGGAAGATTAAACGTGGTTTTCTTTATGAGGGATAATTTTTTTTTATCAATAATCATAACAACCTTTAGTGTTAATCACGCGGCTGGAAAGAGCCAGAGCTAGATAACAAGTCCTTCCACGCACCAAGAAAGTTTCCCCTTTGAAGTACTAGGTCCCGCCTCACCCTTCCAGGAGGGAAGAGGGGGAAAGAAAACAAGTGTGAAGATCTGAAGCCACTGAGGAATGCTGAATTGATGTCTTTCCTCGGCATCCCTGCCCCTCTCTCGGTCCTCCTCTCCTTTCAACTCCCTGCCCTTTGAAACTGTGGGTCTGGGGTGGCCAGGCCTGGCCCTGCTGTAGCTACAAGCCACGTCTCCGACAGGCCATGGGGCAGTGTTGGTGTAGAGAAGGAAGGAAAGGGAGAAGAAGCAGGAGGAGGGTGGTGAGAGAGCATCGTACAGATCTTCTGTCGAGTTATGGCTGAAAGCTATATCCATTGTGATGAGAGCCAAGCAAACAAACAAACAAAAAACAACAAAAAAGCCTTTCCCCAACCCCAAACCCTCTTTCACAGCTGCATTTTGTTCCTGGGACTGTTGGTGTCACTAGAGCCTCCTTTTTTGCAATTCCAGAAGATACTGTCAAGGACTTGTCAAGCCTATTAATTTTTCAGGCAGAACAGATCAAGCCTGCCTTTGATGCGGCTGTTTCCTGATTTAGTATTCAAAGGTAAAGAATCCTACCTTCTCTTCACGCTTTACATAATTAAAGAAGGTTGGGTTTTTTCCTCCAGTAGCAAAGAACTAGTCACGTATAGTATTTTTTGAAGTAAAAGGTCCAACTTTTCAAATAACATCTGTTCTTATGCCCTTTTCTAAATATAACTAGAATTTACTTTCTGCTGGTCCTTAGTTGTATACGATTCACGCTGAATTTTAATTTCCGACATATGGGGTTAGAAAGAGTTTCCCTCCACCCCCTCTAGCTTTTTCCCCTATATATGTGTCTGTGCTAACAAACTAATGGTGCAATTAAAAATAAAACTCTAGAATTGTGAACTGCCCTAACTTTTCTGTTTCTCCACTGGAGCATTCTAAAGTTCACTTATGTGGACTTTCACTATTTCCATCTGCTGAGTTTAATAGCAAATTGTGACCCTCACAACCATTTTAGGGCCTTTTGTGTTCTTATCTGTGCATTTCAATACCTTCTGGGGAAGTGCCTTTAGGTTTCACTGCATATGCAAAAAGCCCGGCTTGAATTTTTTGACAGCCCCTCTCCATTTGTTGGTGGAGCCCTGTTTTCTATTGTCTGTCTGGTTGTTGATGTTGGCAAAGTCATTTGTTTAAAGATGCCTGGGATACGATGGCTACTTCTTTATTGGAATGAAATCCGAAAGTATCCCAGAGTATTTTAAATATTAATGCATGTTGTTGAAACTGTGACATATTTGCATAGTTTTATTTCCCCATCGTAAGGTGGACTATATTTTAAAGGTACTAGATTGTAATAGTCACCAGAAGCCAATTAAAGCCGCTAGGATTCTATCAGAAACCTGTGTGGCTGTATAAATAATTGATATCTGGAACTAAAGCGGCCGTGCTGTGCCAAGGGCCCTGCCGTACTCGGCCGGCGGCGTCAGCAGACCCTGGGCTTCTGTGCACGGGGGCGACTCCTGGGCATCATGTCGCCTGAGCTTTAAAAACTTGACAATAAGGCTACACACAAACAGATTTTTAAAAAACATCTCCTTTGCCTATGGCTAGAGAGGAATAGTTGACAGTATTTTCAGGTGCTTGAGCTTCTTATAAAAAAAGAACAATACCCAGACTCCTCGTGAGCTAGGTGAGAACAGAATAAATTGAGGCACTATCCCGACCCATCCAGCTTTTTAAAAAATGATGTGATTAAAAAGGACATCTGAGAACAAATTTATGAAGTTGTTATGGCAACTGAAACACTTGGGTTGAAATGTGTGTATCCGAAACATGAAAGATTGTAGGAAGCCGAGAAATAAGCACGGCATTGTATTTGGGAAAGGCGATTGAACAGTGGTAGCCAAATATTATTCCTCTGTTGGTCACCATTCAGGGTTACTGCCTTGATTTCCACTTTTTAAAACGTGTGGTGATTGATGCTTTCCCAGACTGTGTCGCCCGAAGTCACCATGCCTTGTACCAGCGTTTGCTCATTGGTCGTTTGACCTGTTGAGAACCCACTCTCCTCATTGCGTGCACTGTGGAGATTGCCATTTAGAGCTGCCTCCGCATTTGCCCATAACTTTACATTTCTCTCTGTTCTCCTATTAATGTCCTTGTTTGTGAATGGTCTCTATACTCTTTTTATTCACTATCTCCCTCAGCCCAAGCCCACCAACAAACAGTAGCATTCAAAAGAGTGAAAATATTTTAACATTCTCTAGAATTCCCGACCCTCTTCTAAAAGCTGTACATTCCTTCTGCATAACTTGTTTTTATCTTAATTTTTTATGCTTTTTTATTTTCCTCTCCAATGCCAGCAAGAGTATTAAATAATTTCTTTTAAATCACAGGGAAAGATTTTAAAAATTAACACCTACAAATTTGTATTACAGTGTGTTAGAAAATCAGTACTTTTTAAACAACATCCAGAATGCTTCAAATTTTTTTGGTCATTAGATTTTGGACGTATACACTGTCCAGAAAATTGTTTTTAAAATATTATGGATTCCTTGCAATATATTTGGATTTTTTGCTTTAAATGAAAATATAGTTCAATGTCAGTTATAATAATTTTAGTAGACTATCCCATAAGAAATATACTATTTTAATTTAAAAGAGGTTTGACACTGAGAATTACATTTACACTGAAAAATTCAAATAAAATTTTTTCTTTATAAACATTGACTGTTGAATGTTGGTTACTAGTAATTTGGTGTCCTTGATTTTAAGCATACTACTTTCTACTTCGAATAATTCCTAAAATAAGGCTAGTTTTCTCTAAGTGAAGCAAAAGGGAAAAAAATAAAATAATTTTTAGAAAATTTATTTTCTATAAGCCATGAGTTGGAACTCTTTACTCATTGAAATTACTCAACATTTAGTTAGGTATGAGAGTGTAATATAAAAGCTGCCATTATAACTGGAGTTTTTTCCTAATCTTTAAAGATTGAGATCTAAACATTTTCCTGTTCTATTGCAAAATTAACTGCTGTTAATCTGTCAGATTATTTATTTAAAATATTTAATTTAAACTGTGCGTTTACGTGTTTTTAAATCCATTTTTGCATATGCATATGGAATTGAATCTATTTTGATATAACTCCCTTGTTTGAAAATTCAAACATGGTATCAAAATGTTTCAAAAGAATTAAACATAAGAATTTAGAGTCTTTGCACATATTTTACAGTTATACATTTCCTTTTTCCTTTTTCTGGTTTTTCCACTTTTAAGAATTTTTTTAAAAAGTATGATTTTGATGTTTCCAGAGTAGATACTATTTTATTTCAGGTGGGTCGTTTAATAGTTTGTTGATGTTTTCGAGGTCTCTAAACAAAGTCTGATGTGTTAACAGTCTTATTAACGATGTTAAAATAGAATTAACAGCTTGTGGATGCCTCCAGAGCACAATAGCCTGTCAACCTCTCCTGCCCCCTTATAAATTGTACCCCTGCTGTCTTCCCTTTGTTTCATGCCCAATCAGCAAACTAAACTTTTGTGGAGAGAGAACGCAGTTCAAGTGTTTCTTCTGCAGCTGAAGGGAGGAGCTAATGTGGAATTTACTGGGAGACCAATCAGTGCTGGAGGGAGGAATGACCCCAAATCGGGAAGAAGGACTTTGTTGACCTGCTTGGCTCCCTGACCTTTCCTTGCTTTTCTGTCGCTATAAAGCGGTTTACTCTGGTTGTCACATACTTTATGATGCATTTATTAAAGCCACAGAAGTTTTAGAAGTTTGGGATTATATATGATCCATCTCAGTACAGATATAATTGTGCTGTGTGATCATTAGTAATTTGACTAGATGTTACCACTCAAAATCATTTTTTTTTAAATCTGACACAACAAGTTTTTTTTAAGGGAGGGAATAAAATTTCATCAATTATCTTGAGCCAGAATTGATTCTTAACCTTTTCTAGTGTCTCTTCCCTCAGCTACTTTAATGGAGAGAGAATCAGATTAGCTGCTGATGTTAGACCATTGGTCTTATTTTGTTGAATTTATGCTTTGAAAAAAAAATAGATTTATATCTTTTAAGTCTTTAAAACATTTTTTTGTCATGCAATGGTCATGAGTCAAAAATAAAGATTATTAGGAGGTTTTTGTTTTCATTAGTATTGCTAATTTAACAAATTGTCAATTTAAAAGTACAGATTTATGGGCTAACCTGACAAATAGGTAATACCATCTTATCCTTTGCCACTATCTGATTCAATAACTTATAAAGTATAGCACATTTATAAAATATTTCCCGAGGTGAGGGATAATAAGGCATTATTGAGAGTTGAGTATTTTTTAGATTGCACAAGCATTTTCCTTGTCATTTATTGGCATTATTCTCTCTTTTAATATGTTTTTGTTTGTTTGTTTGTTTATATTTACTTTTAAATGGGCCACTGTTAAGTGGCTTAAAATCCAATGCTGAGATACAAAATGGTCACTGTTGATACAAAGTAAAAACATCACCCTGGATGCAGGACACTGAACATTTTCTTTAAACCAAGGTTAAATAAAATTATTCAAATGCATCCAGACACCGGGAATGAGATACAGTTAAATGAACTGTGGTTCCAAAATATTATTATTTTGTCAAGGAGTATTCTATAATTAAAACAGGGCAGTGCAAGATTGTTACTTGTCTTAGTTCATGTTGTGTGACTTAGGTGAGCCCCAAGGGGAATATTCTCTTATACTTTATAAACCCTAGAGATAAGCATCCATTGATTGAGCAATGTATGAAACTAGAGCAAAAAGGGCCTCATTTAATACTAGCTACATACACTGGTGTAAATAATGACATGTTCTAGTTGGCATCTTTTAAATGTGCGCTACTTCATTTGGGTCATCTTACCTGGCTAAGGAAGAATGTCTCTGTGGTAGTTCTCCCACTACTGTACCTGCTTGTCATTTTTACCCAAAGCACTCATTGTTCCCCAGCCCCTATCCCATGGCTTAGTGTGTTCTCACCTTCCCCTGCTGGACAGCAAAACCATCTTGCAAGCAAGTAAACTGACCTCTTTTTTGTGTGCCTGCAGAATGATCACTGCAGGCCTTAGGGATGTGGGCACCACTGCCGTGGAGACCAAACATCAGTAATGTGGCACCTGATAGTGTAAGTCTATGTGACTTGGAGATGCTAAGAAAGCCAAAGGATTAATAACAAACAAAGAAAGCTTGTCACCTTTGTGCATAAGCCAGCCGGCATCTCACAAGGACAACCTGAGCTGCTCCATGTCAATAAAGCTGGCTTCTGATGGATCCCATTTGCTACTGTTATTCCAGCAGCATCTGCAGGTTTAGTCCCCATAGGGGAGGGGGAAGAATAAACTGATAGCCCAATGCTGTGACCCATTTCTTTGTTTCAGGTGATGCAGGGAGAGATAAGACTTAAATTTAATGAAAATTTTCTCCTTAAAGACTTTGTGACTAGCATTTATACTCTAAAAGTTCTTTCTCTTTTTGTGATTGATTTTACAAACTTGAAAAGAAAAAGTCCCAGCATTTGCCTTAGTCGGTGATCTAAGTGGATTATAACTCTAGATTACTGACATTTACTGAGAGAATCAGGGTCATAGACATGGGGCTGATTCGACTCTGGGACCAGTTCTCTGAGACAGAAGTTTTCACGTGCTCAGAGAATTCTAAATTGGCCACAACAACTGTTAGGAAATTAAAATATTCAGATAAAGTTTCTGATAATTTGACTCTTTACTTCTGCATTTTAAAACTAGTCAAATGCAGAAATAATTTCTCTCTGAAACTTTTGAATTCCCAGAAATGGATACGTTAAAGCCAGTTGTGAAGTGCTGCTTAGAAGAAATCCTTATATACATCTTTATTTAGTCAGAAGGGAGATTTGCAAAAAAAGGATGTTTTATTTCTCAGTAGTTTTTGTTTCATAAGAATGTGAAGTTATTGTTGTTATGATTACTAATGATACCTTACATTTGCACAGCACTTTATAATTTTTAATGTACTTTTACAAACATTATTAACTATAATCCTTGAGAGAGTTCTACAGGAAGATACGATTATCCTGGTTTTATAGAGGAGGAAACAATAAATGGACATTCTCATAACATGACACATAGTGCCAACTCGTATTTCTAGAGAGTTCTGTTTTTTTAGGAAATGTATTTGGTGTGTAAAATGTTTAGAAAACACAAATCTAGGACTGAGGTTATTTTGGTTCCACATAATAGCTGTAAAAGATGACAAAAAACAGTAAAGAAATCATGTGATAATGTTGAATCACTTTTTAAATGCAGAATTACATGAATTTTGGCCTGATGAGTACTACATTTTCATGTGTTTCATGTATAAAATACCATAATATGCTACATAATTATAGCATAATAATAAAATAGAAAAATTTCCCCTTATATTTTTAAAGATAGAAATTATAATCACAATATCAGAGCAGAAGAATGTTTCCTAATAATGGATATTCTGGCTTATAGTTTAAAATGGTTTTTTTCTTATAAAATATCAAAATAGGCAAAATATATTTACTCATAAAAAATTGTTTGTTTGTTTTTCTCACTTGTTAAAAGCTAGGTAGCCAAAGTATTTGTTTTGGGGCAATTTACTGCTACCGTTCAGAAACAACTATATTATTAAGCACAGGAAAATCTGATTCGAGTTTCTAAGAATTATTATAGCACAGCAAGACAGGGAAGCAGTCCAAGTGCTGAATGTTAGAAACAGTTTATAAAAGCCAGGAAAATACTTTCTTTACTTGTTAAAAAAAAAATAAGCGAGAGATTGAGGTACACGTTTCTTAAAAATAATTAAAATTGTCAAAGTGATAGTCTTGACTACTTTTTATTATAATACTTCCATATTATTTTCATAAAAATAGTTTGGTTAAGGAGAACAGAGGAGGAAGAACTAAAATGAGAAAGAACACAAAAATTTTTTCTATTTTACAAACTCCAAAATTTTATCAATATAGTTTTCAATGAGAAAAAAATTTTTAAAGTAAACTTTCATATGGTAACCCTAAGAAAAGTCTCTACATTTAGTCCAAAGATTAAAAAAAAAAAAAAAACAACAACTCTGGGGAAATAATCATTTTATGAAAAAACACCTATTTAGAATCTCACTAGGACTGCTCGTAGAATCAAATCAAGCTTCATTTCTATCTTTGTGATAATCAAGCATACATTTTTCATTCTAGAAGTGTAGAGGAGGAAACAACTAATAGTATTATATGTCTGGGTTTTTTTTTTTTTTAAAACAACTCTAACATCAAAATGGCCAAACTGTTGGACTGATTCATGTTGGACAAAACAGATGGGATTCCCAGATCGTGCACCGTTCAGCCGTTTGATGGAATTCGCGCCACCCTGACCAGCGAGCCCAGATGGCGCTTAAATCTGTCACTCTTTAACGACCCTACTGTTTTTAAAAAATATTTTTATATTTGAGCCCATTCAGTTAATCTGAGAGATTAATCATTTCCATGATATGTCTGGGGAGGGATTTACTTCAGGTTTCATTTGGAGGAACTGAAGATGAGAAGAATGAAGAGACCACTCAAACGCAGGTCTACCTGCTAGAAGGCACGTAGGGCAGGAAGCCTGCTGGATCTTGGGCATTGGAACGTTTTCCGGGCAGCAAGACCAAGAAGGCCACATGGAGAGCAGTAGCAATGGGGGTTAAGGGAAGAAGGGATGGACATTTGGGAAAGGTCTTGGGGTGGGAAGAGGTAAATAGATTTCTCTCAGAAAAACTATTGCATTGCCAAGTTAAACCCAGCAAGAGGCTGAGTGCTGACTGACCATACCAGAGCGGCTTCAGCAGTCTGACCCTCACCATATCGTGATGACCGCGGTGGGTATGCCACCTGGAGCAGACCCCAGAGAATGGGCCCGACATGATAAGACTCTGAGATGGTTCTAGAAAGAACCTGTTCTGTGCCAGAACTTCACTCACCTCACAGAGCTTTTCCCTGAAGGTTGTTTTTTTTTCTTAAATTATTATTTTGAGTCAGTCTACTGAAATGCTTCAGTGATTTGGGGCATGAGATACTGACCAGCTCCTCCCTCCAAAACTCTAACCTTGGAGACGTTTGCAGAGTGTCTGTCTTGGAATTGCTTTCTATTCCTGCTGGGACAAGAAAGGAAAAAAATGAATGGTTTCTCATTATGCAGACTCCTTTTTTTTTTTTTTTGCATTTGAATCAGATGTAGCAGGTGTCAAAATATGCTACAGAATTTACACCATTAATGTGAAAATTTCCACTGACCTAAATAAGCCACTAGGAATGGGCATATCCACATACTTTAACAAAATTTAAAATGCCTTCCTGACTTTAAAGATGTTCTTGGTGGTATTCGGGCTGTTTGGTGGTGGTGTTTCTGTTTGTCTGATGCTGCTGCCCATACTTGGTGGTCTCATGGAAGGCACGCTGATGCATTGCACCTTTGCGTGTGGCACAGCACTTGGGGATGGTGTTCCAATGTCTTGGGCCCCGCTTGAGTGCCTGCACACTGATGGCATGTTGGAATTCTGCTTTGGAGAATATCCAACCTGAAATAAAAGACCTCATGTAGACCCAAAAGTGAACAGAGAAGCAAGGTGGTTGTGAGGTTCTTTTGGAAGCTTTAGAGTTCTGAGGGTCTCAGGGAATCAGGGTCTGTCAGAAATCACTGCTCTACCAGGATTTGGTGGGAGCTGACACTTGTAACTAATCTCCCACATGTAACCATTCCTTGAGGATAAAGCTAGGTAAATTCTGAACAGAGTGGGAGAACATCAAGCACATAATATGTCGTTTTCATTGTAAATGTACTGTAAGCATGCAGCTCTCAGTTTCTCCCTCTCCCTCTCTTTTTCTTTCACTCTCTTTTTCTCTCTCCCCACCTCTCTCTCTCCTCTCTCTCTCACACACAGCCAGATTATGGAAAGGATTGCAGTGTATTTCTGGGTAAAGAATATTGCTGCTGGAAGAGTGGAGAGGCCACCTTGCATCTAATACTGTAATAGACTTATAGATTCGATGATAATCAATAAGATACAATTTCTGTGTATGCATGCTGTATGTTGGCCTCAATTTCCTAGGTAGTCTTTGGGTGTTTATAGAATAAATTGAACATTTTAGTGCAAGCAACTAACATCCACTTTAAAAATTATTTTTATGAAATCATATAGTGTAATTGGTATTATCTAAAAAACTCATTTCTTACCTTTTTGACTGGAACAGATACTCCTAATAAACATTGTCTTTTAAATTTTACCAGTCAACTCATTTCATTCTCACTTGATTTTTTCTACAGATTAAAATCTCCCTAGTAATCTAGTTGGCAAATGGTCTATTTCAGGACAAAAGAATATATGTATTTGAAGAATTCTGTGGCTACCCGAGAAGTCTTCACCCATCATTTTTTATGAATGCTTGCCAAACAATTAAGTATGAAAAGATGAGGAGTAAAAATAAACCTTCATCGTTAATGAACTGTTGGTCATTTGTACTACATGGATTTGTTTTTGGTAGATGAAAAAAAGAAAAAATGCACATTCTCTATTGCTTGTGTCTAAACTTCTTCCCTGGGCATGAGGCTGACCTTGGAACCCTAGCTGGGCTGCGGGCTTTTAGAGCTGAGGTGGCCTGGTCAAGTCCATGCCCAGTACTGGAGCTAATCCAGGAAAAAGAGTAATGGATATAACCAAAGTCAAAGGCCATGGTACAGTCAAATCATGGTGTTAATGTAGACGAAGAGTTGGAGGGACTCAAGCCGGATTCAAAGCCACAAGGAGTTGGGCATCCTGGGTCAGGGAAGAAGGCAGGAGATGAAGTCCCCAGATGTGTCCTCAGTCTCCAGGCAGAACCACTGATGCTTTTATAGGGCCTCAGCCTCGAAAAGGGAGGAGTTAAGGGCCCCAAGCTACTGTGAAGAACGTGTGTGTTGGGTTGGCCCGTTTTCCTGTCAGAGCCTTCTCCAGCCATTTGTAAAATGTCCACAGACTCTTTTCACATTATCCTTTTAGAGTTGGGTTTGGGAGGAGGTCATAAGCCTTAAAAATGTTGGATATTCTCAGGTACTCTAGTTTTTCAAGTAGGAAATAAATAGAACGTTGAGTAGGAGTTTCAAATTATTGTTTCATTTTCTTCACCTCTGAAAGAGTTCCTAGTTCACTGAGAGCCTGCCTTCAATTGCATGGATATTATAAAGTTTCTTTTTCATTCCCCATAAAGATCCCTATTTTTAGCTTTTAAGAGCTGTTACAACTGCGAGAGAAATGGTATTCTGCACCCCACACAGTTATACATCTCAGGATTAGAGACCGAGTTCCTGGAACTGCAAGACAAGTTTGGTGTTAGTCAATCTGTTAAGTTTCCTTACAGGCATATTTTCTCATTCTATTATTTAATTTTAGTAAAAGGTCTGTTAGAAATTTCTGTGTATAAATAATACTTAAAATATACCACTATCCAAATTATTTCACGTGGAATTTCCCATGGTAGACTACAGTTTCCTGAAACATAACTTTTTTTTTGCAATTTCTAGACACATGCTCTAAAAACAGGCATGCATTCACTCCATCCTTAATGGGACCCTATCTGCACCTTTCTTCAACTATTCAAATAAAAGACAAGGATGTTTGAACATTTCACATATGTGAGAATATCCTCTATTACTGACTTTCTGAAATTGTACAATTTGTTTTTGGCCAAAACAATAGCAAAAACAAAAACAAAGCCTGGTTAATTGCAAAATCAACCCACTGATCTCATCTAGACTGTAGTCCCTTTTTAGCATTCAACCCTCACTCCACCTGTCGGAATGTAGTCCATCTCCACTCACTGGGGATCCTGGGCTGTGAAAATCTCAATATTTTCATTGCTTTTCATCTCATTCTTGCTTCATCATTCTTGGAAAAATGGATTAAGGGATCCATTCTTCAAACAGCAAGCCAGAGAATCAGATCATGTCACTTCTCTGCTTATAATCTTTCCCATTGCACTTAGAATGAAATGCAGTCTTCACCATGGTCTGCAAAGACCTGCATTTTTGGCTCCTGCTGACCTCTCCAACTTTATCTTCTATCCCTCTCCCCCATGCTCACTGTCCTTAAGCCACACTGGTCTTTCAGCACCCCTAATACATGGCAAGCTATTTCCTATCTCGTGCTCTTTGCACTAGCTGGTCCCTCTGCTTATTTCTGGCTCCTTTTCATAATGAGGTCCTGAAATTCCTTCCTACACTATTTTAGGTCTTTTTCTTTGGGAATTTCTTTAGTCTTAATCAGAAAACGCCATAACAATAAATTTTTTAATATATAAAATCTTGACTTAGGGCAGTGCTTTCACAGTCTCACTGGAAAATTTCATATAACATTTCTAAAATGACATTGTGAATAAGATCAATGTGTTTTTGTTTCAAAACCCAGCAATGCATTTTGCTTACAAGCATACAAGAAGACCAATGTTGTACACAAGATAGGCAGGTCACTTTAACTTTTCTCCTTTGTAGCACTGACTATTTTCAGACCCTCTCTCTATTTAAAGACCGTCTCTACATGTCATTGCAGAGAGGAGTACAACCAAAGAACTGTGAACATCTTGAAGGTCACTTGAGTCTGAGAGACATCTGTATAATCTGTTATTTCCCCTCTGTTCCAAATGTGGATACTTAAGCTCTTGGGAAATCTAGAACACATTCTCTTCTTTCCCTGCAAATTTTCATGTGTTAAAAGAGTGTAAATATCTCAACATCCACAATTTTACTGTAAGACTCATGGAATTGAGTGAGTCTCCTCTGTGTCACCTAGCATGTTTCAGGGCTATCATAAATATTAACAGCAGCAATAACTATACCTCAACTTTCTTCACTGTTCCTTTTGTTTAAAAATATGTTTAGGAAAATTTTATGCCCTTAACTCATAAAGTAACTTTTAAACAAATGTTGGCAGGTGAGATTTCAGCAGTCATTTATTCATCCAGCAAATATATTGAGAAACTACTGTGTTCTAGGCATTTGAGGTCTATCATTTGAACATAATAAAGATCTACCACCCTGGACCTTATATTTCAGCAGCCTGACAATAAACCATGAAGATAATAAATAAGTAGGACATGGATGATTTTAGAAGAAGTAAAAGAAAAGGTTCAGCAGAGGAAGGAAATGGGTAAAAACCATGTATCAAAATAGTATGGGAATGGCGATTGTGTCAGATGCTGCTGGTGGGTCAAGTAATTTGGGAATTGAAAAATGGCTACTGGGTTTAGCAACATGGGTCTCATTGGTGGCTTCATTTGGAGGAAGTATGGGTTTTTAAAAAATTTCAGGGGAGGACAAGTTTAAATAAAATTTGGAGCACTCATCAATCTGTATGATTGACACTGCAGCTTACATTGGAACACACATTAAAGGGACCAAACATGTAAGTGATCTCTACTTTTTAAAGTATATATACAATAACTTTATTGAAATATAATTTATATATCATACAGTAAACCCACTTAAAGTGTGAAATTCAGTGGTTTTCAACTCTCTTCACAGAATTGTACAACTACCACCACAATCAATTTTAAAATATTTTCATCACCCCAAAAGGAAACCTCATACTCATTAACAGTCATTAACTCCTAAACTCACCAGCACTAGGCATCCACTAATCTACTTTCTGTTCTTATACATTTGCCTATTCTGGATATTTCATATAAATGGAATCACATAATATGGTCTTTTGTGACTGGCTTCTTTCCGTTAGTATTATGTTTTCAAGGTTCATCCATATTTAAGCATATATTAGTACTTTATTCTTTCTTATGGCTGAATAATGTTATACTATATAGTATTATCACATTTATCTGTTGATCAGTTGATAGACATTTGAGTATTTCTGCTTTGTTTTTAGCTATTATAAGTCATACTGCTATGAACATTTATACATAAGTTTCTATGTGGATATATGTTTTTTAGGGTATATACTTAGGAGTGGAGTTAGATTTCTGCTTTCTTGCTAGTATTACCAGTAGCCTATGTCATTATTGCCAAAATTTCAGGGCTAGAGGTCAAAAAATGAGACAAAGTTGAAAAGTAGGACCTAGAACACATGTCCTATTTTCTTTCCCATGTCCTTAGGTTCCTAGAGCCTTTCAGCCATAATTACTGCTGAGTTACTGAAGTGCTAAATGAATGAAAATTATATTTTTTTTTGGTGGGGGGTTCTGTTTTAGAGTACAAAACCATAGTAAGCCACATCAAAAAGAGCAGAGTGAGGGAGAGAATCCACCTACCTGGATTATGGAAAAATAAGGTTATTTTAGATCTAAGTCATTGTGTACTTTTAGCTGCATAAAAATCTTCAAGCAAATCTTCTTATAGTATATCCAAAATAAAGATGCCAAGAAAGGCAGGCAAACACATTGATTTCAAGGGGAAAAAAAAAAAAAAAAGACTTGTAATTGCCTATCAGTCCTTGGATTTACTTCCGGGGAGCACCAATTTAAAATCTCAAACATGTGGCTTTTTCAGTAGGATTATATTAATATGAAAGAATTTTATAAAGTATGATATGATTGCATGTGTGTGTGCATGTGTGTGTGTGAGTGTGTATGTGTGTGTGTGGTTTTAAACATTTCTATAATGAGTTCCCAAGTGCTTTTTTGGCCGTGGTTATTAAAGCTTGTGTGTTAGCGATTTATTTGGCAAAATGCCTTTCGTGAAGAAAGAATATAGTGTTCTCTTGGTTCTTTGCCCAAAGTAATTTTGGAGAAGTCTGTGACTGTGTTTAGTTCATGTCATTCATTGGAGACAAGTGATTGTAATTACATTTGATCACAATCAGTTTACAGTTGTTTTATCATGTTTTCAAACTGAATATCTACTCAGACATCATAGCAAAACTTAATGGCTACTGTTTTATTTGTATATAAAATGGTTTATAGCCTTTTTTTTTTTTTTTGCAGTACACATCGGGTTTCAATCATCACTGCTACATAGTGAGAGGAAAGCAATGGATAAAGAACTATCAAAAATCCTTAACTACATAAAATTTTATTTCAGGTCACCTTGCCATAAAAGATATTGAATGTATTTTGTGGCTTCCCCCACCCCCCGCCGTCCCAACATGTTAACCATTGTAGAAGGCTTACAATATTTGGAGGAAACCATATGAAATGTGGAACTTAATTCACCTAAGATGGTTTACGCTTGCATTTGTTTTCCTTTGGAAATGGGGATGCCAATATTTTGAATGGCTCCTAGGTAATGGAGTAAAAGACAACTATTGTTATTTTGGGGTTATAAAAGCAGGTTATCTTCTTAACTGTAAAGCTGAACATTTTGTCATTGTTTCCAAAAGTCTGCTCTAACTTCTGTGCTATGGGGCTGCCTTACATTTCAGGATGTTATTTACAGCTACAAAATGCTGGAGGGTCTCATGTGTCAGACAGTCCCCGATTTGATAGTTGTGGAAGCCTCACCTCACCAGTGAATTTAGGTAAATTCGGTAGTTATCTCCCAAGTGCCAATTTTCACCATTCCTCATTTTCCCCAAAAGGTTTGTCCGCAGCCCTTCTGAAAACTACTGTTGGTCTGTCTGAGCCTTCGTGGTTGAAGAAGCTCCTGTTAGAAAAGTGTAATTAATGGGAAACTTTGACATCCAGCTGAGAAAATTAGTTTGCATCAAAAAAGGCAAGATAGAGGATTAAAGAAATTTTAGTCCTAATCTAATTAACACCAATTAAAAGATGCAGATGAATTTGCACCAACAAATTGTTAATTATGCACCAATTTGCCTTTTCTACGAGGAAACCAAAATTAGGAAAATATTATTATCTTTTTTGTTTCAGAGACTTTGGAGTGGGTTTGTTACAATCATCTTTTGATATAATTAAAGAAAAGGTAGGTGGTAAGAGTTAGTGTGAAATATTTCATTCTCCTGATACTTTCATGTAGGTTAACTCTTTAAAAATAGAAAGTACAGGATAATTCTCTTAGCATTCATTCACTTATCAGACAGGTAATAAGGACCTACTATGTGCTGTCTCCTTGCTCCATGCAGTGAAAAACAGCATGGGTGCAGCAATTGTTTTTCTCATTTAGAATATTTTAACTCTTTGTATTGCTGATCTGCTGCTCCTTAGAAAAAAGCCTTGTGACCTGAATTATCCAGCTAATTAAAATCTACCTTGGATACTTGATACAAAGGGAGAACTGAACTTTTTTTAGGCCTTGAGAAATGTTCTTCGATGTCCCAGAACTCCTCTTTAACAGCATGGCCCTTTGGGGTATTCTGCTCATATCTTCCTCACTTGGTGGATCTGTGTTTCTGTTTACCAGAGTGTTACTCAGATGTTCACTGTGCTGGGACTGTCTTTTTACCTTTTGAATCACTCTTATAGCTCCTCAGATGGTGATCTGAGTAATTGTGTAGGGGGTGGCAAAGCACAGACCTGTTATATCTGCAAATGACACATCTGTCCAAGTGTCATGTAATGAGTAACCACAACCCACTTTATATAAACCATATTTCTTCTGTTTCCAAAATGGGAGAGGGAGGGGGCATATCTGCTAGAAACCAAGAGAAAAGCATATCCGTGATTTTTCCTAGCCATTAATTATATACAAAATTTAACAGCTGCCTTCAGATTTCCAAGTACCTGTTTGTTTGTTTGTTGTTTTTAGGTTTATATCCCACATATAAGTGATGTCATGCATTCACAACTTTGGCTGAAAGCAAACTGTGATAAAGTAACTTCTACTGGCTTGTGTTTTCACAAGCCAGTAGAAGTTACTTTATCACAGTTTGGGAGATTGGGAGAATTTTAAAATGGTACTGTGTGACAACAAATGGAAGGCAGTCTTTAAAACCCATGTCTTCCTCCACACATTCATGAAAGAATATTTGATTTCTGTTGCACCCATTGTACTTCTCCGTGCTCATGCCTGTAGGTGTCTAAGGACATGGTGTACTCTTCCATGAGAACATATTCTCATTTCATAGAGTCCATGTGAAATGCCTTGTGAACCAAGTTAGAAGGTGAATAATGTAGTCTGATGAAATGGCATAGTAGGGTTAAGGTAACAGTTGCTGACTGATACTCCTGTTGCATTAAAATAAAAGAGTGATATCTAAATTGATCAAGTATCATAAAAGGCAATTTGGTATGAGGTTATTTCTGGTATGAGGCCTCCAGAAATAACTGATAAGGCTTGGTCAGCTTACAGACCAAAACTCTCATTCCCAATCCAAAACCTAGAGTTTTGTCACCATTAGTAGAAAAGCTTTTTTTGTTTTATACCTAAGTAAGATCTTGAGTGATCCAATGTGTTTCTGTTGAATAATAATGTTTCCACCAGGGTAGAATTAGAATTTGGAGTGTATTCTTCGTTGCTACTACTGCATGTCCATGGGTACCTGTGCTCTACTTCTAACTTTCCCTCTGACCAGCAGCACAGATATGAGATGGCCGCGGAGAATACAGGTTCAGTGTGTGACTGCTTTTGTTTCTCTTACTAGCCTGAAACCTTAGTCATATTGGCATCAGACTTGAACCAAATAAGTCATGAAAATGCATCGCATATTTCATGATGTTTTAATGTGGCCTATCCTACATGCTCTTATCCCATTAAAGAAAAGGAAAACTTCTATTTTTTTCTATATATTTTAACTTTTCCTGTGATTATTTTAGACCAGAGCCATAACATCAGAAGATTATGAGGGGAGTTGTTTGTCTGTCAACAGAGTCTTTAAGAAGGATGTAGTTTTATGATTTACAAAGTCTACAGGGGCATGGAAATTAAATGCAATGAATTATTTGGGATTGGAACATGGACCAGAAAAAAAAAAAGACCATAAATCACATTGTCGAAACAATTGATGAAATTTGAATAAGGTCTATAGATCAAGTAACAGCATTGTATCCGTGGTATATTTCCTGATTTTCATCATTGTAGTACGGCTGTATAGGAGAGAGCCCTTTGGGGAAGTATTTAAGGATAAACGGGCACAATAATATATGAACATTAATTAATAAATCAATAGAGGGCAGTAATAATAGAGCAAATCTAGTAAAATGTTAACAGTTGGCGAATCTGGGTATAAGATATTCAGGAGTTTTTAATGCTACCCTTGCAGATTTTGTTAGTTTGAAATTATTTAAAATTAAAAAAAAAACTTAAAGTAGAAATGCTTTCTCCAAGTTCATAAGCTGTCTTGTGCATGATTTCGAAAAAAAGTCAGAGGGTTCAACTACTACCACAGGGACTCTAAGACAGATACTGCCACTGCATCACGCGGAAAGGCTCAGTCCTTCTGGCTCAGCCATTCAGAACGGATTCTTAGTATGAACGTTTACCAGGGCAGGCTGGTTATGTTGAGCAGTTTAATGTATTTTTTCAAAATCTACCTGCCTGGTGGAAGGAACAGCTCCGAGTCTACAAATAACAAGATAAAATGATCCCCAGTCCATTTATTTCTCGTGTACACCTCCCCTGTAAGATTGAGCCGTGGGTTTAAATGAACATGAGAACTGAAGTTCACTGTATTGTATGTTCCCTTTCAGACAGGACTCCACAAAGACCCTCTTTTATAAAGAAAACAACCAGCCAATAAAACAGTATTAGAGTACATTATATGTGTGACCAATCATTTTACAAAACCTGATGTAAGCCTTTGGGCATAATTGGAGTTCTTAGCAAAATACTTTGGTTTTAATATTTCTATGACCCTCTAAGGGGGACTTAGCAATTACTCTTAAATTTTCAAAGTGGTACGTGGAGTTTTAGCTGTGTGACGTCCATTAAAGCCCATAGGAGTCTTGTTGCTAAAACATCACACAACTCATGAAAATGTGCTCCTTCTTGTGAAATTGTTAGAAGTAATGGGTATGGAAGAGTAGCCTGGTATTCCTGGTATATTTACAGCCTTTCTGAACTTGTTTCAAATTTTATACTTTTATAAAAACTCCACAGTTCTATAGGAATTGAGAAAAAGCCTATTATGTGTACTCCAAAAATGAAGGGTAGAAAATATAGTAGAACTGATAAAAAATAACTTCTAAAATAATTCAAGAAAATCTAAATGTTTAAAAATATTTTGAAATTAATATTTCAACTTCCAGATTTTTAAAGTATGCCTTAAATAAATACCTTTTTTTTTTTTTAAATGACATTTAAGGACAAACTTTTAGTGTAATCACATACAAGGTTTTGGATTTTCAACCGCCTCTACTATTAACCTACATAACTTAAGCATCATCTGAGCAAAACTTTGCTCCTTTAGATGGGCACGATCTTCCCAAGGGATAAGCCTTGAGGTTTGGTGAATCTCCTCTCTGCCAGTGACCTTATACACATGCTCAGCTCAGCGGCCTGGCACAGCATCCGCTGGTGGCTTTGCCGATGATTCACCCCAGTCTCTCAGAGTGCACCCCATTTCCTCTCAGGGCAGAAACATCTCAGAGTTCTGTTTCCTCAGCTCTTTGGGAGACACTCGAGACCAGGAACTGACCTCAGAAACAGATTCATTTGTTCCAGTACACTCAGAGAGAGAAAGGGAAAGAGGTTGGGTAGAGGGGAAGTGGGGGAACTCAATGACTACTTCTTGAGTTAATTCCTGTTGGCTCAGTTTCAGTGGTACTATGTTTTGCTGTAGAATTTTTTTACTAAGCAGTATTATCTTTTTTATTCATTATTGAATGTCAGGAAGATGCTATAGGCATTGTTTTCTCTTGAAATCTCTACTAATGTCTGGTAGTAGATTTTAGGATCGGTTTTTAAAAATACAGAATTTGACGTAGGACCAAATTTTCTACATAGCATTGAATGAATAGCATCCGTTAGGCGAGAGCTGTGCCTCTGATTTTAAAGTGTCCCAGCTGGGGTCAGAATTAGGGACTGTCTAGATAAAGGAATTTCAGAAAGGCAGGGGAGAATATCAAGGTACAAATGGGAGGAAATAAGCTATTGTTCCTTTAAAAAGCCTTGTAACCTCGATAATGAGAGGCTATGAAATAGTTCTTTTTATAACAGTAACTTCTTAACTTCACAGCTCCTAGGGTCACTGGTGGGGAGCCCCAGGGCTACACCTGTCTTGCATAGATTAGGGCTTTCTGCAGCTGTCTTCATTTGCAAGACTAAGGTATAGCCGATGAGGCTGTGGGCCTCAGCAGGGAGTGCTCCTTTTCGATCTCAATAGGCTGGCATTTCAGATTAAGATGGCCATTGCAAACCAGGCTTAGAAATTGCAAGATGACGCAGGTAACTATTTCCTGAGTTTTATGTATTAGATCTCACGAGGTACGAAGTGGACACTTATACATGGCTGCCTTGAATTAGCCATGTCTTTTCCAGTCAGCCTAAACTATCTAGCATATCCAGGGGCCAGGCTTGCTTTTGGCACACAAACATGTTTGTTAAGAGCCTATGAATGTATAGGATGATCTTTTGATGAGGACAAAAGGGGATGCTCTTTGGAACTTATACCCGTTAGCATTGGTCTGTGGATTGGATACGCTTTTTCTGTAATGTGCATTCGTTTCACAGAAAACACAATTAGGATAATTCTTGTGTGTTCTCTACAGGAAGGAAGTAGTATACTGCTTGTGAATGGTGGGCTAAATGAGGGAATCATTAAAGGGTTTTTAATAGACTTTTGAACCAAAAGACATAAGGGACTATAGTTATGTTGCCTTAATTGAGAAATATTTTGCAATATGAGGAGTCTTAATCAAATTTTCATTACATACCTGGTCAGGGACTAGGCTAAATGTTTCTTTAACCAATTTGATAAAATGCACATGGAAAACTTATTAGTTATGTGAGAATATGTATGAAGTGCTTATCATCTCTCCTGTGGGTGCCTGAGTATCACATACTTGGTTTACTGTGTTGGGTTGAATGCTTCTGTTCTAATTTCTAATGAACTTTACCACCAGACTACTTGATCATGACTAAACCCAGGAACAATGCAAATGGAATTGCCCCCTGATGGGGAGGAATGGGCCCAGATGGCCCTTAAAAGGTGATAATTAGGAAATATAGCATATCTGAGTAGCTAGAAAGAGAGAAACTTGTTAAAGACAGTCAATCTGTTTGAAGCATTGGTCTTTCTTTTAATTATATGCATTTTTATTTAGAGTTGCTTTAAAGTAAAAATTTTCCAGCAAAATTTTTATTAGTAGCTAAAACCTAGGAACTATACCCCCCTTTTTTTTTTTTTGCTGCTTTGTTTGAGATTATTTTGAAAATTCTTTTCTTCATACGTTTCTGTTTCCTAGATCTGTGTAACAGACTTGCTGTGTGTGTTTTAGGGGGGCGTTTTAGGTTATTTTAGCTCTTATGCTAAAACAGTGGGGGAGTGATTAAAAGTGAGAAAAATATTGGTATATATTTGTAAACCGAGCTTTTAAAATTAAAATAGTTGCAGGATATTACAGTCTGTGATTTCATATACTTTGTAAGATTGCCTTAAATGTATTGCCTTCTTGGCAGCATCATCTCCAGATTCTTCTTGAATATGTCATTAAAATAATTTTACATATGACAAGTTGGACTTTTTAAGCATTATATTTTTATCTTAATTAGCATATTTGCATTTGCTAATGATATCATTCATTTGGCTTTTCTTTAGTCAGATTTTTTTTTAGTGTATAAACTTGGCATTACTAGAAAAATAACAAGTGAACTGAGAATGAGAAAGTGGTGACATAAAGAGAGAGAAGAAATATGCTCAATATATCTCTTCCAGCTTTTATACGGAATGGAGGATGGTGAAATAGCTCTATTCCTAAGAATTAAAGCCCAGAGCAAAAGCTATAATGGCCAGAAGACAACTTTTCCCTTATTTGTAAAACCAGAAAGTGAAATTACATTGAAGTGCTAAATTACGTTACTCCAAATATCTTGGCAGTCTTATTTTGGCAGATGAGTTGCTTTCCTGAAATTACTCAACACCATCATTCATCTTGACAAAAGCCAATGGTACAGATGCACCTTTGGGACTGTGGCCAAGGTAAGACTAGCATTTTTCAGGTCTGCCCACTCAAGTTTGGAAAGATTCTTCATAAAATAAGGTTCACACTCTAAATATTGCCCCTCTCTTGACAAGTACACGCTGGCTGAAGTGTAGGGGTTTCAGGATCTAGTCCTTGGGGTTTAATACAAATTCATGAAGTATTTTTTTCCACTTAAAAACCTCTTGGAGTTTTTGACATTTTAAGCATAGTTATTGAAAAATAGATATAGATCATTTTCACTTTTAGGATTCTAGAAGCACATATACCAAGAAAGAATGGAGAAGCATTGTGCTTTTCTTCAGCAAGCTTCAGGTAGACATGGGATTAAGAATGAGCCATGAATACACTATTTGCAAAATGTTTTGAATTATATCCTTGCATTCACTGACAGGTTGTCCCAAAGAAAATAATCTGGCTCAAACTTCTTGTTATCAATGAAAAGCAAAAATTATTTAGTGCAGGCTTTCTTAAAGGAAAGAAAAAGTCAAGAGGAAAATTAGAGTTAAAATCATTGCTATCTTTAATTCCATGATTCACAGCAAGGAAGGAATGTCGTTTATATCCTATGTGCCCAGCTATATTATAAATGAGAGTGTGCTTTTTTGAAGATTGTACTTAATTATTTCAACTTTAGTAATTGCAAAAAGATCTAGCACAGTTTACTGACAGTTACATTTATTTACAATTACTTTCCCGATGTGGTCTAACTGGAAACCTTTATAGTTGCTAAAATTTTTATCTATCACAGAACAAGCTCTGAGGAGAAAAGCAGCTTCAGTCTTTCAAGTGTTTCTTAAAAGGACTTAAATTGGACTGAAACCTAATTTGCCTTAACACAACTAAAGCATAATTGCTATAACAATATTTAGAATTTTGTTTAACAGCTAAAATAAAGAACTGGGTTGAAATAGCCCAGAAGCTTGATGACATTTAACTCTGCATTCTTTTTTGGACTGTTTTATTAATTAGCTCTCTAAACTCAAATGGATTATATCCTCTGAGCAGTAAATTGCATTGTATATGCAAAACTCTGTGGATGAGATTTGCATGTGGCCTAAATTCTATTCACATTGTTGTGTTAAGTAGCATTTTATCCCTGTGGACCCCTCTCCCCACCCCAACTGGAAAGTTTTATCCACTTTTCTTGCTAGAAGGAAAGGTTGCATGTAGTTTGGCTTCATCTCCTTTTACTGTTAAACCCACTAAAACTGGTCATGCCTCGTGGTACCAAGCAAGCTCTTTCTAGTGTTCTGGTCGGCTAAACATTTGGAGTTCTTTGCTGTTTATTTATGTGGAATGTTTTCAGCTTCTGTCTTCACTTTAAGAGCTGATTAAAAGGAACCTTAAAAAAATTGAAAGTAGTTTTTTGGTGTAGGCTTTTTCTTTCTGGAATTTTCCCTTGTCTTCCTGCCTGTCCCTTTCCTGATCACCACCTTCTCCTGGTCGACAGCAGCATGTAATATATATATATATATATATATATATATATATATATATATATATATATATATATATATATATATATATTAATGTTAAAAGTTTTTTAGGGAGCACATTAATGGCACAGTTTGGAGGATAAGAGAACTGGATCACTCCCCCATCACCAATTGATCAAATCATCCATGTCTGGTTCTACTTATGATTTGATAATGTCCCTGAACAACTGGCCTTTGGAGGATGTTGGTACTTAGAGAAAACCCTTGTCATTTAGCTGACTCACTAACACAACTCTTTTGAGAGAATTAATATCAAACTTACCTATGAGGATCTACTGTTTAAATGGATGGATTCCTTTTCTGGTACATACTTTTTAGTTCAACAGAGGGGACCCCATCTATTTAAAAAATAATTAATCACATACTTCTGACATTTTCCTTTTGTATTTCCTAGGGGAGGGAGCTATTTGAATAACAAACAAACAAAACCCCCTCATCATAAATAGCTGTCAACCTACTTTTAACAAAAGCTTTCTGAGACCTACAATGTCCTGTTTGGGTAGAGGCAGCAGGGTAGTATAGACCCTATGCAGAAAAGCTTGGGTTAATAAGTACTTTCTGGATTTAGCGTCTCTCCTCATTAACTCTTAAGTTGCTGCTTTGAGGTTCTAACCCACTATCACTGCCCTATAAAGAATTTCAAACATGGTAGCCTCTTCCACAGATGCCTCTTCCTAGATGCCCCACACAGCACGAAAATTTGTAAGCACTATTGTTTTCAATTGAACTGAAAGCAAAAAGCTTAAGTATTCTTGTTTCTTTGACCTAAGGACCATTTTAAAAATGAATATCTAAGTTGATCTAGAGTTGCAAATAAGCTGTACAAACCAATGTTTAGATACACATCTTTGTGTCTTTAGTTCAAACCAACTCTTACATAGAAACTGATTTATTTTTTTGGAGGAGGTAGTTGGGAGATACTCTCCCCCTTGCCTCTCAGTTGATATCCCTTGAAGGAGTTTTCAGAGCCCCAAATTTAAAATGCTTTTTGTGTAATGAAGTAGGACCAAAATGATAGTATTTCTTGTGACTCTAAATTAGGGTGAACCATATGAAATTGCCACTGTTTGACCAATTTTAACATAAAAATGGCACTAGAGTACTAAAATTTTTGAAGTGTAATAACATCCTGATTTTTTTAAAAATGGAGAATTTAGAAAGCTTAAAAAATTAGACTACAAGCTCATTATAAGCAAATATAACTTCCTCCCTCCCTCCCCACTCTCTTCCTTCCTTTCCCTCCTCCCTCTTCTTTTCCTTCTTTTCTTCCTTCTTTCCTTCCTTCCTTCCTTCCTTCCTTCCTTCCTTCCTTCCTTCCTTCCTTCCTTCCTTCCTTCCTTCCTTCCTCAGTCACCTGTTAAGTTCCTTCTATGTGCTGCTGGTTCTAGGGATGTAGAGATAAGTATAGTTACTGCCCCCAAATCACTTAAAGGATAAATAAATATAAGCTGCTCCATGTGTTGGTGAAACAGGCCCCAGGGGGTAGTGGGAGTTTCTAGAATCATCAAAACCTGAAACCACACTATACAGAGCTCAAAGTCCCTAAGATTTTACAAAACTGTTCTTAGGGACTGTATAGAATAATAGTTTCTAAATGTTTTCTTCACTCCGGAAAGAAGCCACAGACCTGTTGGCAGCCACTCTCATGTTCTCCTCTTGCCTTCTCCTGGCAACCCCTGATCTACTTTCTGAATGTATAGATTTGCCTATTCTGGACATTTCATATAAAAGCAGTTGTATAATTGTACCCTTTTGTGTCTGGCTTCTTTCATTCAGCATAATGTTTTCAAGGTTCATTCCTGTTATAGCATGGATAAGTATTTCATTCCTTCATATGACCAAATAATGTCCCATTGTAGGAATATACTACATTTTATTTCTCCATTCGTTCATCATGGATATTTGAGTTGTTTTCACTCTTTTGGCTACTGTGAATAATGCTTCTGTGAACATTAGTGTATGTTGCAGGCATACAATTTCAATTCTCTTGGGTATACCTAGAAGTAGAATTATTGGGTCATATGGTAACTATATGTTTAACATTTTGAGGCCTGTCTCTTCTACTAGGTCTTAAGTTTCTTGAGACAGGGGTTGTCCTTGTTCATCTTTGAACCCCTCTCCCATCCAGCACCCACCAAGTGACACAGTGGGTTCTCAGACAGTTGTTGAGAATGGAGCTGAGCAATGCAATGTCCTATTGCCTATGAAACCACCAACACTCTTGAGGCTCAGATTCAGTCTCTCTCTCTTTCTCTCCCTCCATCCCTCCTCCGTCCCTCCCTTCCTCCCTCTCCCTCCCTTCTTCCCTCCCCTGTAACAAGTGACAGCTTGTCAGAAATAGAAGCAGCTCCGTATTGTCCATGGAGCCTTCCAGCTGCTTGCTGACCCTCTTTACCTGCTATAGGACCTTCGTCTGGATCTTGGGATTTCTCTGGGCTGCCACAGCCCCACAGCAGGAGTGAGGACCCCACTCGGTTTGCACAGATGCTTCAGGAGAGATTATTTTAAGACCACTGAAACCCTAGTAGAGACAGAGCTGATGGGAAACCGGGCATTTGGGTGCATGCCTCCTGTCTGACATGGTTCACACATCTACTTTAGGGGGATTTGGACAAGGAGGCCCTGAAATGCCTAACCAGGCTTTGACTTGCAGCATTGTGTAGGAGGTTTAAGAAAGCTTATTTTAAGACTTTCTCAGAAGACTAGAGCAGCATCTTTATGATTTATTCTGCTACCTTTCACTTAGAGCCTATGATTTCTAATAACATCTATTTCAGGTTGGATTTAAGAGACATCCAGCCTCTGCTGAATTGGCCACCTTTGATGTTACAGTACCGAGGAAGGGAGGGGCAGATGGAACAAAAGTCTTAATTGCCCAAATTTACAATAGCTTCCCAGCAGCAGCCGGCACTAAAGAAATGTTAATGCAATAAACTGCAAGTGGAAGGAAGCTAAGCAGGATTTATGGCTAGTGCAAACCTGCATCAAATCGCTGGAACATCCTTCTTCCATCCGTGAGGCATTTCAATAGTCACAGTAGAATCGAGCTCGTTTGAAAGTCAGTGACCACTCTGCATCCTTCCTCCCTTACATGTCTCGCACCCCGTAAACAAACAGATTCCTGTAAAGACCTGGGAAATCCGACAGAACAGTGGAGGGGGAAAGATCAGTCATTGAGGGCTCAAACCTGAAATTCTGGCAGTGCCAAGAGCACACATTGGCTGTGAGCATATGCATTACAGCTGCAACCAAAGCCTGCGTTCCTCTAATACTCCTCAGAGTTGAGGATTTCTGCAGATACAACAGATGGCCGGAGTGTTTCCATGTTCAGCCACGAAGTGAGAGGGCAGTATGTCATTCGCCAGTCAGACACTTACTCATCCGTCAGGGCTACTGCTATAAATGGCTGTTTTTCACATTTGGGTTCCTGCAGCTTTCATTTCCATTTAGGCTCACACATACCTTTACCTGTGTTGTAACTTGTGGGTTTTCGTTGTCTCCTTGTCCAGATTGCTGGCCTGTTTGGTTTTTTAATTAGCTGAGGAGCATGGTCTAAATGGAAAATTGCTTTCTGAGACCCCTGTGCTCTGGTTCCATGCTGTGAGGGGCTCCCTGTAATTAAACACATTTGGAGTTGTTCTCTTGCCTATGTGCTGTGGTTGTCAGAGCCTTTCCCACTGGCTGGAGAGTTCTGTTTCAGGCCTGACACTTAAATATTAATATCAACCGATTTTAAGTATTGGAATTTTTTCACCTTTGGTAGGAAAAATAGTTGGAATTAAAATCCATCATTTGGGTCCTGATATATAAGACACATGGCACACTGTAAAAACCAATTTGATCACTTTCTAGGAGGCCTAGACTTGGGAAAGAAGGAAAAATGAAGAAAATAAAGATGAGAAAAGAAGGAAACAACCTGTAGGCAAAAGAGCTACACATACTCAGTTCATAATTTTTTTTTTACAACTGTACACACCTATATTTCATGACCTACTTTTCCTCTGATTTATAGCAGAGCTCTTATTTTTCTCTGTATTTCTGCTACTGGTACCTTCTCAAACCATGGGCCATTGTACTCTAACTCATTTGGTCAAGTTCTTTGAGCTGCTTTCTTATTCTTGAGTCTTGGTGGATGTTTAAAGTATGTGACAGCAGAAAACACATGGGGTTTAGATGTGGGTTTGGAGAACCTCTGAGTTGTAATTACAGCACTCTGGTTTCCTTACGTATAAAATGGGCACAGTCAGAGTTTTGGAGGCTGGTTGTGGAGAAGTGTGCACACAGTGGGGTTGTTTGCAACAACCTTCCCATTTTATTTCATCTGGAAATGTCACCGGCTTTGTGATTTACTCTCAGTTGGATCCTCTTTGTTCTGATGGTGCCTCTGCTTCACCCCACAGGCTTTTAAATCTCAAAGTCATCAGGGCAGTGGGTCAGCAGGTGTATTTGGCAACATGCATTTGGTTTAATGTTAATAGGAAAGAGATTAATTAAGGATGTTAATGTGCTTAACAAGAAATCTCATGAAGCCTTACAGGACGCATGAAACATCAATTCATATGACACTTAAATATTCACATGCTTCTGAACATTTTGAAGACAGTTTGGCTGGCTGTATTTTTTAAGTTGTTGGTATCAGATGGGCTCAGGATGGTCATGCCTGATGGAGTTTCTAGCAGAGGGATTAGTGTCATTTCTGGGCCCTCACCAGAATTCCATTCAAGCTATAAGTAGTCATGCAAAGTCATAGGTTAAATGATTTGGGAATAAAATGTCATTTGACGTGACAGAAATGAACCCTCGGAGGCCCACACTTCCTCTGGGACTTGCTCTCACTTACAGTCCTCATGTTAAGTAATTTTATTAACTGAGGCAAGGAGGGGCATGAAGTGACAAGGGAAATATTTTTTGCTAACATTTTAATCCTAATCATGGAATTTATTGTGCGTGGCTTTATATGCGTTTGTAGCTATAAAGGCCTGGAAGATGAAGTAAAAATTAGAATGTGTTGTTTTTCTTCACAGGTATTATTTAAAGCATTGTATGAATTGTCAAAAAGATTAATTGTCGTTGCTTGCAGCTAAACAGATGATAACTTTTAAAATTATATTATTACTGTGTGTCAGCATAAAAGCTCTGTGTCCCAAGTGTGTCACCTTTTTCTGTTGCTGTTGACAAGGTTCACATTTTATAGCACACCGCCAGAAGGTGTTGACATATATTCAGATCACTGATTAAATGTTTTAAAAACGTGCCACTCAGAAACTAACCCTGATGTTCTATGAAAGAGTCATTTTTAGGAGTAAGATATTTTTCTTCATCATTGACACAGAAAAAAATTTTTTAATTGCCATTTTTTCCCCAAAAGACCCTTATGTGATTTCATTTTTATATTTTAAATTATGACACAGAGGAGAAAATGTTTTTCAGCATTCTTGTTTCTTCTCCTTCATAGGAAAGGCAACAACACAGTATAAAAATATCACGAGGAAGGTGCTAAATGGCTACTTGTAAACTCCCCTCATTGGGCATAGGACCCATGATGTAGGAAAGTGAGGACAGTTCTTAGGTCATATCGGTGTTGTGAAGTCTAGTATTGTGACTCCTTTGCACTTCAGTGCTGTGACAGCCTTTGTACTGTAAAGTATAACAACAGACATTTGCACAGCAGCTGAGTGGTGCAGAATCCTCAGTATTCCTTTGCACACTGTGCTTGAAGGCATTGCTGGTTATGGCTTTTTGCATTTGGTAGGTGGAGTGGGCTGGCCTTTAGACCAAGGGTTCAGTGAATCCAGATGTGTGATTGCTACAGTGGTAAATATATGCCTCAAGAGTCAACATTTTAATGCTTTTCTTTTCAGTGTTAAGGTATTTGTGATAATATACACTGTTAGTGTAATATTCTCTTGTCTCTCTGAGCACAGCACAAAAGAACTTTAAAGCAAATGATTTACTATTCATTATGGAAAACTTGGATTTTTTTCCCCTCCCTGATTGTCAAGATTCCTTTGTGATGTCAGTTTTGGAGTGTGAATTTTCCCCTCTTGGTACAGAGGAAGTTGACATTGCTTCAGTGATGTTGCCCATGTGGATTGTCACTTCACCCCAGCATGGCGCAAGCTTAGAGATGTTTCAGTGACAGCCTTGGGTGCTCTCGAGGGACCAGAACTCCAAATGATCTCTGTGACCAAAAGTATATAAGAGGTTACGAATAGCTCAGGGCAGCAATAATGATAGCTGTCATTCACAGGGCTCTTAAAGCATATCGAGAATTCTATCCACTTCACATATATCATCTCATTTAATTCTAACAACATAGCAGCTTTGTGAGGATGTATGTTTATCATTATTTTTACAAAGGAGTGAAGTAAGACTCAGTCACCTCCTGGTAAGTGACAGCCAGCTTTTGGTCCCAGGTATGTCAGATTTTAGAGCTACCTTCACATTCATTCAACAACTACTTATTAAATTTTTGTTTTTCATCACATTTTAATATGTTTTTAAACTAGTTTTGTTATTGGGAACTTTAAAAAAAATGTATACACACACACACATATATGAATATGAATTTGGCTTAGTCTTCTATCCACTGGTTGGGAACTTTTCTACTTTTATGTTAACAGACATAAAAACACTTGTGCACATGTGATAATATTTAGCATTCATAACAATATGTAGGATGTCTATATGTTCCATAAATTATGTATTTATAAAACAAAACCAAAGCTTATGTAGGGAAAACTACTTCTGTGTTTATAGTTGTCAATGACTCCTAGAGAAAGCGGTTGCGGTAAAGGAGAGAAGCACCTGAGGGTGTTTTTATGTCGATACTCAAGCCCTCAGTGAGTAAGCCTTCTATGCATTAATGACCCTCAGATCTTTCCTTTCCTTCTCTGTGAGTGTGTCATTCATTTCCTCCAAGCCTTCAAGTCTTTTTCCTTTATCTGACACATTACAGGGAACAGTAAAGGAAGGATTTATTCAGATTACTTTGATGATTTCATTCTCTTTTTGGAAGTTCAATGACTCAGTTATAGGGATGTTCTTGGAACATTTAAAGTCCAGTACTGAATTTTAAAATAACCCAATTGGCATAGGCTGATTTCCTACAAATCTAAATTATGATTATAAACTAATTTGGATGCTAATTAGGATTTAAATAATGATCATATCCATTTACTAACTTGTCTAATGCAATGAATTTCTTTCTTTGCTATGTGTTCACATTACGACTTTTGAACAGTGAAAACAACCAATGTGCTGAGTGCTTTCATGCACCTGGCACTCAGCAGTATACAGTCAGTTCCATAAGGGACAGGTCCATGGTCTAGGACTGGAAGCTGTTTGACAGTCAGCACTCAAATATCTGTTGTTCAAATTGATGAAATTAATGTAAAAGGAAGTAACACACTAAAGAACATTTCATTGTCCTAGATTATTAAGTACTTTGTTGTTAACACACTGACTTCCTTCCTCTACACAGGTCCATCCTAAGCTTAGTCTTTTATCTCCCTTAGCATTGTCCACACAGATAAACTCAGAAAACACCAAGTTGACTCTCAGTTATCTAAGGCATTTAGAAACCTCAGCTGCCTGCACTCTGCAAGGATGCATCTGTTTACGACATTATGTTTACAACATTCACAATGCTTATAACAGTACATGTAAGCAAAATACAATGAAGACATTAAACATAGAATTACCATATGACCAATAATTCCACTTCTGGGTATTTACCCAAAAGAATTGGAAACAGAGACTCAAACAGATACTTGCACACCCTTATAACATAGAAGCCTTAGTCACTATAGCCAAAAGGTAGAAGCAACCCAAGTGTCCATTGATAGATGAATGGATAAGCAAAATATGGTATATCCATACAATGGAATATTATTCAGCCTTAAAAAGGAAGGAGATTCTGACATATACTACAATGTGGATAAATCTTGAAAACGACATACTAAATGAAATAAGCCAGATATATAGGACACATATCATGTGATTTTACTTACATGAGATACCAAAGTAGTCAAACTCACAGAAGCAGATTATATATAATAATGGTTAATGGGTGGAGTAAGTAGGGAATGAAAAGTTAGTGTTTAAAAGGTACAGGGTTTCAGTTTGGGATGATGAAATTCTGGAGATGGATGGTGGTGATGGTTGCATAACAATGTGAGTGTTACGGAACTGTACACTTATTAGTGGTTAAAACGGCAAATTGTATGTTATGTATATTTTACCACAATTAAAAGAACAAAACCATAATGAAGGCAAAGCCACTGGAAAAAGTACAATGTGCCCCTGAGCCAGATATACCCAGAAGAGCAAAAATATAAAAACCGTTTCAAAACTTGGTGTAAATTAAGTCTACTGCCTTCTAGGTCTCTTGCCTGGTCTGCATTGTGAGAGGCCCCTTGTCGAATGAGTCCAGTTATTATTATGAGGTCATTGGCAGTGAGGCACGTGGGCTGCACTATGGCAGAGATAGCTTTTGGTGTCTTAGTAATTTTGGAATATCTGTGCCATGTATTTCTGAGACAAAAGCTTATCAATAGAGTATTATTGTGTGGAAAGTGATGTGGAATAATAGTATCTTTCTTAGGCGTTCAGCATATAGACAGTCGGTAAAGGGAAAGTCATATATACTCACGTTCAAATATCTTATGATGTTCTGTTAGACCAACATGTCACTAAATCAATCACAGATTTATTTTCCTTCCAGCGCTGGAGCAGATCTCCATTCCTTCAACTAAGTACCAGAAGGAGAAGACGAGACTACATTTAGAGTCAGAGACTCTTGGAAAAATGCATATTTTGAAATTTGATTTTAAACACAGGCATCAAATCACACTTATTTCCCAAGACATGATAAGAGGCTCGGAGGATCTGGGAGACTTTCATAGACTGACTTAAATCTTCTCTTTCTTCTTAATGAGTTCCGTGGCAGGCAGAGCCAGGCATACTGCATAAAGTATTTCTTTTTCTTTTTCAATTTTTTCCCCAAGTGCATTTAGTTGAATTTGAGTACCTTAAATGCAAGTGTGACATGATTTTTTTTTTTTTCAGAGAGGGGTTTTGCCTTAATTTTTAGGTTAATGATTTTGAATGATCATTTACAATGAGATGTTTTATAATAAGACATATTTAAAAGTTTGAAACACTGGCTGTTACTAAAAATTCTGTAATGGCAGTTAACATGTTGCTGCTGAGATGACAGTTGACCTGGTATTAGGGCATTGATAAAGCCTGGTGATTTGTATAGTTGCCCAAATTGTGTTTTTTCCAGGCTAGCTTCTCCAATCTCATCATTTCCCTCACTTTTGAAAATCATTTCAGAATTGTTTCATTAGAGTTGGGGCACACACAAATCATTAGTGCATATGTCTCCTGCCACCAAACATATTCTGTCCGACTTCGGAGTCTGCATGTTCTCTGCTAGATGCCACTTAGCATTCACTTTGGACCTAAGGATGCTACTGGAAACCTGCTGGGTGCTTTGGACAATGGCCCTACCTCACTGTATAGAAATCCTCAACCACCAAGTTTGTTCATTCCCCATTCGTGTACTTCATTCATTTGTTCACTTGGGCACTTATTTATTGATTCTATTACAAAGATATCTGAATGAGTAGAGCACTGTCTTATTATATACAGAATAAAGGATAGTGGTTGGTTAGCACCTTGGACCCATAGGGACCAAATTCTGAAATCCTAGTTCCTTTAATTGCTGCTGTTTGATCTTGGGCAAGTTACTTAACTTCTCTGTGCTTCATCTTCCTCATTTATAAAATGGGGGATAATAGGTTAAGAGTGTTATGTGAAATGTACATTGCATAGTGTCTGGCACCCAGTAAGAGCCCAGTAAACACTAGCTGTTGTTACAAGTTGAATTGTACATATGTTGGAGACCTAGCTCCCAGTACTCAGAACATGACCTTATTTGGAAAGAAGGTTGTTGTAGATGGAATTAGTTAAGATGCTGTCAGTAAGATGGACCCTAATCCAATATGAGTGATGTCCTTAAATAAAGGGGAAATTTGGCCATATAGATAGAGAGGAAAGGCAATGTGAAGACATGGGAGAAGATGGCCATCTGCCAACCAAGGGAAAGGGTCTGGAAAAAGTTCTTCCCTCAGCCCTCAGAACCAGTGCTGCCTTGATTTCAGACTTTGAGCTTCCAGAACTGAGAGATTATACGTTTCTCTTGTTTAAAGCACTGAATTTGTAGTAGTTTATTATGACCGCCCTAGTTAGTAAACATAGCTGACATTATCCTCAGCTGTGTTCCTCATTGACCTGAGAACCTATTTCCTGGCCAGTGGGAAATAAGTTTGCTCCTTTTCAGCTTGAATTTTTTTCTTTTATTTCTTTCTCATGAAATAACAGGGAAAAACATTCCTAGCAGGAACAGGTGTTCAAGAAAATTCCCATGCCCTTTCCTTCCTATGTCTCTTCCTAAAAAGTTCTAGTTGAGAAGTTTCTCTCTTACCCCATACCTTTTCACTGTCTCAGCTTGATTTCTTTCTCTTTGAAAGATCATATAACCCCTTATAAATTTTTAACTCTTAGAGATTGCCCACCCTCCCCCAAACTCTTGACTGAGAAGTGTGAGTTTATTTTGCAGGTTTTCATGTGTGAATTCTTTCAATAAAAAGGAAATGCAGATGAGCAGCTACATGACATGAAGCAACACAAATGATGTGGCTGCAAAGAGAGCCCTGGTACTGCATTTCAGGAGCTGACTTCACTCTTACCCATCTTTAAATTGGTAGCTTAGATTTTTCTTTGTTTGTAAAGAAGTCTGAGGTTGGGCAGTGTTTCTCCCCGCTGCCCCGGAGGCCCAGAGCGGTGGGGCCGGGTTGCGTTCTGGACTGGGTAGTACAAACATTTGTTCTTCCCCGGGACCGTCTGCTACTTTTCTCTGCCCCAGTGGAGCTGGGGGAATAATAAAGCTGTTATTATTTACACTGCACAGCGTTTTTGTCAGTGGTCTTTGTCATTGAGACTTACGAAGTCAGCGTCCGACACAAGAGAATTTATGTTTTCATCCAGGCAAGAGAGGCAAAAGAAGGGGTTATTTTTCTAGGGATGTTGCTTTACCAAACCCGTTCAGTTTTCCCAGTCCTTTTCTTTGCCCTTTTCTTATGCTGTCCTTTCACTTGCTTTATAGTGACCACTGAACTCTCTACCTCCATTCCATCTCCCTGCTGCCACCCCCTCCCTTTCCTTCCTTCTCTTCTCATCTGTATTATCACCATAGCTCCCAACCAGTATCCCTAACACTGGGGAATATATAAAATCCACCTCCTTAATGGTTGAGTTTCTCCATGTTTGTCTCTAATGTCCCTCTCATTTCAATGTCCTTTTCTTTAAGCAAAAAGAGTAATTGTTCGTCTCCAAGAGGGCAGGCCTTGACAGAAGCATCACACCCCTCTCAATCTCATACCCCTATGCTTCGAAAGGAACCTTCTTCCTTTTCCCTTTTCTCAGGTGAGAAGGTCTTTCTTCCTCTCCAGCATTGCCCCTCCTCTTTTTCTTTTCCTTGGGGAATCTTAGAGCATCAATTTACCCCCTTTCTCTTCTGGATTTTTATTCCTGGCCCCTTTTGGGAAATCTTCCCTACAGCCTACAAAGATATTCTATATACATCCTTGTCAAAATAATGGCTCAGTTTTAGCACTGACCATATTGATTCATCTCTGCATATCTGTCAATTTGAGTGCCATGAAGGCAGGACTTGTGTCTTTCCCCCCACCTCCACAAAATCTGTGCTTGATGTGGTTGGTATATGGAAATACTGCTTGATTTTTTAAAATGTGAATTAAAAATTTTATAATATAATACAAGATACAGAGTTTTAAACATCTAGTAATTCTATAAGGCCTCCCAAACCCCAGGTCTGGCTCCTAGCTCCCTAAGGTAACCACTCTGAACTCTTTTGGCTGTTTCATCTGCATGTACCTCCATTCTTAGAAATGATATATTGTTATTCCCGATTTTTTTGTTTATTTTTTAAATTTTTATTTCAATTTTAGACATTATCCTTTGATTTCTTCATATAGAAGATGAAGACATAATTCTCTTTTGTCATACCTTTCCCCTGTACAAACACACTTGTACTGTGCCAATGAAATTACTGTTCGCAGCTGAGCCACATAGTATACTATCATTGTTTCTTTTCTTGTACACGTTTTTCCTTTTTCATACAACTTTTGTCCTACCTAGTTTGTCATTGACTCCATTATTTATTTTTTATTTTTTAACTCTGTTTTTTATTGACTTAATTTTCTATTTAGGTAAAACTAATTTTTTTCTCTAAAACCTCTGACAAAATCACCCATATTAAGCAATCTATGTTTTCTACTTTTTCAAAAACTTAAAAATTTTTTTTTAGGAACTCCTCTGAAGCCTTCTATTCTGAACTTGTTGCTCTCTAGGCCAGCCATGTTTTTATGTTTCAAGGACTTCCCTCATCTACAATCTTAGTTTTTGTACCTTTTGTCACTGCATCTCCAAACCATGTCTTCTTTCTTGGCTTATTTCTTCATTTGGGGTTGTATGTCCTCTACTAGTTAGGTTGAAAAGGGTGCATGAAAGGTAAAAAAATTTTTTATGACTTTGTATATGTGACAATGTCTTTGGTGTTCTTCAGACTTCACGAAGACCGTTTTCCTTAGAGAACATGTTCCTTTATAAAGGCATGATCCATATCTTCCTGACCCTTTTTTAAATATGATTTTTTTCCTCTGGAATAGTCTAAGATCTCTTTATCTCTGGTCTTCTTGAACTTTGTAGTGATGAACTTTGGTGGGGGGTATTTTTTATTAAATTATGTAGGTATTCAGTAGGCCTTTTAGCCTGGAAACTTGTCTTTCAGTTGTGGGAGTTTTCCTTGTATTTCTCTGATACATTTATTTTCCCCATATTTTTTCTACTTCTTCTTTGTCAAAACCCCATTGTTTGAATATTGAACCAATATATTCTCTCTTTTTTTTAAATCTTTTCTATTTTCACCTTTTATTCTACCTTTTAGAAGTTTTCAATTTTATCTTCCACTACCTTTTAAAAAAAATCATTTTGCTTTTGTATTTTTGTTTCTGACAGCTTTTCCACATTATCTGTTTCTTTTATAAATATTCTATTCTTGCTTTTTAGATGTAATACCTTATTCCTTTTAGAATATTAAAGTAGGTGTTTTATTCTCTGTGTTATCTCTTTATCTTGAGTGCTCTGCCTGGTTGTTTTGGTCTTTATCTTTTATGTTACTGCCTTTTATCAAATGTCTGTTTTGTGGCTATCAGTCTATGTTTAAGAATGAGGAACTTAAAAATCGATAGTCTTTGTGTGTGCTAATCGATGGACCTCACTGTAGGGTTATCAGACAGCGACTTGACACCTTCAGCGGGGTGTTCTCTTGGACCCTTGTATTACTCAGAGAGGAATCTTCAAACCTTGGGTTTCCAGCTTCCGGGGAAGAAATCTTGCTGCCCCGCATTCTGGAAGCCAAGGGGGATGCGGCCTGAGGAATCCTCACCATTCCATATGCAGATTTTCACTTAATCCCAATTTTCACCTTCTTGACTAACTCCACCCCATTTCTTTTGTATTCATACATTGGAAGCTGTTTTGGCTCCGTTTCTTCAGTGACTTCCTTTGCTCCATTGAAATGAGGAAGTTTGGTAGGGGGAGGGTTTAAGTGCTCTTTATAGGATTTTCAAACAATCCTTTTGTTTAAACCCACAACCTTGCCTTCAGAGGTACCAGGACGCTCAATTCCTAAGCTTTCCCAGAGTTCTCTTGTGGCAAGAAGCTTGATTCTTTTGGGCCTTCACACATCTTTACCCCCAGTAGTATTGGCATTTGGTAGTGAGCATTTTCACTTGTTGATTCACTTTCCTTTTCTAAATCAGTTGGCGTCTGTTACAAGGAATTTTCTTCCATTATGTCTGTTCCTGTGGATTTATACTCCTCCTTTAATGTGGGTCTTTGAAAGGAAGTGGAGATAACATTTATTGATCAGTCATGTTTCTGCTTTTGATTTTAGTGTTTTGATCTAGTATTCAGCCAATTTTATAAACTTTTATTAGTTTTATAAAAATTGTGAATGATTACTAACTTTATATTTTAAATTTTGTTTTATAATAATTTTGTTTTATTATAATTTTGTTTTGTAAAAAAGCATAGAATTTACTATTTTAACAATTTTTAAATGTACACTTTTGGCATTTAAGTACATTCACATTGTTGTGCAACCATCATTGCCATCTATCTCCAGAACTTTTTTCATCTTTCCAAACTGAAACTCTGTACCTATTAAATAATAACTCCCAATTTTACCCTGCCCCAGCCCCTGACAATCACTCTTCTACTTTCGTCTCTATGATTCTGAGTCCTCTAAGTACCATATATAAGTGGAATTATACAGTATTGGCCTTTTGTAACTGGCTTATTTCACTTAGCATAATGTAGCATGTATCAGAATTTCCTTCCTTTTTACGTTTGAATAATATTCCATTGTATGTATATACCACATTCTGTTTATTCATTCATCTGTGGTGGACACTTGGGTTGCTTCCACATTTTAGCTGTTGTGAATAATGCTGCTATAAACACAGGTTGACAAACCTCTCTTCAAGACCCTGCTTTCAGTGCTTTTCAGTATGCTCAGAAGTGGAATTGCTGCATCGTGTGGTAATTCTATTTTTAATTTTTTGAGCAACTACCATACTCTTCTCTGTAGTGGCTCTACCATTTTACATTTCCACCAATAGTGCACAAGGGTTCCAGTTTCTCTACATCCTCGCCAGTGCTTCATATTTTCAGTCTTTTTTAGCCATCCAATGGGTGTGAGGTGGTATCTCATTGTAGTTTTGATTTGTGTTTCCCTAATGATCTGTGATGTGGAACATCTTTTCATGTGCCTATTGGCATATGTCTGCTTAAGTCCTTTGCCCATTTTTGAGTTTGTTTTTGTTGTTGAGTTTTAGAAGTTCTCTATATATTCTGGATATTAATCCCATATTATAGATACGATTTACAAACATTTTCTCCTGTTCTGTGGGTTGCCTTTTTATTCTGTTGATATTGCCTTTTGAGATGTTCAAAAAGCTTTCCTTCTCTAATATGTTAATGAACTATACTAATATACTTTCTAATGTTAAATTATCCTTGTATTGTGTAAAACATATTTTTGCCCCCTTTTCTGGATTTGGTCTGCTAAAGTTCAAGAATTTTATATTTGTGCTTATAAATGAGAGTGATGTATAATTCACTTTTCTTGAATTCATTCTGTTTGGTTTTCATATTCTGCAAAATATTTGGGAAGAATTATTTGATGAACTTTCCCTGTTCTATCCTCTGAAACAGTTTGTATAAGTTATGAATTATCTGTTTCTTAAAGGCTTGTTAAAACATGTTAGAAATTGTACAAGTCGGGTGTGCACACGTGTATATGCATGTGCAGGTATGCGTGCATGCACGTGTGTGTGTATCTTGACTGTCAATTCAATATGTTTAATAGCATATGATTTCTTCATATTTCCTAATTCTTATTGAATCACTTTTGGTTGCTCAAAGTTATTTAGGAAATTATTTTCAAATTTATTGCCATAAAATTGTTTCTAGCATTCACCTATTATTTTTAGTCTCTACTTCATCTGTAACTTTATTTTCTTTTTTATTGCTAGTATTATTTTTGTGCTGTCTTTTTCTGGATCTTGGTTTGCCAGTAGGTTTGCCAATTTTGTCTTTCCAAAGTGCCAGTTTTGTTTTTTAATTTTGATGTTTTCCCTTATCTTTTGTTAAATATTTAATTAATTTTCACTCTTATTTTTATTATTCTTTCTACTTTGTTTGGGGTAATCTTTTTGCTCTTTTTTTTTTTAAATAATGTCCCGAGTAGAAAAACTAGCTTATTAATATTTTACTTTCTTTAATAGCATATGCATTTAAACTTAAATGCATATATTATTTAAAAATTGCCCCTAAAAAATACCTTAGATAGTTTATAAGTTTAGATATTTAATGTTTCATTTTCATTATATTTTGAATATTTCCTTACAATTACATTTTTTAACCATGAATTATTTAAAAGTATTTGTTTAAGTTTTCAAAATAATTGACTTCTGACTTCTGACTTCACTGCACTGTGGTCAGAGAACTTGGTTACTACAAAATCAACTAGTATTTCCTGAGACTTCCTTTCTGGCCTTGTAAATAGTCGCATTTTATAAATATTCCATATGTACTTGAAAAAAGGTGTGTTCTCTAATTACTGAATGAAGAAGCCGTTGTGTGTCCATTAGTTAGTGCTTATTAACATGTGTTCACATCTGTATTCTTACCAGCTTTCTGTCTTTTTGACCTGCCAGTTTCTGAATCTGGTTGCAAATTTGTCAGTTACTTCTGTAACTCGGATAATTTTTGTATATATTTCAGATGTCTACAGTTTGAGGAATATTATTTCTTTCTGCTAAAATGTTCTTTTTATCATTAGCTAGTGATTGTCTTTATCCCTAAGGATTTTTTTAATGTTAATTTCTATCTTGTTTGATAGTAACAGTAATTCAGTCATTCATTCAACAATGTCTATTTTGAACCTAGTCTACACCAGGCACATCATGACTAAAACAGGCAGTGTCACCTGACAATATGTTTGTCATCATATTATCTTTTTGTTTTTAAACTTTATATGTCTTTATGTTTTAGCTGTCTTTTATAAACAGTACTTAATTGAATTATTTTGTTTTTCTTTACATTCATCCTCTGTCTTTTAATGGGGATATTTAATCTTGACATTCGTCTTGATAACTAACGTAATTAAATTTGTTTGCACCTTATTTTACTATTTTAATGTACTGTACTGTTTATTTGCTATATTTTTCTCTTTTTCTGCTTTTCATTGGATTTAGTTATCTTTACTTATTTCTTCTATTTTATGTATTTTCTCATATTGATTTGGAAGTTATACATTCTATTTTATCTTTTGGTGACTACTTTAATAATTTTAATATGTGTATTTGATTTAACAAAGTCTGAAGTGAGCTGATATATCATTGAATAAAATGTCCCAGAATATATTAGCCTCATATATGCCCCCAAATCTTCCATGTTCTCTGTCTAGTATGTTATCAGAGTGCTTTTTTAATGTTTTTTTTTTTTAGTAGTTTGTTTTATTTTTTGCTTTTATTTATTTATTTTTATTGTGGTGACATTGGTTAATGAAATCCAGTAAGTTTCAGGTGTATAATTCAACAGTAAGGCACATATATATATATATTGCATTGTGTGCTCACTCCCCATAGTTAGTAGTTTGTTTTAAATACTATGTTATTATTGCTGCTGCTGGTTTTCTTTTTCTAGTCAAGGCTCCTTTAGATTTACTTACCTGTTTACAACCTCTTTTCTAATCATTGTTTCCTGGATCCCATTTCCTTCTGGATTTAGTCTCTTTTATTCTGAAATAATAATTCTTTGGTCATACCTCTCAGTAAAGGTCTGAGTAGTAATTTCTTTCAACCTTTGCATGGAAGATGTATTTATTTTGCCCCTATTTTGAATGATAAGTTTGTTGAATTCAAGGCTAAAGGTTATTTTTTTTTTCAATATTTAAAAAAAATACTGTCCCATGATTTTGGGGTTTATTTTGGGGTTTATTAATAAATTATATTATATTGTTCTTTCTTCTTGAGTAATCAGTCTTTTCTCTCTCTTTCTCTCTCTCTCTCTCTCTCTCTCTCTCTCTCTCTCTCTCTCTCTCTCTCTCTCTCTGTCTCTCTCTCTCTCTCCTTCCTCCCTCCCACCCTCCCTCCCTCTCTTTTTAAATTAGGTGATCTATAGATTGACTACTATATGTTTAAGTGTCAATTTGTGTTTATTTATCAAGCTCATGACTGTGCTTCTTCAGTCTGAGAACTTAAATATTTCAGTTCTGAAACTGTTCCCATTATGAATCCTTATTGTTTCTATTCTCTCTTAGACCTGTATTGTAATGTCTCATTCTGCCCTTCTTGTTTCCTGTCTTCATGACTTCCATCGCCTACCTCTCTGAGCCATGTTCTGTATGGTCTTCTTTCATTCATTCTGTAGTTTACTAATTCTTTCATCAGCCATGTCTAAACTACTGTTTTACTTATTAGTTTTATGACTATACTTTTATCTTTTAAAAATGCTATTTGGTTCTCTTTAAAATTAGTTTTTATTTTCAATACTGTCATTTCAATAGTTACGATTCCTTGTATCACTTTAATAACTTCAAACATGTATATTTCAGATTCCTTCTTAGGTTTTCACTTATTTGTAGTTCGCAGGTACCTGTTCACCCTTATGTTATACTGGTTGACCCTCCTGCCATGTCATTTATTTCCTCACTGGCTGGGACTCCTTGTTGTGAGCTCATTTTCAGCAGGGGTTGTTTTTGCCTCTGGGTCCATGTACCTTGGCTTGTTGTGGATGCATTCTTGCAGCACTGCTTTGTATTTTTCTTCTGTAAACCAAGACTCAGGTGTTTTAGGGTTTTGAACTCAAGTTTTTAATTTTAACTTCTCTGTGAATTCCAGTTCTTCCAGGTGATATAAACTTAATGCTTGCACTTGCTATTAACAGAGGCTTATGGTTTTGATGACTCATACAAAAGGCTTAATTTATTTTTACAGAGCCCAGGTCAGACCTCAGGCTACCTTGCTATTTCTTTGGTGGGCATAGTTTTTCTACTTCCCTTTTCATGGATTAGATAGCTTTTAAGGGGTACAGTTTTGTCCAGTTCCCTCACCTTGTGCAGGCCCAAGCTGGTGTCTTCTGTCCTAGGCGGGTGTTGACACTCCAGCTTCTAGTCCTTGTTCCAGGGCTGATAACCCTCTGTGGACACAGCATCAGCCCCAACCCTGGTGTTCCTACTTTGTTTCAGTACTTAAAGATTTCTATTTCCTTTTGCTTTTCAAGCTGTATAGCTAATGTAAAGTAGCTATACATTAGACTTAAAACAACAACAATAACAACAAAAACTTTTGCTTTATATTCAATATTTGTGTATTTTAAGCAGGAGTAGGGTCTGCATCCACTCAGCCTGCTGTAAACCTTATTTATCTTTGCACTTCTCAGCCCAGAAGAGTAACTTGTCCATACCAGATGTTGGATGACTGAATGATTGAATGAATGAATGAATTTTTCACCTCCAGAAGCAGATGGAAGCAGTGTTCCAGTGAGTAAGGCCGCATATATCTCCAGAGGCATTGGAACAGGCAGAATTTACTTTTTCATAAGGACATAAGTGAAGAGAGTTCCCAGTAAACAAAACAAAGAGATAATAGGACTTTTACATGTTTTTTCTTTTAGTCCTGGAACAATGGGAATATTTACTGCCCCATGCTACTTGCTATCTAAAGGTGGACTGAAAGCGGCCTGAGGAGTGTGTTCCTGTACCATTTGCTGGTGGCTCTACGCAGCATCCCTACCAAGAGAAAAGATTAAAGCATCACAGAGAATAGGACGCTAGGCCTGTTTATTTCCTTCTCTCTCCCGTTTTAAGAAAAATGTGCCTTTGATGAGATATAGCCACGGGCTCTTGTTTTACATTTTACGTCAACCACCTTTGTTAGAGGCTGGTTATTGATGCCGTGCCCTGTTTTAATTCACACTTTTCGGCTAATCAATTACAGCATTTATCCATTAATCAGGCGTTCTGACAGGGTCAATAACTGCTTTTTGGGTTTTGTGAGGGGCTGCACGTTATCAAGCAAGGAATAATGCCCAGGAGCTCACTTTAAAACAGTGTGACTTTCCCAGGCTGGTGGACTTCCGGAGCAATAAACATCTAGTGGGGATTTCATATGGTGGTTTTTTAATATATTTGGTTGATGGGATTTTCTCACTGAACACTTCATTAGCAGGGCTCAACATTAGTGAAGTGTGGACAGGTGTGCCTCTGTTTAAGAAAAGCAGAAACATCAAAAGGTAATTATTCCCATCACATACAAATGATTGTATTTACCTAAAAGTAGCATTAAATCATGAGCTTCCTTCATTTATGTTAAGTGTTTACAAACAATATCTTCTTGGCAGTGGGGTTTGAGAGCAAAGAAACTTAAAGCCAAAATGTTTGGAGCTAGATGAAAACCAATCCAAAATTTAGAGCAGAGAGCTCTATAATTATAATGTTAGTCAAGCAGGAAATATTTTATAAACAAAAGCTGAATTTATATACAAAGTTCCTAAAGCCCATCTTTTACATAGAGTATTTTAAACTTTGTATCCATGTCCCCATCCGTATGTACACACACATTTTTAAGGACCCCTCAGTCTTTATAATTTGTTAAAACACATTCAGACATTGTAAAGTGTCGTAGAAATGAAATTTTTTTTTTTTATTTTAGCAAGGGTAAGAAACAGGTGGCAATGTTTAATCGGAGAGTTACAGTTTGGGCAGTTAAGTTTACCATACATAATGATGGCAACAGGTTTCAGTGATCTTTTTTATGACAGATGTACCAACATTTAATTGTTTTTCATCAAGAGTGGAGAGAAAAGACACTTCTGTAGATTTTTCAATTCTCCTATGTGTCACTTAGCTGTCCTCACCATTGTCTGAGCTCCTTTCTCTCATCCTTTTTGCTGCAATGAGTTGTGTCATTCCCTCATGATCAGCACTTTTGTTGTCTTTGTTTTTTGCTGTACCTCAGAAGTCCATCTTTTCTTTCATCTCCTTCCCATTCATGCATGAGGGAACAGTTGTGCCCTGTTGTGGGGATGTTCCGCTGGGTTTCAAACAGTAGGGTTTCTTTTTATTCTCTTCTAAGTAGTACAATGGGGCTGAATGTCTGTTGCAGAATGCACACACTAATATGCCAGGTTATTTGGTTTCTAAGAAGTCAATAAAAATACTACGTTTAGGCTTAGTCCTTGGCTTGCTTTTTCCTTGTTTGCCTTTCAAGCCTTCAGTTATAAATCTGTTTGTTTGTTTCTGATCATAAAATATAATCTTCCATATTAAATTGAAGCGTGGAATCAACAGACTCTTAGAGAAAAATGTTCCTGGCGGTGGAAGATTTTCACACTAGCAGATTTGGCAGTCTCTACCCTCCCTCGAGAAGAGCCTCGAAACAGCCGCCAGAGCTAATTAATGGCAGCTACAACTTAGAGAGGATGAAAAAAAGAATGGATCCCAAGTTGGTCTTGGCAAAACTTTCCAGTGTAAGAAACTAGCTCATCTCTGCTAGTTTAGAGGTGTGCAGCTCTGACTGCTTTCGTCCAGGTCACCTTGCCTGATTCTTGTTTCGGGGGGAGGTGAATGTGAGCATGAGTGTATCTAGCTATGAACACAGACCCGAAAGGCCATCCTTTAGCAGCAAAAGGCTAAAGACATAAAAAGCTAGAGATGTCTTAAGACACTTTGTTCTCATATTCAGAAACAATCTTCAAAATCCTCCTTAATGAGGTCATAAAAGAAAAAAATGGAACAAGTGTTCCTTGTATATCTCACTGGGGCATGGCATCAGGGTCACTTGCCACCAGTATCCTATTTAAAAAGGGATTGGGGTAGTTCAATCAAGCATTGCATTAAGAGAGAGACTTTGATTAATTCCTTCTCTTTTCTTTTGTGCCACAGATAATTTCAGTAAATTCGTGATACTTTCTGCTTCGCCATTGCTGAGGCTTAAAGTTCTTGGTGCGTCATGCTGAGTATTAACATTTATCGGGCCTGCTCGGCCTTGCTGAAGAGGAGTGTGTGCTGCAGACAGCTCTCTAAATCTTTGGCAAGCAGGGCTGGTCTCTAAACATGACGGTTATCTGAGATCTTGGCCTAAGGAAGAGCCTGCTCTCAGGTTGGTGGCAGAAAGAAATGCTGGTGTCAAAGCAGGAAACACCTAACAGGAAGAAAGGTGGAGATTTACCGTAGTTAACTTTTTTAAAGGTATTGGATCTGGCTCTTACTGAGAAACTCACAGCTTGGGGAAGTTTCAGGAATGGCTCTCGAAGGAAACAAAACCAAGAAAGGGACAAGTGCTGTCACTGAGGCTTCTGTGGCTTCTGTGGGAGAGTTGGAGATTGTCCTCAGGATGGTCGGGATCAGGTAGGAAACTGGATTCTATTGTCGTTTTTTTTTTTTTTTTAATTTACCGTTTGTGCTGAGAGACTATCAGAGATATGAAGGGATGTTTTAGTAACATGCTATAGAAACCCAGTGGTGAATGTTAGTTAACTCTTTTGGTTGTTTTGATCTAGAAGCAGGTTAGGATGTATTTAAAGCACTTAGTTAAACAACAACAACAACAACTCAGTCACATACCCGTTGTATTTTATAAGCTGACTTTGAAATGATATATAGTTTACTCTTTTACAAATTCCAGGTCTATTAGGTATCCACACATTAAGTGTCATCGAAAAGTTGGATTTGGGTTCTGAGGGACTGGAACGGCTGCTAGCAGGGTATTGTGGTGGTGTATAAGTCCCCTTTTGTTTGTGTTTTACTCACTATATACACTGGATCAATTTTTATGGCTGCTGATTTCTGTTCTGTTAATTCAGCCACTGCACATGCGTGTGAAGGCAACAGGTTAACACCCCTAACTTAAGAAGGTAGTTTTGGGGTATAGGTAGATAGAATCCCAACTTTTCTATTTGAAGCACTTGTTTTTAGTTGAAAGAGGGGGAGTTGGGTTTATTTTAATGAAATTATACTTCAGATATGTTTATGTAAACAAGTTAAGACATCAGAATTAATTTTAGAGTATGTTTCATGATAATTACTATTATCTTGCTAAAGCTTAATAGCCAATTATAAAAGTTTTTTAACTTATAATTTAAAAATGAATAAGATGTTAGATATCTAGTTAACTCTTTTTTGGTACTGTTCCCAGATAAAGGACCCAAAGATGATCCCGTTTATTCATCAAACATTATTTATTAAACTCCTACTTTCTGCCAGGCTCATAGTATTGTAACACTATTGTTATAATGTCAATGTAATTGTTGTTGTTGTTGTTGTTTTTTGTATTTGCAATGATTATAATAACTAGTGGAAGCCCCTAAGTATCCTAGTTTCTGATCATCAGCTTTAACTCTGTGGGGTTGATCGTGCTTTCTCTGAAGTATATCTGTGAATAGATTAGTCAGACCTGACCGTAGTTTTTGGAATGCCAACTGAAATAGCATGATTGATAGATTTTTCCAGATTTGAAACTGCAGAGAACCATGGAGGCAGAGTGGTGTCATGTGAAGAACACAGGCTGTCACTTACTTTTCCTCGCCTGAAAGGGAAGGGCCACCTCTCAGAGCTTGGTGTGAGAATTAAGTTCTCTGAATGTGGTAGAGCAGCCAGCACAGGGCTTGGCCTACTGGATGCCCCTTCCCCCAACCCCTTATTCCTAAGAAATAAGTATCTACAGGACACCAAGAGTTTACATTCTGATTCCCATCATGCACGCTGAGATCCAGGGCAGTTACCTGGTTATTACTTCTTTGTACCACCAGAAAGGGTGCAAGCATGCATATTCAGAATCTCATTTCTGTGTAAAATACCTCACAGACTTTTAGGTCCAGGGAATACTCGCTTCACTTCCTTATTTGAGGCATAATTGCAGATATTTAAAATATTACCTGCAGTGGAAATCTTCCAACCATTGCTTTTTCACAAAATCGGCATGGTGATTACTGAGAAGAAAGAGGCCACAACCTTAACTTCCTCTGCAAAATCGAGCCTGTCACCACATTTCTTCCAGGGTTGCAGGTTCTTTTTCAGATAAAGGTTTCAGAGGGCAGGCAGGGTGGAAGGTCTTCTCATAAAATCACTCTGAGGAGTGCAGTCCTCCAGGCACCTCATCTTCTGAAACCAAAAGGAAAAAAGGAATGAAGACAAGCACATTTCACCTCCCCCAAACCTCCTTCAGGTCAGATCTAGGATCCAGCAAGTAACAAAAGTAGGCCACCTAGCAAATGAGCTGTTTCCTTTGAAACAGGCAAGTAAGAGATCTGGGCTTAAAAATATACCTAGTTCTCTCTCACACACAGCAAATGTGTAATAAATGCTAGCTGAAGAAAATCATCCTTTTTACCTTATAATAGATCTCACAAGAAATGACACTTTTGGTCTTTATTTATAAAGAATGTTTGTATTAATATTACAGATCCATTATACTGCTTTTAATGTGTTTTGTGATGAGTATTACCCAAACCCATTCTGTTTTAACTGGGTCCTTCTCAATACTTAATTTAAACACAGAAAAAAAAATATTATTTTAAATATTCAAAGCAGCCCCTCTACTTTGGAATGCTGAAAACTTCTTTCTGCAAAATTATGTTCTAGAAGTTCGACAGGGTTTTGCTATTAAAACCAAAAAAAGCATACATCAAGGACCATCCAGCTGTCTTCTTTTTGTAGGTCAGGTAAAGAACTGCATTGAAAGTTCTTTCTTATCTTAAACTGGAATCAACTAGCACTGAAAAGAATGATCTGGACTGACTTCTCGTCTTTTAAAAAACGTGACCCCTAAATGGGGGAGAGAATGTCTTTGCATGCTGTAGTATGCTTTACACATTGTTAGTGACCAACAAAAGTACTCAGGCATTTATATGGAGATAATGTGTATGTGATCTTAGCCAAATGGCCCTCCACTTATAGGTCATTTACTATGCCTTTCTTCAACGGCCTTTAGATTGGACTCCTTTGTCAGCCATCTGCTCATGTATCAATCGTGCTTAAGGAAGCAACAAAGGGAGTGGTACTTGGTGTTTCTTGCCATAAATGTTTCTCTGAGGCATACTTTCATCTGGTCAGTAAGATGTGTGCCTTTGGACACATGAGTCTGCTTGGGGCTGAACATCTTCAGAGTTCGATGGGCTTTGGAAATGTAATAAGTGGGAGGGGGAGTAAGAGGGGCCAGAAGATACATCGTCACTCCCCTCCTCCCCTCCAGAGAGGACCAGAAAACCTGCAGATGGCCATTGACCCATTGGTGAGTTGCTCAAGAGTCATTGAAAAGATTCTTTTTCTTTCTCTGTCAGTTAACAAGGTGCAATTTTGATAAAGTTTAGGAAGAAGGGAGCAAGGAGCACTGCATCCTAGACCACTTTTAGCCTGTTACCATGAGTGTTTCACATGTATGACCATCCTGACACTGAGTGCCACCACTCCCAACACCCCTGGGTCAGATCTGTGTTAATATTGTTGGTGTTATTGCCAGACTAGCCACTGGCCAGAGGGTGGCAGGGGTGGGAGTGGCAGGGGTTGGGTCCCATCTTTTTAACCTCCTGCCACCATAGCTATGGATCTCAAGGTGCACCCAGGGGCGCTCAGGAAACTGGCCTCTTGGTTGGGCAACTAAGGCCTCAGATTCCTGGGTTAATGTATCCATTCAATATCTGGGTTTGCCTTTCAAAAATTGACTAGCAGATGTGGTACAACCAGTCGCCACCACAGTCTGCAAGTACACAGACAGCATGGCAGGCCGGGTGGCAGGCAGGAGGTGCAGTGAATGGGCCTTAGTGGGGGCAGCCTTGGTTCCAGCTGTGTCTGGGCAGAAAGCGTTTGGCTGCATCACTGATCTCTTTCTTCATGAGAGCCTGGGACTGCCACTCAAAGCATTTTTCCTTCATTTTCCTCAGGACAGGCCATACTAGGCCCAAGAGGAGGGGCATGATGGGCCCATCCCTGTGTACATATGGGGCGAGACTCAGGGACAGAGTGCCTCTGAGCAGTGGCCTGCAAGGGGCTGGCCACACACAGGTTCCAGAGGCCTGGGGAACAGCAAAACATTCCAAGATGCTTCCACAGGGAAGCCAAAGGGCAGATGCCACAGCCTGGAGCCTCAGCAGAGAGAATGGCGGAAACCATGGCTAGGGTCTGGCAGCGCAGCCCTAGCCTGTGAGAGATCCCAGGAGCCCCAGAGGGAGCTTCCCTAGGAGAGTTTGGGAAGAAGGGTCGTGGGTTTGTTGTACTTTGTAAATATAGGCCAGATATTAGCAAGTTGTACTACATAAAGAAAAGTAAAAGTAAACGGAAACAGAAAATTTATATGGATTGCTATAGTCAAATTAGGGCTAACAAAGCCTTCCTTAAAAGCTGATGACTTCTTTAATTTATTTACTTAAATAAAAAGCCTAGCAGTAGAATGAATGGCTCTCTAGCTTGCTTTAAAAGAAAAGGAAGAACGCCTCAAAGCATCGAACAGAAACATTGGTTAGGCTGAGATAGGTGATGAAGACCCATTTACTTACCTGCTCTTCTCATATTAAAAATGCTTTTCAATAATTATTATCAATATTAGATAATTAAGGAAGGGAGATTTATTTCAAGCTAATTTAAGATATTTGACTTTTGCATACATTTATTTACTTATTTCTATATTTAATTAGCACCTATTATAAGCCAGGTATAGCACCGGGGTTAGCAAAAAGAACGTTTCCAAAAATCATGACTCCCTCAAATCATGGCTCTTAAAATCAGTTTTTTGTCTCTGTTTCCTTGCCTCAAGTATTGTCTCTTGTTCTGCCCTATCATTGTGGTCAGTCATTTAGATTAATTTTTAAAATCTTGTAATCTCAATGATGTAATATACAGCAGGGATGAATAGTTAGAGAAGAAAAAAATCTTTAAGAAATTTTAATAACTAAGGAGTTGGCTCTGTCAGGGAAATTAACAGACTTGTTTGTGTAGACACACAGGGCTGCTCAGGTTGAACTGAACCCCTGTTGTAATTTGAATGCTTGAAACTCTTTCCATTTTATTGTCAAAATTACTGCCTTAACTTCCTCCTTCTCCTCATTTGCCTATTTCCCTTGCTTTTTATCTTGTGCACCACAAGTGTACGACATAGTGGTGTTTAACTACTTCCTGAAGGCATTATTAGTCATCAGGAGCACTAGTTCATTATAGATGCAGATAAAATGGGGGTTCAGCTCATCAACTACAAGTTAGACTAATTTGGAAAATCTGGTTCCTCTGCTCAAAAGAAATAGCCCGTGCTCCTGTAGACACTTCTGTAAAATAGCTGTGTGTTTCCCTAGTGTGAACAACTAGAATTCGTGGGTCCTGCCTGATGCTAGAACTAGAATTTACTTCACAATGGCAAGGCAGCTTTACCTAGAATGTCTGTTCTCATGAAAGGTGGGGGAAAACTAGACAAGTTTCATCTCCTTTTCTGCTTTTGGCAGGCTTTTGACTTTTCTTCCCTCTGGTTATTATTGAGTGGAATGTAACCCTGAATCTTTCACTCGATGTTCTCTTGCCATTTTAAAGGAAAGGAGAAAGTTATAATGGATGTTTTGAATGTGTTCAACTTTTATTTTGTTCACACCCAAACTAAATGAGGCAAAGAGGCTAAAATCTTTTCTTGTTCCATCTGAGTAAGCATGACAACCTCCACTTCTTAATCTTTTAAAAGAAAAATAACCTTCCTCTGTGGGATTTCTGATTCATTTCTCCTACTCTGCTCCCCTGCTCTGCATTTTTTTTTTTTTAGTCAAATATTGTCTGGACTTTGTGAGCCAGTACCCTCCCTCCCTTCTCTTCCCCACCCCCTTCCCTGTGGTCACACAAAGCAAGGAGCTCGCAAAAGATGGAGTTTCTGGGTTTTGTATTTAAAAGGGTATGAAATGCTGGATATGCTTAGGAACACAAAACTGATTTGTTTAAACTTTACCAAAAAAGAAATATATTGGTGTCAGGATAGTGAGAATAAGAAAAGTGAAAGAAATTGAGATTCTAAAAAAATACAAGTGGAAGAGAATATAATGCTGCTTTCATAATTCACACCAAACCGACTTTTAGTTAGCGCAGCACAAACTGGTAGGTGTGGGCAGCGACTTCAAACCTCCCAAGTTAACAAGTGGTATACAAAGAATGAGAATCCCACAGGAGGGGGCCAGGAGTCCGGAAGCTTTCTACTTATTGATGTCTCTGAATAATAACCAGGGCTGGTACACCCGTCTGCGATTTAAAGCCAGGGACCTGAGTCTTAACCATTTTGCCCTGTTGCAATGATTGTAGTAAGAGTACTTCTCTGTGACTTGGGTCCTGTGTCTGTGAGACTCTGGGTCTCCAGGGGATATGAATTTGTCATGACTAAACCCTTAGAGAAAAGTTCTAAAACAGGGTCCATGGGCCAAATCATACCTGTCACCTATTTTTATACAGCCCTCAATTTAATTTTGAATTTTGTTAATATAAAATGTGTGGGAATTTGCATTCTCTCTTGTTATACAGGTTGTGAAATGCATGCTATATGGTCAGTAGCTGCCTGTGTGAAAATTTAAAATTTAAAGAATAAAATAAACCTGTTTTTCCCCTATATAAAATAGGCAATAATAGTACCCATTTCATAGGATTGTTGAAAGGATTTAGTGAGATAATGCAAATAAAGGACTCAATAAAAGAATGAAATCAATCATGAAATACCACTGAGAACTTAAGTTTGTTTGCCTTAGTATGAGTCCTGGCACCTTTTATTTTAACATTTTGCATCTGTGTACAGACACACTGTCCCTTTTCAACATGATTCTGATTTTTGAAGGAAAACCCTATCTGTTTAGAATATAATTATTGCCTAAGTGCTATACATTTCTAATGATTTTTAAAGCATACATAAATCTTATCAGAGAACATAAAATGGAGTTTTTTTGGTTCAGAAAATTTTAGGATGTTGGGTTTTACTGTTTTGGTAACTGATCAGAATACAGGATCAGAAAAACACTGTCTTGATGTTTCAAATAACTAGATACCTAGCGATCCTCCACATGCATGAAGCAACAGATAAGAACAGTGGGCATGACATTTGCAAAGAAAGAAAAATCGCTGATGATAATTGAGTAGAGGAAATCATTGGGCTTTGGCTGCCTGTGCTCTTTCTTATTCTGCTACAGCGTACATTTTGCCTCTGGAGTTTGTCCCCCTCCCTACTCCAAGGCTGTATCCCTAGTCACCACCTCTGAGAAGCCTTCCTGGAATACCTCCTTCCCACTCTGAGTTCAGGGACACTGTTTGCCAACTGGTGTTAGCATTCCCCTTCTTACATTAAGAGACCCTGTCACCACAGCTAGAGCTTGACTTTCCCTAAGGCTGATTCTCTCCTGATTTGCATAATTCCCAGACTTGGTTTGGGTATCCAGTAGCTAATTGTTGAATCAGTGAAGTACTGGATAAAAATTTATCTAACACTGAAATAAGTAAATGGGAAAATCCTTTTGAGTTTCCTCTCTTTTCAGATATAGATTAATGTGCAGAGATAATTAAGAAACATTATTGTAGAGCTGATTAGAACTTCACAAATTTACAAATTTATATATAGGTTTTCAAGCTATTAAGTTCTGAAGACCTGGGGGCATTAGAGAGGAGGTATAAATCTAACTTCCTTATTTTCTTCAGTGCTAACCCTTAGCATGAAAGCAGGCTCCCTAGCCCTCTTCGTAGGTGTGTTCCCTAGATACGACAGAGTGCCTGCCACCATCTGTGTGTGTGCATAAAACAGCATGCCTGAGTACAGTCCTAGGTAACACTCTTCCAGACCCACGTGCCTGGCCGGAGGAGGTCAGGGAATTGGAGGTAGAGTGTCTTCTCCTTAACAGTAACTATTATTGTTATGACTTCCAGTGTGTGTGTCACTTTATCAGGAATGTTATATGCATCACTTCATTGACTTCTCACAACTCTCCTGTTATTGTATCCAACTCATAACATGAATCTGAGATTTAGAGCAGTTAAGTAACACACTTAAGGTGTCACCAGATCCAGGTCTGCTGGGTTCCAGAGCCTATGACCTCACCTGCTGCTTTTCCCTCGCCATTTATCCATCACCAGTCTGGGGAAGTGGGAAGGTTATTCAGAGCTGGCTAGTTTGGGACTCATGACCATTGCTTTCCCCTCAGAACACAGACTAGGGCTGCCATGTGGGCAAGTATGTTGTTAATCACTGTCTTCTCCTCTCCTCTGAGCTCGAGAACAACTGAACTCTCAGAGTTAGGAATTGAGTTCCCGTCACTGGGTCCCCTTGTTCCTCTCATATCTCAGGGTGGAGTCATCACACATCTGCAGACATGGCTAGGCTGCAAGTGGAAGATGACAGATGAGGCAAACGGCAACACAAGTAAGACCTCCAACTTTTAGAAAAGGCCAACTTCCCCAGTGATTCTGTATACTTCAATTTCTTCTGCCCTGTTTTGGTGGATTATATGGAATCCCATGCAAGTTAAATCCACTGAGCGCTGCATGCTAGAAGTTCCAGGCAATGAGAAATGAGCTTCATGGTAATTGAGAATGAAGCTAAGGAAGAAAATTTTATTGTTAATCAAGGACTTAATTGCCTCTGGGACATTTTAAATAAATGCCATGCCATACTTAAGGAGCAGCATTCTGTAAGTGAGATGCAAAAATTCTTTAATTAAACCATCATGGGTATTCCCTGATTGAAATATCTGCCTTTATCTTCATAGTTAAATCTTCATGATTCATGTAACAACTCAATCAGGAATTGAGTAAATTAAGGGCTCCTTGAAAGAACAAATCAATTTTATAAAATTGATTGATATTATTTCTAGGACAGTCTTTATTGAACTTATTTGAATAGATCACAGCTTATTTTGGTGTATTTTCTATTTAGTGGTCCTATAGAGTAAGCTGTTTATCAGCCTGCAGGAGACAGATTATGGCTATGGTAAGTTATAGGGCAGATAGTTCTTAGAAGAATTTGTCTTAGAAATGGAACAAAAAAAAAGTAAGGATTTCTTGGCCATTGAGAAACTCAGTGATGATGACATGGGTTGTCTCTACAGTTAATCAGAAAGGAAGTTGGAAGTAAGTTGGTCAACAAACATGAGTGTGGCCGCATGCCAGGCCTGTGCTAGATGCTGATAAACTTGTATCAGACCATGAGCCAAAAGAACGAGTTCTTAATTGCCAACAGAACAGACCCAAAGGTTCAGAACCAGGGACTCAGCTTCAGAAACAGGCTGAAGAGATTTTCTGGTTGCATCATACTTGGAAAAACAAAAACAAAAAATGAAATATTAGGCATTTGAAAGTTTTGACTTAAGAGATTGCCTTAGGAGCCTCACATGGAACTCAGTAAATTTTTTAAATGTAGGAATGGTTTGTTTTGCTAAGCTAATGCTGTGATTTTATTTAATTTTTATTTTTTAAAAAGAAAAATTGCCATCTGAAGTTACCAAATCTTAAAACATACAATCACACATTTTAAAATTTTTATTTAGAGTAAGTAATCAGCAAATAAGTAAATCATCAAATAATGACATTTATAGAATGAATTCATACTAAAACTTTTACCTCCTATATTTAGGGTTCTTGAATATAAAACTACCAAGCCCTTTAAAAGTGGTTTCATATTCAAATAAACACACTTACTAAACACACTTACAGACACACCTTGTGAGCTGAGTACTTGAAAAAAGGAAATGAGGGGAGGAAAGAAAAATATTTGAAGTCATATTTTCATAAAGGCTTTGGGGTCTTCAACACGTGTTGGCCGATTTAGGCCAGGCTCAAAATAACAGGGTAGGCTTTGCCTATTGTCTTGGGACCACACTTGCCAGTGTGTCCTCGGAAAAGCTTCTTTTCTTCCAGAACCCCTGTCATGGGTACATAGAAAGCCTGTGTGGTACCCACCAGCTACAGAAGGGTCTGTGTGATGTTAGATGCAAAATCATACTCAATTCTTTGGCAGTGTCTCGAAAATTGGTATTGCAATGTCACTGTGAGAATAGAAATTCCTTTAGATTTCTACATGATGATTCAGAGCAATTAATTCTATTTTAATGTTCATGCTGTCTTTGTACCAACTCCAGTAGGGACAAGCAACCTTCATATAGTGAAAGGAAAATACGCCATGCACTTCAAAGCAAAACTAGCTGTCTTGCTCCTCAACCTATTTCCAAATGATTCAGACTTTTTTAAAGAAACGTTAATGAGCCCAGGAAAATGAAATATCTTAGCGTCTCACACATCATTTTTTCAACTCTTTATTGTCATATAAGATGTTTTTATGAAATCTCTTTCTCTGACTCTCGCACATCTAACTTTGCAAGCTTAGTGGTCAGTATATATCCCACGAAATCATCATCTGAGCATCATGTTGCAGGGCTCGGGCATTTGCAATTTTTGCAGCTACATGGGTTCTGTGTGATCATTTTCCCCCCCTGTCTGTCTTGTACATTCTATGTGCTGGGCTTGCACTAGTTCATAGCTTCGGGAGCAAGTATCATGAATGACTTGATGCCCATATTTGATTTAACAAGCTGCAAAGTCTACGAGTATAGATCCTGCATCTCTCAAACTGAGATTTTTGATTCGGAGACAGGTCGCCTGTAGACACTTTCCGGAGGCTTGGGCTGCTTGAGACACAGATTTTAATCACAGTAATTAGCACCGAATTTTCAAGTCCTGCTCTCCTGCTTGACCTGGAGCATTTAGCCAGCGTGCACACAGCTGGATCAATGGCAGGAACTGAAGGGCTGGTTGTGGGGCTGCTTCTGGCAGCCTGTGGTGAGCACCACCCCTGGGAGTTCCAGGGGAGCATCAGGGACAAGGGAGCAGCACGGAAACCTGGGGCAAGAGAGGAAAGAAATATGATATTGATAAAGCATCTGTTTGTGGGAATTGTTATAGGAGATAGATTGCAGTACAGACTTTTGCCTGAAATTCACTATCAGTAAATTCATTTTTCTCTCCCTTGCTTAGTTCAGTTTTAGGTGTTCCTAAAATGTCTATTTTAATCCAAACTAATTGTATTAAAAATTGAAAAAGTTGTAGGACATGAAACATATTTTGATGGATCAAAAATGAAGTTTGTTTGTTTTAAATTTAATGCCCTACCTTCAAGTAGCTTATCTAGAGCACCACAGCTGTGGCAAAGAAGAACCGATGCCCGATATTGAAATAAATTATCTGGGTAGTTTGATGGTCATGGTGCAGAGACAGAATGAAGCTCCGGGGTCCTTATGTCATCCGCTGCTCTTCTCAGTCCCACAGAGTGTGTCACCCTATCGGGGCAGCTAGAAGGTAAGGGTGACGAGAAAATGGCAGTTGGGGGCGTGGGTATCAACTCCACAAACCCCACCCACCGAGGACTATGACTTTGAATGGCTACTTGAAGACTGAGCATTGAATAATAATAGATAGGTTTGAACTCAGAGTAAAAACTTAATTTCACTGTACAGAACCATTTGAGCATATTAATATCTCTAACATTGTGATCAATGTAGTTGAAAAAGTAAGGACGGCAGATTTTTTTTTTAAAAGACAGATTTTTTTAAAAGTTTGATCCTACTAAAGGTAGAAACACAATTAGTTCCATTCTGCCATTTTGTATCAGTAGGTCATATAAAGTTAAACTTTTGAGGGAATACTTTTATATTTTCAGTTGTAGGCTTTTATACTCACTTATATTTCTAGATATTTGTGTGGAAAATGAGGACAATTTTGTGTTTAAATGAATTGTTCTTGAACCTCTCACTTGACAATCGTTATATGATTTGAGTGTTAAGTCATATGACCTTCACATGCTCACACATAGTAGTTTTCAGGCCATGATTGCATTTGCCACTAATTTGTACCTTAGGAAGAATTTATAGGTGTGGCTGTGAAATGCTCTGTTTCAGAGATGTGGGGTGAAGTGTTGCTACTCGTCCTCCGCTTCCAGAATGCACCCCGTCCTGGTGTCTTTCCTCAACAGTTCCTTAACATTCAGTAGCCCATTCAGACACTCGCTTAGCATTTTTTTCTGAAATTCTTTTGTGAATCAACAGGAAGCCTTCTTTCCCGGTTTTTTCTTATTATAAAGGGGGAAATGATGGTAGCACTTAAACACATATTGTTATTTTAACATCTAGTTTTACATCTGTTGAGCAGTTGTGTTTTTACTTTAAAATACTTTAGTCAAGAATCAAAACCAGAGAATTATGCCTGTTTCCAACCTTGTGTCAACGGTGGTTCTTTTTTAAAAGCATACAGCAGAAAACACTGCGTTTAATTCCTGTTGGCTTAATAGCCAAATATGAAACCTAAACAGCACAACACTTAATTTTTTTAAATGATTTAAGTAAATTGCTTTAGAAATCCGGGCCAGAGTTTTAAAAAGTATTTCTCACATCTTGCCTTTTTAAGTAACTATGGAATTAGACACACCATAAATTTACTTTGTATTTTCTTAATAAGTTTAAATTTTCAGATATTTGAATGTTATGGATCCTACAAGGCTGTTTCATTTCATGTTAAAGAGTCCCAGCAGTATTTTTATACTTTGTGTTTGTTTGTTTGTTTGTTTGTTTGTTTAAGTGCAAAAGTTGGACTAGGACAGGGAATGGTGAATTTGGAAAGCATCACTTTTCTTTTTTCTCTTTCCTTCTGTGTTTATTTCATTTTGTAGTTGGGAATTGTGTGGGTTTTTTTGTTTGTTTTCGTTTTTTTGCTGTTTTTTCACTTCATACTTTACTCTCCCTCATTTTTCCCTTGCTTTACAGTAGGAGAGGGTGGTAAGCTTTTTTGTTTGTTTTGGGTTGGGTTTTGTTGTTGTTTGTTTGTTTTTTGTATATACCTCCTTTTCCTCCAGATATTGTTGCTGACCAAATTTAAAACAGTACAATGTTTGGGATCCCTGCAAGGCCATTTTATGTATTTGGACCCGTAAAGGGCCCCAAGCAGTAACTACCTGAATTACTTTTAATTACACAATATAGCTGCATCATTTTACTTTATATTCTTTTTGATTGATGCTGCAAGGCAATTGTAACTGCGGATGATGGGATTAAGTGCCTCTTGAAGTGACTTTGGCTTCTTCTGGGAACAAAGGGAAAGAGGAGAACACTTAGTCCTTTTTTGCCTGAGCTGCCTTTTTCTTCCCTTCTGTATAAAGAAATACAATTAACAAACATTATCCCCAGAGGCAAATTGAAATGTACATGCAGACAAGAACACTCTTGACTGCAATTAGACATATATGATCCGAGGTATTCTGACCATTTGTTAGTGCTAATTGTTTGAGAAACAAGCCCAGAACAAATGATTAAAATGTAGGCGACATAACTGGGATTATTAGCACGTGTGATAAAATGTGTGCTCTGCAGCTGTACCAATAAAATGCTTTGGAAAGTGGCTCTGATTAGACAAATGCTTGGTTTGACTCTGTGGTATTTGCTCAAGACCTGGTGGTGTTTATAACAAACAACTTATATCTTTCTTTCTTAATTAGTGGGAATTACTATGCAAATGTTGGTGCTTTGTAATTTAATATCTTATGTTTCCTCCTGCCTTTAGGTTGTTATTGCAGTCTACTGGTCTTGCTGGGAATGGGATAAACTGAGTTCTTAGGTTTTGCTTCTTTGGTCTGCTTTCTTTAAAATGCTGGATGCCAAGGAGAACTACCGCCAAGTTTGCTCTCTTGTTTGTGAATAATCACTCATCTCATGTGCTGAGTAGTTCTCCTAAATGATCTTGTGTTTGGAACTTGTATTATGGTTACAGAGATCTGGCAAAGGTAACCTAGTCAAACATAAACTATCTGGGAACTGGTTGGCCCATATGGACAGTCAGCATTCTGCCAAGTCCTCCAGCCTAACACAACTAAGCTAGCGGAACCAGTGGGGGAAGGCAGAAGGGACCAGTGGAGTAAGGACCAATTCAGAGGGTTGAACAGCGATTGAAATTCCCCTTGGAAATGCATCTAAAAGTTTAGGTTTAGCAAAGAAGTGTAAGCTCAGGTAATGTGGAGTCAGTGAGAGATTTCGGAGGCACAAATGGGAATGGAAAGAAAGAGGACATCAGATGGAAGAATGAAAGTTGGGTGCCAAAGAGGACTTGGGAAATGTGTGAGGCAGGCAGAAGCTGAAACCCAAGGTCTGTCGGTCTAAGAACAGATGTTTTGGGTCTCCTAACCTGTAGCTCAGTGTTCCTCTGTCCCTTGCTTGCATTTCTGAAACCAGAGTCAAAGAAAGAACCATTTGGAGATTGTCCATTTGGTGCCATAAAAACCTGCAACAACTTTTCAGTGTCAAGTGGTCTGCCCTTGTCACCCAACAGATTTCTGAGCACCTACTTCTTAGCATATCATTAGCACTTTCCAAAGGAAGACAGATATCAGTGTTAGTCTAAATAGAATGTAAGAGTAAATTCACTTTTTAAAGTAGTTAATGCATTCCAAAGAAAAATGCAAAAAATTGTCTGGTTATCTTGGTCTCTGGATAACCTATTTCATCTCTTTTGCCATTATCACAGAAAACTGTGAATCAAATCACAAATAAACCATATCATAGATTATTGTGGACATGCGGCTTGTGAAGGAATCACCTCTTAATTTTTAATTTTATTCTGTTCATATTTACAATAAAAGTGTTACTCTCTGAGTCTGACCAGTTCATTCCACTGAAAACTGAGTAACAATACATAGTCAATAGGAGTAGATGGGGGAGGGAGGGGAACTAAAAATAAAGGGAAAAGAAACTTTTTCCTTTTGAGCTGGTGCATTGCTAAGTGTAACACCGAATTAAAAAAACTTTAAGTTCTCCTAAAATTAGCACAAGTTCTAGAAAGTCTTGCCTTAAATAGATATTTAAAGGAATAAATGCCTACAGCACATTAAATGTACTTAAAACAAAAACTATTAGAAAAAGCCTTCATGATTATATCCATATGTTTAGTTTTAATTTGCATCACACTTAGCTCTGAATAATTAAAGAGGAAAAAAACCAATCTTACTCTTATTGTGGGTCCAGCACAATCAAAGCCACATACATGTGATTCATGATCACAGCTTGTATTCACAGCTTTCGTGTGTGTGGTGTGGGTCTGGCAATTAGACTTAGACTGTTTTTTCTAAAAATTATTCAGCGCTAGAGAGAGATCAATATTAAATCCTCCCCAAATCTACAAATCAGGATAATCAAGGGACTATGGCTAATGAAATATCAGAATTCTAAGCTATGTAACATTTTGGCCCCATTTGATTGAGATTGACACTCGAAAGGATTTTTGAGAGACTTTAGGAAGAAGAAAACAGATTCCATTAACCAGATTATTTTCATGACAGTTACAACAACAACAATAATAATAATAAGCAGAGAGAACTGTATTCTCAAAATTACGGAACCATTTTCTGGAGGGAAAAAATTTTTTCCTCATGATTACTTTCATGTTGAAGAACTGGGTCATGGGGGAGATGCATTAATTTGACACATTTATCCGGCTTTGAGCTTTTGAAGAATTCTGCAAAAGAATCCATGGTTACATCTGTCAGGTTGACAGTCTTCTTTCGTGACCGTTAAAAAAGTTAAGGAGAAATTGATCTTTTTGGTTCACATTTGCTCAGTTACCTCTCAAGCTCTGCACAAGCCAGGAAATAATCATCTCAGCTTTAAATTTATTATTTTTTTGAGCTAGAATAACCTAGTGCTAATGGAATCTTTAAATGAAGAGATTTTGTGAATGGTCTTCTTTGTGAAACCTTCTTGGCAATGCCATGGTAATATTTCTCGTGCTCTCCACTGGCTGTTTCAACACATTAACTACTAAATATTGTCTTTTCTGCAGCTGGTTTTAGAATCAGTCTTCTTAGGCAAGAATGCCAACAATGAACAAACAATCCAAGCAGAGGTTGTGCTCTGAATGTTCACCTGTGGCCAGGAATGGAACAAGTATGCTCTTTATTTCTTACACCTAGAGTTTCATGGTCAGAAACCCCAGATCATCTCTACAGAGGCAAAGGGAAGTCAGATAACATGTTCTTTAGGTTTTAGTTACAATTTACCGAAAACTCCACGTTCTGTGCTTGACAGGTGCTCTCTCTCACAGTTCCAGATGCTGGGATTACACTTGGGAATCCATCTATCAAATCTCTGTGGAGGGAGGGTCCTGAGCGTCATTCCTGGCCCAAGTTCTCAGCAACATCGACAGTTAACTATTAATGAACAACATCTTTGGACTTCTTTGTGTTTCCCGAAGCCCCGGTTGAAGCAGCTCAGAAACAGAAGAGATGCTAATCGCATTGTGTTCTCAAACGTGTTCAGTGAAGGAGGGCAGGTTTCCCTCTTGACCTCAGTGTCACTCCAAGGGAAAAAAAGTCCCTCCAGTTTTCTATTCAGATAAAACTTCTGCTCCTCCTCCTCTCACCAAAAGTAGAGCAAGAAAGTGGGATTATGGTGAATACCCACCAACAGGCACATGCTCTTTTGTCATCCTCTCTTCAACACAAAACAAGGAGCTTTGCTGCAAAACAAAGCTCCTCTCGGCTCCTTTCCCCCTCCCTGTTCTCCCTTCTTTGCCCTCACCTCTGCCTTCCTGTCCTGCTTCCCACTTTTTTATCCACCCAAACTTTGCCATCAGGATCCATTCCTTTCTCTTCCCTCCTCTCTTTTTCCTCATTCTCGTCCTCTCCTTCACCTCTTCTCAAATACCTTCTCCCCTGCCCTCTTCCTCCTTATTGTCTGCTGGGCTGATTTAGGCTTAGCTTGTACAGAACTCTTCTCTTCACCTTCCTTTTGGAAAAATGGCAGTAGTTGCTGTCAGAGGTGCCACCAGACACCCAAGTGCCAAGAGGTAGAGAGACTCTGAATGGTTCCGCTGCCACATTTATTAATAAAAACTAAGCCATGTGGGATATAAACATGGATCTCTGTTCTCATGGAAAACTGGCTCTCTTTTATGAGATCCATTAATCATCACACAGCTCTGTGGGGGTTTCCCTGTTCCCGGGACTCACCCCACTTGCAAGCTGTGCACCTGCGTGGAGAGCTAGACTTCTGTGGCTGTACCAAGTAGACTCCTGGGTGACTGTGAGGGTATGTTGGAAACACAGCTTTCTGTCTTGTCCATGTTTATACACCCATGGCCCTTGCAGAGCACGAGCCAGCTCTTGGTAGACCCAGTATTTATTGGATGCATTATCAATACAGAATCTGATCAATACATTTGTGTTTATGACATTTCATAAAATGATAGCATGGATGTGACAAAGAAAACAGATTTGGCAAATTCATTTTTTTTCTTTCAATTGGGGTAAAATATACATAATATACATCTTATCATTTAAACTATTTGAAATTGTGCCATTCAGTGTTATTAAGTACATTCTTATTGTTGTACACCATCACCATCTCCAGAGCTTTTCATCTTCCCAGACTGAAACTGTGTTCTCATTAAACAATGAGAAACTTCCATAGAAACTTCCTGTTGATTACTCTAGCTATCTCACATAGGTAGACTCATACAGTATTTGTTTTTTTGTGTCTGGCTTATTTCACTGAGCATAGTGACTTTAATTTTTGACATGGGTGCTTGTTTGCTTTCTCATTCTTTGTGAAAAAGGACCTCTATCACTGCAATCATTTGCTTTGTCACTTGGTATTCTGATGGTCTGAGGAGGCGGAGATCGGCACTGAAAGAGCATGATACAAACTTTATCAAATCTGGCATAAATAAGGATTCTGCATTTTTTCTCTACTCATGCTAAATCTGTCTCTTATTCTTTTTCCTGGGGTTCCATGGCAAGGATAGTCCAGGAAGGAATTCTCTCAAAGTGGCTGAAAGGCTGGTCCGTGGCCTGTGGGTCGCCCAGTCCTGTGCCGCAGATCCTTCCACAGAAGCAAACCCACAGCAGACCACAGACTGCTATCCTGTGTGGGCCTTCTTTGGGCACCAAGACTATCTCTTCATTTCAGTACAAAATAGAGTGCTTGATTAAGGTGTGATGTGATTGCTTCATAAGAGAGTTTGCCCTAAAAATGTCTTCTTGGCTTTTCTGAAGCGGGCTACACGCTTATTTGTGTTTACACCACATGCTAATCTCACAAATGGCCCTGTTCTGCCAATGAAAGGACGGATGGCTGTTCTTTTGCTCTTGTGCCCAGGCAAAGCTCCCCACGTCTCTGTGCACTGTTGCCATAGTAACCAAAACATAGTTTTTCAAAATAAGAAAGGAATCTTTCTTGGTACTGGGGAACTTAGTAAAGTGAGAACATAAGTAAGCCTCAATTATTATAGATGCTGGCGTAAATACCCAGTTGTTAATAGTCATACGCATGGTTGAAATTTGTAGGTAATTTTACTGTCTCTTGGGGGGCAGGGTAGGGAAGAGTCAGTGAATGGGCTCTTCACTCTAGCTGCACAGATTCTTTCGTAAGCATCAGAATCGTTGTACAAGCTCAGACCCATGGGCCATACAACATAGAACTGAGATTTTCCCCAGTATATAACCTTTATGTTTATGAACAAATGAGAATTTACCAAAATTTATTAGAATTTGTGGAGGCAATTTCTAAAGGTCAATGGTATACCCCCTTTAGTCATAATTGGACTTTGGTCATGGCCCCTCTCTCACCACTGCTGCGGAGGGGAGAGACTCAGCAGTGTCTGGTCTGGCCGCAGCCCTGGCTCTTCACCCTGCCTCCTCTGGTATGGGAGCCTCAGTTGTGCACTACTAAGACTCCCTTGCAGGCACACTACACAGGGGTCAGACAGAAACTTCTGGATTTCTTACAGATCCTTGGGGATTAGGAGCTAGAGCAGGGATTAGGAAGAGGAGCTCTAGTCCCTCCTCTTCCTAAACAATCCACATTGCTTTGTCCCCCAAGACGTCCCATACTGGAGTAGAGCCCCCTGCGAGCATCCTTCCAGAGTTTGAAATGTGAAGTTGGCACAATCTTTTTCTGCCTTCAGCTTCCGCCCTCAGCTTATTTTGGGTGTTTCATCACCTCTCGAAACACCTTTGCAGGTTCCTGGGATGGCAGAGTGAGCCAGAAAGAATCCTCCCTCAGTCTCTTCACTCTCACTCTCCTTGGAGCTTCTCTCAGCACCCAACGGGCTTTGGCCCTGCGTGTGACAGGGACTTCCTTTACTGCGAGTCCCCCATCCTTTTTCACTTTGCCTCCTAGGAGCTCTAGCTTCAGGCCATCAAACTGTTGGAAATTAGATTTCCTTCTTGTTAAAAATGGCAAGTTTGTTATTTCACTGTGAACTTGATATAAGAATCTAGTTTGAAGCTCCAAGCTCAGTAAGGACTTCTGGGTGTTCATCTCCCCCCACGCCCAAATTTGCAGTGATGGCTACTAATTCAGTGGCTGGGAAATGTGGAGCATCATGATTTCCAGGTAGGGAAAAGTACCACTTCTGCCAAAATTACCTCCCCCCAGTGACCTGCTTAGTGGAAATTTGCATAACTGGTACTCAACTCCCCTGCCTAAATCTGGTAAGATTACATTCTGGCAGCTGTTGATGACCAACAACCCAAGTCCTTTCTAGAACCAATAAAACACTTTTAGTTGTACTTGTACACCCTGGTGCAGAGGTTCTTCTTGTTGCACTTCGGAGTCTCCCTGGAGCTTTTAAGAAACACTGCTGCCTGGGATCACCACAAGGCTCAGGCTTAATTGGTTTGGGGAGTGGCCTGGGTTTTTTTCTTTTCCTAAATTCCCCAGGTGATTGTAATGTGCAGCTAAAGTAGAGGCCTCTGTACCAGCTCTCAGCTAAGAAACCATTAACTTGGGTTTTGAAGTCACATATCAAATTTGGATACTCAAATAAACATTAGCTTATTTGATTAGTACTGCTATTTCTAATATTGTTAACTGTTTGAGTCTTAATTTTTTTTTAATCAGGAAGATTTTTCTTTAAACATGGGTTTTTTTCCAAGTCTGCTGTATTTTCAGTTACAATCTTATTACTGTCACAGCATCTATGTGTATATGTTGGTAGCACATGACTCACTTAAGAGAAATTTTGGTTGAAGCAACATTCCGTGCATTGGGGCAGTGGCTATATGTTGGAATCAACTAGAGCAATGGGTCTCCAACTAGGCTACACGGCAGAATCAGCTAGGGAGCTTTTAGAAGGCCCAGAGCCGAGGCCTCGCCCCAGACGAACGACATCAAACTTTCTGTGGCTGGGGCTTTAGTGCCAGCATGTGTGGAAGCTCCCCAGGTGATTGCAGTGTGCCCCCAAGTTTGAGTCAACCTAGAGCAGTTTCTCAAAATTTCATGTGATGAGCATCCCCTGGGGGATTTGTTAACGTGAAGCTTCTGATTCAGTGGGCCTGGGATGGGGGCCCAGATGCAGCATTTCTAACAAGCTCCCATGTGATAGGAGCTGCTACCCTGAGAGATGGGAGATGCTCATCTGAGGACAGGTAAGACACCATTGGTGCTAGTCTGCAGCAACACCTTTCTTAAGTGGCAGGGACCCAGAGAGCTTAAAAACAAACAAACAAACAACCGAGCCCGAGCCCTATTACCAGTAAATTTAATTTGATTGCACTGAGTGGGTCTAGAATTTGACACTTTTTAAAAGCTGCCCTGGTGATGGTTATATTGACTCCCAGGTGGAGAACCCCTGCAACACTGGGGACTTGCTATGACTCTAGTTATATAAATGATTAATAAATGGCATCAGAGGGAAGAGGAAAGGGAGGTGACCAAAATAAGGCCAAGAGGGTCAGTCCCTCTTTCAGCTAGAAGAACCTCTGGATGTGCTGAGGGATGTCTTGTCTGAAAAAAGGTCCCCTCTGTGGAGAGAACTCACCATAAAGCTACTGGATTTTTTTCAACTCATCTTAAGCCCGTTTTGTATATTGTTTGAATACATTTACATGTTGACTGTCAAGGGGCCCTAAATCTAAATATGTAAGATAAAATAAGTTAGGTCTTGTCACCAACTGCAATTGTATTCATTCACAATTAGACAGTGCTGAACACAGCTCAAGGTAGGGAACAGATTTTGAAACAGCTAGAGATGGGAAAGGAGAGGACACACCAGCAGTACAGGGAGGAGGGGAACTTGGGGAAGTCATGACAGACAGGCTTCTGCCACCTGCCCAGTGACAGCTCTCTCCTGGACCTCAGAGAGAACAACAGAACCTGAAGCCTCTACACCTTTCTCTCTTTATTATTCCAAACATCTTCGATCTCTTTCGCTCTCAAGATTCCTTACGTAGGGGTCTTTAATCTTCTTGACCTGGTTAGGAGGCCTCCCTTTGCGTGTTACTCCCTGAACCTTCTGGGCAAGGCTTGATTCTTCACGCTGCCCCGCCCCCCCCCCCCCCCACAGCGCTTAGCACAGTGTGGGGCAGGGCCACTGCATACAGTTCTGTGGGATGTACCCTGATTGGGTGCCTAATGAGGGACATAAATTGGGGCTGAGCTTCAGCTCATCTTCACTCACCAAAGCATGCTACCTCAGGAGCAGGAGGCACCTTTATGTCCTGCTACCTCCTGGAAGCCATGAGGGGGCACCTTTTCCTGAATCGCACGAAGGTACCTGCCATGTGGTGCAGCTGGTAGAAGCTGGTGCAGGTCACTTAGTGGATGCCTATTAAGTGTTCACTAATTGAATGAATGAATGAATAAACAAAAGTAATAACAAAGTGGAGGCAGTGAGGATAAATAAGAGACTTCTGTAGTCATCTAGGTAAAGGTTAAAGATTCTGGGAAACCAGAAACAATCTTTGACAGTAGCAGATTTTTTTTTTAATGATCATCTGTTTTAAAAATTATCATATAAATGTCCTAGGAATGATTTGCTCTAGTGCTTGGTATGCAACAGTGGTATGACCTGTCATGCCACATATGACACGTCAGCCAGGTGTGGATGGCCCAGGCTTTGAAATTCAGTGTGGCTTGGAGACTACAAAATGGTGGTCAGAAGCTATTTCACATGGAGGAAATCTCAGTTTTCATGAAATGAAGGTCGGTTACCACTGGGACAGAGCTGCCCAGACATTCAAGCCGTCAGGGAAATGTGGAAAGGAGAGGTGAGGTGAGAGCTGGAGGAAGGACCCTCTTTCTGCGATAGCTGTTCTGATCCTGTTTGGTTGTTACATGTGTGGTTACAACGGATCCTGCTGAGAAGTAACTCTGCCCTAAGCATTTTCTGGTAAATAAAAATTTCATCTCCTTTAATTGTATTTCTGCCATTTTAAAGGAAATGTATATGTTGCAAAATCTAGTTTCTAGTATGGATGATGAGTAAAATATGATTATTGCTGTTAGATCATTGAATTTTTTCTCTTTTAAAAGAAACAGCAGATATTTTTAGTCAAGACAAAATGATGACAGATATTTCAGGTATTCTTCAGTTAGCTGGCCATAATATACTTCATGTTAAATAAAGTGTCTTGTAAGATATGTATACTTTTAAAATCCATCTATACCTCAATATACTTCACATAGCATAATGTTATTTGTGGAAAAATAAGACTCAGACTCCAATTTCAGAGTTTATGAAGATTGGCTGCAAGAAGGAATGTGGGGAGGGGACACATGAAATTGGTAAGCCACAAAGAAAGTGATTTTTCTTGAGATACATTGAGATACATATGAATCATGGCAAAATGTTACAGCCGTTCAAAATATTTGATAACATTAACTTAGGATAACTACTAAAAAAAAGCTTTCATGAACAGTACAGCTGACACATTTTTGAAAAGGTTGACATTGTTTATCCAGGGGGAGTGAAAAGGGCGGTACCAGTTTGCTGGCACGTCAACCTTTCCTTAACTGGAGTCCCCGTCTCTTGTGGGCAAGGGCGGCTTCATGGATGTACGGCCGGCTTCGAAGAGTCTAGCGCTTAGTCTGATATTCTTCTATCACTATCTTGTAATTCCTAATAAAATGTGAACAAGGGGCTCTGCATTTTGATTTTACACCGGGTGCCACAACTTATGTAACTGGTCCTGATTATGAAAGCTGATTTCACCTTTCTTTACTATATATTGTGCGTTAAAACATGTTTTCCCCAGTATCGAGTTATGGCCCAGGTGAGAGGTGAAGTCTAGGGTGAGCCAAAGGAGCTTCTGACCAACTTCCTTTTATTTCCTCAGGTGGCTAGACTGAGCACACAATAAGAAAGGGAAGAATAGCGTGTGGTTAAGAGCAGTCAGGGGCTACTGACAGCTCGAGTGTCTCCATTAAGAACAACAGCAGCTGCTGCCCCTCCTGCTCTGCCCACCTCCGCATCAAGGCGCTGATGTTTGCCAGGATCTTGCTAAGTGCTTCACATCCATCATTTCCTTTAACTTAATCCTCTTAACAACCTGTAAAATGAGTATTATTTTTATAAACGAAGAATTTGAAGTTTCCAGTAATTAAGTTGCCCACAATTCCAGAGCCAGTAATGATCCCACTCACTATCCTTTCTACTCAAGAAGTAGCCGACCATTCTTGTCTCTTGTTAAAACTGAACTTGAATTACTTATTTGTCTACTGGAAAAGGACTCATTGTTAGGGAGAGGGCCACGAACTCATGCTTAGATAGATTGTTTATTTTCTCTTTTTTATTTTACTTCCATATAATTGTAGATAGCATTGTTATTTAGGGTCTTTTGGATATAAATTTCTTTCCTTTTTCTCCATGGATGATATCTGAACAGTATACTAATACTGATTGTGTTTTTCCAAGAAGAAATAGGTACACCCTCCTTCTTTTTCAGAAGTCTGTGTCAATAAGCAGTGTCATACATTTTTTAAAACTCAGCCAAAATGACATTTTGATTCTTGGTTATTTCTGTTATTATTGTTTTCCTAGTTGTTTAGTGTGATTGTGTTCTGCCACAATTAAAAAAGATTATCCATGTTTTCTATTTTACTTTTGAGTTAAAAGTTCGGTTTTTTCAAAAATTTGTAAATAAATGCTATTCTGGACTAACCCCAATTGTGTTTCCTTCAGGAAAGCATCTCCGGCAGCTGAGATGTCCAGGCTTGGATATAGTTCCTCATCCAATCACAAGTACATTCCACGGAGGGCAGTGCTCTATGTACCTGGAAATGATGAAAAGAAAATAAAGAAGATTCCGTCCCTGAATGTAGATTGTGCGGTGCTCGACTGTGAGGATGGCGTGGCTGTGAACAAAAAGGTAATGGCATGATTTTGTTCTTAGGATAGGAAAAAGAAGTGGATTAAAATGTGGTATTCTCCTAGTAGCATTGCTCACTGTTTGGAAAGATCCTACTGTTCTCCCTTTTTTCTGATTACTGTTACATCCTTGACCCAGCCCTTGTATGGGTTCCTAATGTGCGTGTCTCCTTTCTCCAAGAGAAAGTGAGAATTCAACCAAAATATATTTAAAATTAAGACCTTCAATATATGTGACTATGTGTGTGTATAGATAAAGAGGTATAAAGACAATCCATTCTGGCTGTGATTTTTGCTAGTTTGGGTAAGTGACTTAATCCTAGAATTGTGGCATGTAAATTTTTCAGACCAGTAAGATGCAATTAGGAATTTATTTCTTCTTTTTACTGCCAGGAATATTGAGTAGTAGTCTTATCTTTTCTCAGACAAATGCCAAGAAAATAAAAAATAGGCTTCTGTAGATAAGACACCATTTTCCTACTTAATTAAAGGGAAACTGAAAAGAACCTTGGAGTTGCAGCTTTTGGCTGATTTCCTGATGACCTGAAAAATTAGGCTTAGAAAACATCGAATTGTAAACAGGTGTGAAAGGTTCCTACTGGGTGGTGGCACAGTGGGTGCTTTTGTTTCATTTTGGTTTGCTTAACTTTGTTTTCCAGATTTTTATAAAGAACATGGATTTTTTTTTAATGATTAGGAGAAATACATAAATCATTATAAAAGTAACTAATGCTTACATGGAAGGTTTTAAGTTAAAAACATACTTTCATTTGACTTTATCTGTCCAGCCCCTAGACAATGAGGTTGGGCTGAGAATGGATTGTGGAGTAGGGGGATAGAGGGAGCCGACCATCTGGATTTATGCCTCTTTGGACAGTTTCTTGTCCTAGGGGATCTGAAATAGCGTGGCTGAACTATACAACTTCCTTGATTAATTGCTTTTCTTGAAGATTCTAGCAAACATATATATGCTTTTTAAAAAGTTTATTTCTAAGCATCTTTCTAATGGTCAAACCAAGGCTTTCCAAGTATTTGGGAAAGAATTAGAATAAGCATGTGGAATCTAAAGCATCTATTCGAAATCTTTGGCACACACTAAGGAAAATACAATTAATCTTCTTTCTCCAAGAGATTAAGGTAAATCAGCTTTTTATTGAAGGATATAAAGTGATTCTAGTATGCTCCCTTCCAAAACTCATGTAGTGCATTCCAAGATTAGATACTAAGTTGTAATTTTAGTTCTGTGTAACCCAGGGCAATTCACTTTACTTCTTTGCCTCAATTTCTTATCTGTACTGTGGGATGACGGAATCTTCTTTTGTCAGAGACAGGGATTATTATGAGGAAAAAAATTGATAAAATGCCTGGGAGTAGCTTCATTTCCTATAGGAAATAGATTAGATAAATCCTGTAATAATCATGATTAGAGGGGAATTTATTTTAGCATGTAGCACAGTGAGCCATTAGGTGCCCTGATAAACTTCTAAGTACATTTCTTCACAAATCTTGAGGCTATCTTCCCATACCCACCTGAGGATGTTTTCTGTCACCCACATGCTTTGAAAATAAGGTCTGTTCTTGCCTCACATTTCCTTGCTATTTGTCTGTGTTCTGAAGCTCATCCCTGTACTCAGAGCTACTACTTAGGTGCAGCCTAAGGAGGGGAAGAGGGCAGAAGAGTTTATGATGTGCAGGCTGCGCCCACCATCTTGTATCTACGTCTTCGTCAGGATACTCCCGTTCTCTTAATGCAGTTAAACTTTGCATTTATTGCCAAACACACTGTTTTATGCATGCTGAGCTGTCAGTCAGCTAAATGTCTCTTTCTCATTCACAGAATGTTCTGGCAAGCTAGTCTAGTACTTGTAAAAAAAACTTTTTTTCTTAAAATCTCTATTTGGGATTTTATTTTATTTCATGTATTTCATTTCAGAGGCCTAGCCTGTCAAGGTCTTTTTGGATTTTTTATTTTATTGTCCTACAATTATATTTTTTGAGCATTTAACCATTATACCATATGAAAATTTAACAAGCTTCTGATGAAAATATTGAAGAAGTAGGAGCCAAGTGCTGCAGAAGCATGCCATTAGAAACTTCTGTTCCACTTTATTTAACAAACATTTATATAGTGATAGCTAAATGCTAGGCACTGTTCTAAGGGCTTTAATTTGTATAACAGCCCAGTGAGGTATTATTGTACTCCTTCTAAAGAAACTGAGGCACGGAGAGGTCAAGTTCATGAAGCAATGCTGTGAATGTAGTTATTCAGTCACCTAACTCTGCTAAAATCCAATCATTTTACAAGGATATATAAGAAAATTTTTTATCTAATGCCATTTCAAAACGAAACTACCTTCCCTATCTACCTGTCTAGAAATACTGTACTTCCACTTCACCAGAAGAATGAGGTTAGGAAAATGGGACTTGACCTTGAAGAACCCATGTCGGTACCCAGTTGTTACCACCTTCTTTTTGAAAGTGCTGGAGGCACAAAAATGGTAATAGCTACCATTTACTGAGAGTTTTCTATATAATAATTGTTATATTAAATGTTTTATATATCTTATTTCATTTAATTTTTACAGCAAAGTTTTGAAATATGCCCAAGATCATAATGCCATTAAATGACAAAACCAAGATTTGTATCTCCTAGCATTTTTGCCAGGAGTCAACCTCAAATTTATCTGTCAGCATATTCTATAATTAACCTTTTACTCCTTTCTTGGAAAATTAGTGCCTGGGTTTCTCTTTATTTTTAGTCAGCTTCGTATACTTCATGGTTTCTCAAAGATTACTGACAGGGGTTCTGTGTTCACAATTGCAAATTCTTTCAGTGTCTTGGTATTATAATCCATTTAGACCTAGGGACTTCAATTCATTTGAAATGTCCAGATAAGTCTGAAACTCCTCACATATTTGATATACTTTTTTTTTTCTTAAAGTCATCTTTTAATCATGTTTTTTGTTGTTTGAATGTTATTCTTGATGGAGGAAATAGAATAAAGACCATTTTAGTGAGTTTCTTAAGAAGAAATCTATATTATAACTCTCATTTCAGATGATCTAGTTATATATAGTTTACTAAACTGAACTACTATTGCCTAATTCAACTTTCTTGGTATTATTTAAACTTAGCCACTTCATTTTATATCTCATTGTATTTCATTTTTATTAGTAGACAACCCAGTTTTTCATTTGATTGACTCTGTGGAGTATGGGCTTGTAAGGAAAACAATAGGAGTTTCCACAAAGCAGTTTATAAGTATATAATACCTTCCAGCAGGCTCTAATCCTGTCCTGCTAATCCAATTTGTGTTTAAGTAGCTCCTTCATGTCAAGGAAGGCACTATCAGCTCACCTTCCCAAGCATGGACGATGAAAGGGCTGTCTCTACTCCCCTCTTATCTTCTCCTTTTCACTGTTAAATGCACAAGGAGATGAAGGACTGTCTAAGCCCCTGCTTGCTGGGACACAGTGAAAATAATCCAAGTAAACACAGATTCCTGGTGCATCTCCATGACACTTAGGTGAGGCCAAGAAGGTACAAGTAGAGTAAATAGAGTCTGGATTTCAGGGCTGCTATTTTAGTTAAGTAAATATTTGAATAAATATTTAGATTTATTTAATATTTAAGTTTGAATATGTAAATTTAGACACTCAATATTTAAATAAGTATTGAGTACCTACTCAACCAGGCACTACTGGCAAGCAGGAAGGAAGCAAAGATGGTTGGAAACAAAGGCCCATGATAAGACAGCAAAAAAAGTAAATAATTATAATCTAACAAGTTAGGCCTAAAAAAGTACACACTTTTTATTATCATTTGGTTCTAAGTATTTTTTTGGTTTTCATTTTGATCTCTTGCTTGAGCCATGAGATACATAAGAATGCTTCCCAAACACTATGGTGAAGAACTAGTTTGGTTATTTTTACTTTTTGTTGTTACTTTGCTTCATTTTAAAAACATCTCCAATCTTTTGTGGACTGATACTTTTGTAAAAAAAAAAAAAAAAAAAAATATATATATATATATATATATATATATATATATATACACACTACTAGAAAATTAAATGCTGCTTGAGGGTCACAGCAATGTCAAACACTGTAAAAGTTTCTAAATTCATATTCCCCATTTCTTAACCTCCTAGGGGCATGGTCATGGTCAGAGCTTGTGGACTGAGAGTGGTCCAAAGACCACCATTTGAGCAGCAGGGACTTAGAATTTTTAAATTTCCAAGTGTATGGGAGATTTTTAAATTTATTCTTTTGTTACTGATCTCTAGCTTAGTTGCATGATGATCAGAGAATATGATCTGAATTTTGCCAAATTTTGGAAATGTGTTGAGTCCCACTTTATAACCTACTACATGAGCCATTTTTGTCAATGTTCTATGTGTGCTGAAGAAGGGTTATTGCCTAACCCAACTTTCTGTTTACTAGATGCAGAATTCTACATATTTCCCATTAGACCAACCTTGTTAATTATGTTGTTCAAATATCCAAATTTTTACTGTTTTTCATCTGCTTTATATGTTAATTATTGAGGCTAGCTGAAATTTACCCTCCAATGGAAAATTTGCCAATCTGTACTGTAATTCTATCAATTTTTGCTGCTTATAATTTGAGCCTGTGCTATCAGATTTAGAATTATATCCTCTTGGTGTATTAAATCATTTATTATCATGCACTGACCTTCTTTATTCCCTATAATGCTTTTTGCTTTAAAGTTTGTGTATGTGGTCTAATAAGAATTTACCAGCTTTCTTTTGATTAGCATTTGGCCACAGTATTGTTTTCAGCCTTTTGCTTTCAACTTTTCCATATTTTTATCTTTTAAATATGTTTTTTATTGTTTAAAAAATTTTATATCCATATGGACAATCTCTGTCTTCCAACTAGAACATTAATCCACTTACTTTTAATGTAATTACTGATCAATTGAGATTTAAGTATCCTATTTTTCTCACCTGTTCTTGTTCTTTTCTTCTTCCTACCTTTTAAAATTTATGTTTTTTTAGTCTTTTTTCTCCTCTCTTAGTTTAGAAGTTATGATTGTGTTCCTAACTTGTATTGGTTACTCTTAAAATTTTACCAAGTATACTTAACAAAGCCTAAAATTAATTTGTGTCTTCTTTCTGGACAACACAAGAATTTTAGAAAAACTTAAATCTAGTCATCTCTCTTGAAATTTATGTTATTTTTGAACAATATTTAATTTAATAATCTCTCACAAACTCATGAATCATTTTACTATCATTATTATATATATGTCGCATTTATTTATATTAACTTAGCTATTTTACCACTTTCTCTGCTCATTATTCCTTCTTGCATCTCAGATCTTCTTTCTGAGGTTATTTTCTTTCTCCTGATGTGTATCCTTCAGAATTTTTCTATAGTAAAGGTTTATTGACAGTGAACTCTCAGTTTTTGTTTATTTGAAAATGTCTTTATTATTTGGCTGAGTAGACAAATCTAGATTGACAGTTAATCTTCTCTCAGAACTTTGAAGATATTATTTCATTGTCTTCTGGTTACTATTACTGCCATTAAGAACTACATTGTCAGTCTAAAAACTAAGTTACATGTTTTTTCTTCTTTGGCTGCTTTTAAGATCTTTGTCTTTCGTGTACTGAAGGTTTACTAAAGTATTAACTGGAATTGATTTATGTCTCCTTTCCTCCTTTCTTTCCTTCTTTCTTTCACATGGTATAATTTGCTTTCCCTATATGTGTAGATTCATGTCTTTTATTAGTTTTAGAAAATATCTACACTTAGCACTTTAAATATCACTTATATTTAATTTTTTTCCTTCAGAGATGCCAAGTAGACATATTTAGGAGCTTTTTATTCCTTATCTTTTAATATCTTTTTGTATTTTCTGTCTCCTTGTCTTTCTTGTGGTACATTCCGGGTTAGTTCTTCACATCTAATCAACACATTTCTAATTCTCTTTTTGGTTGTGTCTAATCTGTTTAATCCATACTCTGAGTTTTTAATTTTGGTGATTATATTTTTATTTGTATAAGTTTTATTATTTTTTGTATCTGCTTGATTTATTCTGAATCTGATCATTTCAATATTTTTGCATCTAAATTGCTTTTGTTCACTGACTCCTACTCCTGGTATGAACCTATATTGTTTGGAATTAATTCTTGGGAATTCCAAGGGCCTAGACTAGGAAGGTTTTCCTCTAAAGAGAATTTGTGTTTGCTTCTGTTTAGAGCCAGGGGTATTACTAATCTTGAGTATCAGTTTATTCTCTCTAACCTTGCAGTCATCTCAGGCTTAGGACCCTGAGATCAGGTCTATATAGGCATTTGGTTCCTAGTTTTCTTATTTTTCTGACCTCTCATCAATCAGAATTCAATTCATTTTGTTGTTGTTGTTTTATTTAGCCTCTGGAAAATTCCCTTACATTTATATGAGCCCAACAATGTATTGAAAAGTACTTTTGTTGAAATGTATCCATTTTATAGGAAGATGGCCCTTTAAAGAATGTGGTCTACTATCTTGTCAAAAGTAAAATATCCATTCTTTAAAAAAATTTTTTTATATAAATATGAACAAAATTAGCTCAAGGTTTATTTTTACATATAGTCAAATAGTTATGAAATAAAGCAGCCCCCTAAACATTATTCCATTTCCCCTCTCCAGAGATAATCCCTTTTACCTCTTCTGGCTTATTCTTGTGGAATTTACTCCATATTTCTAACTAATATACTTCTTAACATTTCCCCTTAATTTTAGGCGTGATATTCACTCTCTGCTGTGGGATTTATTTCTATACCCACTATCACCCTATCACCGCTATGTGTGAGCCATCATCCCTCTGTTGTCTCACTATAATTATATGTAACTTTGATGAGATTAGTATTCAGTGTAAAAACTATTTAGAGTTGAACTGCATAGTGATAAACTGATTACCTTTCCTTTTCTGTCAATCTATTGTATTCCCTGGAGTTAATAATTATCTTTTCTTTTTCTTTCTTTTTTTTCTTTTTGCTGGCTTAGTCTTATACTCAGTTGTCATTAATTTAACACCTACCTCTTACCTAATTGTCTAACTCTCAATGTGTTAAGAAGCATTCAGTATTTTATCAGTTTCATCTTCTTGGAGAAATTTCTCCTTGAATTTTCTGATCCCCTCAAGTCTGGACTTCACCTCTCTTTTGTGTTGTAGATCCTGTTTTCTGTATCTTATGGCTTCATATATTTGGATATATTCTGTTGTTCAGGTGAGCACACCCTGTAATAGTTCCTGAGAGGATTTCCCTCTGAAGTACAGAAGCAACTTATATATAAACATAATTTCTGTTTTTTTTTTTTTTCTAATTTGATTTATAAAGAGTAGGGATAAGTTAGTAGTTTATGGCCCGAGGGATCTTACAGTGGCTCTTCAGGATGTCAAAGGAGGAATCTGAATTGTAATTCAAGAAAGGCTTTTCTATGGAAATCTAAGCTAATAAAATCTGGGATGTCACTCATGGGCAACTTAATTTGGTAACAGCAGCCTGGTTCAGTGAAAAGGGTAGAGCACTTGGCAATAGAAGACTCATTTAACTTTCCCATTTTAACACTATCTAACCAGAGAACCCGAGTCCTGTAATCTCACAAACCTCTCTTTTCTTATCTGTCTTATGAGATTGGTGATAATGAAACCTACACTGCCCACTACAAAGACTCAAATGAAAAAGCACTTTGTAAACTCTCAACAGCTGTATAAATATTGCTTTTCTAAAAAAGGAGTTGTGTCATTTTTAAAGGAATAAAGCTTAGAAAATTGAGGAGAACAGATATTAGCATATTCCTTAAGATGTCTCTTTCACATAGAGGAACATATTTAATGGTCAAAAACAGACTTTGGAGCCAACCATCTGGATTCTGTTACCATCTCATTCTAAAAGTGTCAGTGGGCAAATTACTCCCTCTCTGTGCCTTCGTTCCCTCTTCTGTAACATAAGGGTAATAATGGTAATAGTATTTATTATACAAAATTATATTAAATGGGCTGTTATTTTTTAAATACTTATAACAGTGCCTGGCACATAATAAGTGTTAAACCAGGGCTTGATAAATACTTAAATAGCAATTGTCTTAACTGTACTCATGGCCAAGGGTCTGAAGTGTCAATTCAAGTCTCTGATGATTGCTTAGAATGCCAGCGTTTACTAGTATAGATTCATACCTTAGAATCTTGACTGTCATAGGATAATATATTGGCACAAGTATGTTTTTGCTTTAAATGTCATGGAGTTTGCCAATTTTGCTATTTTTTAACCTTCTCCCTCAACTATTGTAGACAAAGAAAAGACTCCAGAGACAGCAAAGTACCACTTTTTCTTTCAAGCTTCCTCTGTTTACTTAACACTACAGGGCTAGAAACAGGTCTCTTAGAAAGATCTTACTTATTTTTTTCCTCAGGAAATCAGAGAAAAAGTTATCTTTCTTAAGCAGTTAAGCAATAAATTTTTACTTTGCCTTTCTGTGCCAGGTACTTGAGCAGTTCTTGGCAGAAAAGGAGTTTTAAAAAAGGGTAGACGAAGGTGGCCAAATCTGCCTGTGAGAGCCTGAGCCTGTGAAAAAGGTTCAGAGCAAGAGAGAACTGAACTGCGGTCTGGGCCCTGAGCAAGACCCATTTATGATGACTTTTTCCACTATGGGAAAGAGAAAGAGGAGGACTGCTGCTGGGCTTGGGGATGGTGTGTCTGAGGAGAGCTGCCATCAGTAGAGTGTCCAGGGAAGCCCCTGGCTGGTAGAGATCAGAGTGGTGGCTCACTTCTTCACAACCTGCTCTGCCTGGCAGAGGACCTAGGGCTACCAAAAGGGCTGTCTTGTCGAAGCTGCCCTCCTCTATAAAAAGCAAGAGGAAGCCATTTGCCCTCTAAGCAAGTCAGTTCTTCAGAAGTTTCATAAGGTCACCCCCACTGGGCAGTGTTCTTTAAATGTTTCAGCTCCCTCAGTCCAGCTTGGATATCGGGACATGTGAGGCCTTAAGGAAGGTTAGTGGTTTGGGAGGAGACAGCGCTGTAGAGGCAAGGGGAGTGTGACTAAGGCCCCCACAGTAAGCCACTTTCGAAGTGCCTCTTCACAAACAATAATTCATGCAAGGATTCCTATAGTTATCTGTCAGACTCTGCAGAACCTGCAGTCATTGCATTTGTGTGTGAGTTGCTCTTTAGGAAATACCAAATATCAAACAAGGTTATTGGCTAATTATTAATCTCGAGTAATATGAATATAATTTTCTGATACTCATCATTTAAACCAGTTAACTCTTCAGTTCCTCTGTAATGCCTTTACTTATCATACAGATAGAAGATCCTTTTATACCCGAGCATATATATTCTCTCTAATTTGTGCTCTCTCATTTGGCTTCCTTTTGTGCATGTTTGCATGCAACACAAACATGCACGCACACGTGCACACGCATGTATGTAGACACTAAACCCCCATTTGTACTTACCATATATGCACGCAAATCTATTTGGCTAAATTTTAAATATCTTAGTGCTGTCATGTTGGTTGAAATAAATTAGTAGATTAGCAAGGTGTATGTACTCTTCCCACAGGAGAAAGCTAACTGATGGGGCAATGAATGATTATACCTATACAGGGGCTAACTCCTCTTCGATAGTGGTGTGAAATTAGGATGGGAGGGCTCCTCTCCCAGGGGCTTTGCCTTTATTAAAAGACTTGAGAAGTTGAGAGATTTCTTCAATAGGAATTGGGATATCTGTGAGTATTTTTGGAACAGTATGGAAAGCTGAACGGTGCTTAGCAACTCTGCAAGGTCTTTTTGATCCCTAAATATTCTGATATAAAAACCTATCCAGGTTTTCATAAAAGTAGTAAAGTGTATCCAGTCTTTTATCAAGCTCTTTATGCCCTTAAATTATCTTTCCCCTTTTGTGAAGTAATTGTTTTAAAAATCCAGAAAACAAACAAAAAAAAAACCACCCTTTCCTCTCTCATTGTTTTAGTCTTCAAAACAGGCATCTTCTTAATGCAAGAATTCGAAAATCTCTATTAGGGTCATAATAGTCCACAATTTTCATTTAATGAGCTGAACAAATGTCTTTACAAAGAGATGCAGGCTTCAAATTGCCAGTTATTTCTTTTCCTGTAATTCCTAGGCATCCAATTAAGTAAGGCTGAACATGATCTCTAATATGATATACCTGACTACAGAAAGCCCAGGCCAAGGCAATAAAACAGATCGTTGAGCTCCAGCTCAAAATTCAGATTGAAAGACAGGAAACCAGCTTAAATGGACTAAAACTTTATAAAACTGGAAATTGTAGCCATTTCCTCTGAAATGAAATAAGAAATAGCTTGGAGACTATAGTAAAAATTATTAAGCTTACTTATTCTAAGTTTAGTTACCAATTAAAACCTCTTTTTTATCAGGAGACCACAGGTGATTTTCACAAAATGAACCAAAGAGGTTTAAGTCTGCTAAATCCCTGTGACTAAGGAACCAAGTACTCATAGCCACCACCAAGATAAAGGAGAGACAGCAGGAAATCTTGCAGAAGCAACAAGGTTGACATTAAGGAATAGTACTTTTTTTTACAAGTTTTCTTATTTTAGCAACCACGGTTCATGATGAAGTATTAAATACCTCCAAGTTTTCAATAATAAATAGGTGGGAATATTTTAGGACATAATTCAACATTCTGATTAAGAGAAATAATTAAGAAATAATATTATACTTTGCCATTTATTTTTAAACACATCAGAGAGTGTCAGGTTGGTGTTAGGATAGTAGTGATGGTGGTAGTAGTTTATTCTTATTCGATACCTGCTGTTTAGGTTGGGGAAGATGATGTTTTAGTGGGAAAGATATGGAAAGTGTGGTTTGACAGGGGCCTGTCTTTCTACTAAAGATACACTGTCTGTTTTAAATATACTTTTGGAATTTTTTCCCATATGATGCAAATGCGTTAGTCATTAGTCAGTCAGAAAGTAACCTCCAAAGATTAGCAGTTGGGCCCTGAGTTCCCAGCCAACTCTAGTCTAAGAAGCAGTATGTTCTTAGACAGTATTGATTACCTCCAGCTAACTAGACCAAAACAAACAAACAAACAAACAAAAAACCTCCCTAGACATTTGTCCAAAGAGAAAAACTTAGAGAGAAAGATGAACCAGGGAGTTGGCCTAAGATAAAAGTAGGCTTCCCAAAGACTCAAGTTTTTCCAATAGAGAGTGAATTCTTGGAGCCACCCAGGGTAGAAGAACAAAGCTAGGGTTGGGCCCCAATTGGCTATTTCTCTAACCTTATCATCCACATATGTCTAATCACCCTTCCTTAGTAGTGGGGAAAGGCTGATAGTCTGGCCCAACTGGTGCAGGTTTGTAAGGCACAGGGGCATCAAGACTTCTTTCCTGGAGCTATGAAGGATAGATGCATAAGGGAAGGCAAAGGAGAAAGCCAATAAATGGAAAAAAACTGTTTTGAATAGGCTGTCAAAGCAAAGGGAGCCTGGAGTGGGTATGGAGAGCCCAAGTCTGGCCTCAGGTCATGAGAGGGTTAGGGAGAACAAGATCAAGAACCCCCATTGGTCAGTGTAGTCCTGGGCTGGGAGCCATGACTAGGCTTTTTCGTATTTCCTCTGGAGACATACTGCATATATAAGCTTTCAACTCTGAGGGTCAGAGAGAGGACAGGCATTATCACACCTCCCTCCTGGATTATCTGAAGGATGACACCCTCCTTGAATTTTGGCCCATTCGTGGGCCAAAGGCAGTTTCCCCGCCATCATTCTTTCCAACTTCTGCCCTTCCTAAGAGGGCAGGGCCTTGGAGCTGACCGTGGTGCTGAAGGTGGTCTCAGAACAATGCAGTCAGTACTAGAGATCATTTAATGAGTACTTCCTGTGTGCCAGCACTGCAATAGTTGCCCCTTATCTGTGGTTTTGTTTATTGCAGTTTCAGTTACCTGTGATCAACTGCAGTCTAAAAATATTAAATGGAAAATTTCAGAATTTAACAATTCATAAATTTTAAATTGTGTGTTGTTCTGAGGAGCATGATGAAATCTTGCACCATTTCTCTGTCCCACCCAGAACATAAATCATCCCTTTATTTAGTGTATCCAATGCTGTATATGCTACCTGCCCATTAGTCCCTTTGTAGCCATCTAGGTTATCTTATCAGATGAATTATCAGAGAGAGAGACCACATTCACATAACTTTTCTTGGTATACTTTGGTAATTTTTCTATTTTATTATGTTGTTATTCTCCTACTGTTCCTAATTTATTAATTAAACTTTATCACAGATATATGTATAGAAAAACAGTATATGTACGGTTCAGTACTATTCCCAGTTTCAGGCACCCACTGGAGGTCTTGGAACATATCTCCCATGGATAAGGGGGGACTATTGTGTTTTAAGTTCTTTGCATGGGTTAACTCATTTCATGTTCACAGTTCCTCTATGAAAGAGGTGCTATTTACCCCATTGATAGGTAAAGAGAGTGGAATACAAAAAGGTAACAAACTTGCCCAAGGTCACATAACTAGTAAGTGAGGAAGACAAGCAGTTCACATCCTAGAGCCACACTTTTGGTCTTTAACTTGCTAACAAGAGTTATTAACAAAGCCATGCAGAACCTGTTGAATTTTCACTCGTTCAAGTATCGTCCTAGCAGAAGTGAGCCACAGTTCCCTGTCTTTAATTGCCAAGGAATGTTACTATGGGTTGGCACCTTGGAGAGCCAGACACAACACTGAAGACTGGTTGGGTGCACTTAACCCACTTACTCCATTATAACAGTCACACACCTTAATGTAATGACTTGTTCCATCCATGCCCACTTCCCTGGTAGACTGCCAGCTTTGTGAAGAAAGTGCCATTGTATCCTCCACAGATTACCACAGTGCCTAGTACATAGTAAGTACTCAGCAAACATTTGATGAATAAATGAGTTATATGATCAATATAACTGTTATAATGCATGTGTTATTTCAACATTAATAGAAGCACCATCAATCTGTTAAAATCTGTTAAAAAAAAAAAAAAGCACTGTGTTGTAGAAATTTTAGTTCCTATATATTTCATATTTGTCATGTCCCATCAGGAATTATGTGAAATTTGGTGCATCTTCATCATTTATAGATGCATCTATACAGACAAAATGAAACAAAGAATTAAAGTCATGATTTGGACAATTTGAATGCCTAAACACATTTATGATTGAAGTTTTGTTAATATGTTAGGTTTTAAATCTTGGCCTGTATTTTAGATTTGAGTCTCATAGTATCTCAGGAAGGTTGCTCCATTAACATGAAAATAATGCTGAACATCTTTTTTAGAGGATGCACAAGCAATCTATGGTAATAGAGTTTGTAGTGGCAATTATAGCATAGCATCACATTTGGGAGCTGAGATTATTGCCTATTTGTTGTTTGGTTTTAGTCAAACCATATTTTTGTTATGTTGTATTAACATGTAGAAAATTTTCATATCTGCCATGTTAACTCTTTTCCAACATGTGTGTGTTTTTAGACAACACGCCACAACTGAGCTCTTGGAGGACCAGCCTATTTTGACAGGTCCCCTTAGTCCGTGTATCACCAAGCTTGTTCTCTGCCAATATGTTTCACATGATCTGTGGACATGTGTAGCGCGCCTGTGCAACTTGCAAACACCCATACTTATTACAATAATAATTGGGTTTTGATGCAACTGGAACTCAGTACTACTAAGCTGCCAGCATTTCCTTTTGGCTACCAGTACTAGGCAGGAAAATTATAGTCTAACTGCCTTCCTGTTTATTGATAAACAAAGTGGCCAGCCCAGCAATGGAGCCTGATTAGCAGTTTGCACCCTTTGTGAAAGGATAAACAGAACCCTACTGTTTTCTGTGTTTGACTGCAATTTGCATCTTTAAAGAGGTTGGACTGCCCTGAGATTCATGTTCAACTTCCTAGTGCTTGGATAATCTTTGATATGTTACATGTCAGCCTCCTTGTTTTCCTCTCCTTCATCTTGAAACAGTATTTGCCAGCGCATCTCTGGTCCCATCTGGCCTACCATAAGCTTCCCGATAGTCACCTGTCTGAAAGAGAAGGGGTGGGAAGGATGGGAGAAGAAATATGTCTGTTTCACCACACTTGAATTTTACATTCCCAGAAAGCCCTTTAATGCCAACTCAACGTCATTTTCAAAAAGAGGGTGATACAGGAATGAAGAGCCAAAGACAAAAGGGAATCTGCTTACCATGCTCTCTGGCCCATGGGATCACTTCTGGGCCCCTTTCTTTTCCCTTATCTTAACACACCCTACAAAAAACGCCTTCCCCCTTTGTGAAGTGAAATATGGTATTAGCCTCCTACCTTGAGTTTGGTGTCGTGTTTGTTCTATTCTGAAATATATTCTAACTCAATTAGGTTCTTAAACTAAATGATAGCAAACCAAATAGTTGACTTCCCCTGTAGTTATTTTGAAATAAAAGAAATGAAGATCATTTTAACTTGAATTTGCATGATGGAAAAGGGAACATTAATACATGTAAACATGAATTAATCTGTTTAAATAAACTTTCCCCATAATCCGTACCGTATGTAAACAACATTTGTTCTGCCTTAGAGATATTGCATGATTGGGCCCATGAGACTCCGCTTAGCCTACTGAACAGTTTCCTTTTATAACTTCAAAGGAAATGTTATGTATTTATTGGAGGTTGTAGGGTGTTAAGTGTAGTTACACGCAAATTGTATTTCAGCTATTTTGTTAATGCCAATAGGGATTAAATTAGATTTTATAGCTGTTGTAGGAGTCTATTTGGTAGCTAACAAGTGGGATTTTTAAGTCCTGGAAAACATAATCCTATTACAAAACAGGCAGCTGAATTAACATTACCCAGGAAGGTTCTCTTCATGGATTAGCATTATTTGACAATAACAAAGAAAATCAACAAATTCTATGGGGATATTACATGCTTTTCTCAAAAGTCAGAACAGCGAATTGGAAAAAGGGAGCAGAATGAATGACCAAACATGTTATGACTTAGACTGTCCCTTTTTAAGAAGAGCATGGAGGCTGGGAAGGGGAGCTGAGTGTGGCCTTGTCTGTAATGCCGGCACGTGCCCTGGAGCTGGGAATGTGGCCTTACTGATTCATGTGTGCGCCCCACCTTCGTTGCGCATAGTTATTTGCATCGATAATTCCCTGCTTCTGATATTTTTATGCAGTCATCAAAGGACGAAAAAAGTCACTAGGAACCAAAGTCTGTGAACAAAAACACAAATTGATGGTGGAACAAATGTCTACCATTTCCTATGAAATCAATAACACTTTTCTAGAATCTGAGAATTTTAGAGCAAGCAAGAGCCTTGACATTTATTTCATTTTTATAGCCCTATTCCAAATTTTACTTTAAATACTGTAAAAAGATGGCTCTCTCTCTCACACACACACACATATACACTCATACTCACACATATGAATACACATATGCACTTAACAATGTATGGGTGGCCTTTTTTTCTTTAAAGAAGAAACTTCCTTAAGCCATTAGTTTGGGCTTGCTAGTGAGGGTTATTATTAGAGCTTGCAGGACTTGCCAATTTTCATTTGCAAGGGTATCATCTTAGCAGATAATCACATGGGTATCAATCACTGGCCTATCATTGTGTTAGATAATTGCATGGGCATCAATCACGTGTGTATCTGGAGCAAGTCATCACATGGGTGTCAATTCCATCCATACGGAGGAAGGTAATTGCATTAGAAGCAGGGAAGGGCGTGTCTTTATGGCAGATAATCACATGGGTATCAATCAGGTTAGGTATCGAGGTAGATAATCCTGTGCATATCCATCACATGTACCAATGGGGATAATTATGTGGATATCAATCATATCAACACCCTGGTCTTCTGGTAGAGGTTTACATGTGAAGCAGTCATGTCATGTGTTTGCTTATGTCAGAGAAGATGCCGGGTACCCCTGTGCACACACCAGATCAAGTGGTACCCGGGTACCTTGAAGGGTTGAGGAAGCAATCCCACCCACAAGGCCTGTCTCAGGAGACCACTGGGATCTTTATGATTAGAGAGCCATTTTAGACTCCTGTTTAGAGGCTTTGTCTGCTGCAAGAGTAGAAATACTCTGGGGGACAGTGTAAATGGGTACTGAAGACATTTGTGGTTTGAATCCGAGCATCCGTTTTCTCTTCAGAGGTCAGCTGCTGATTTCGATTGGCAACCCTGTGGTCTGGGTGTGGCTTCAGCCCCTGTGGAGTCTGAGGTTCAGGGCTAACCTATCAGCAGGTTGCATTCAGCTGGCCACAGTGACTGGCTCAGGCCAGGACGTGTGACATTAGCTGGTCGAATCAGAGTGAATCTCAATACTGTTGTGGGAGAAAGGGGTGAGTATTTTTTCTTGCAAGATATCACCTGAGAAGAGGTGAGCTGGGCACTGCTGCAGCCATGGTGCTTGTGGAGCCCAGCGAGGCCAGGGTCTACCACATGGAGATGACTCCCCAGAGAACTTGGGACTGAGGGATGGAGAGGAACCCAGCTCTGAGAGTATTGTCTGGACCTGATTCTAGCAGCTCCTGAAGGAAAGCCTTGACTGAAAACTCTCACTTGAGCCATTAAAGTCCCTTTTCACGTAAGCCAGTAGGAGGTGGTTTTTTGCCCCTTGCTTCAGAAAGCTCAAACTGATAGGGTAAGTTTATCAAAGCATTTTCTCAGAACAGACTTGCACTGGAGCAGGTCCTCTGAGAGAAGGAACAGCTCTGTAGGAGGAAGTGAGGGCAGAGAGGAGGCCTGGCTCCATTACAGAATAATCACCACTGACCTCAGCCTGGGCCTGGAGCTGCACGTGGCCCAGTTGGAGTGCCCAGTCTCCTGGCCTCTAAACAGCTGAGCTCAAGCTGTGAGGAATGTTTATTAAAGATCTCGAAATGCAGTTTGAATGTTTCCTCTTTTCCCCCTGCCTATTCTTATTATTTTAATATTTATCAAATACTCACAATGTGTAAGCTACACATCATTGTCTAAGTGCAGTTTCAACCACCAACATAAATGAAAAAATACATAGGTGTCCTCATAGCAAGAACCATACCGTTCTAAGGCATCATTTAATTGACATTTTAGTGGACAGATTTAAAAAACAATAAGATTGAATGCTATCTGATGATTATTGATTGGTTCAGAAAGAGCCAAAAGTTTTGGAAAAGAAGTAGTAGAAAGAAATAATTCTTGAAGTAAGATCTACTACTATCTTGAATAGACTGTTTCTTAGAAAAACTAAGTGGAATTTTATGTTTTGTTTACCAAATTCTGTTTGTGCAGCTTGTGCCTTTTCTCCTCCGGTTTGTATTTTTACTTTCTGTGTATGCTGAGGTTTGAAATTGGAAGTTAGGGGCCTATCTGTAGAAACTCCTAATAAGAGAACACAAATCTTGAAATTTACTTATAATCTTAAAACCTCATTTTAACTTAATAATTCCAAATTCTCTTTCAAACTTAAACATTAGAGATAGCAAAATGTGCCACTTGTAGTTTGAAATTCAGCACTGTTTTTGGGTTCAGACTCCAGTGCATGTTCAAATAAACAATAAGATGACTAGTGAGAAAGGGGAGAAAGTGTAAGGCTAATCGTCTCTTAAGTAAGTCCCTTTTGCCTCAGCCTGATGTACACATGTTCTCACCTGCTGCAGGTAGATATTTGTGAAATGAATGCGTGCATAAATGAGTGACTGAACAAATGATTGGTCTGTGGCTGGGAGGTATCCCAAGAATTTAAGATTGAGTGTGACAGTTGTACAATTTATTCTCTATTCATCTTTACATATGCTCTTCCCTCTGCCCAGCATCCTCTGAATCTCATTCCTCAGGAAGCCTTCCAGGACCACTGAGACTCAGTGATTTCCCAGGTTCTGTGTTCTACATGTGCGAAATGTATTTTCCCTTCTGTAACATGTGTCACATCTGTAATACTTGTGCAGTGTTTGTCTTTCATATGACCTGGAAGCCCTATGAGGGCAGAGATTGGGTCTGGATGCCAGCACTCAGCACTGTACTACTGTGTTGCTCTTGGTAGAGGTGGGGGTGTCACAGCCATGGTGGACTGCTCCCTCTCTGACATTGAACATCAAGTAATGAATTCAGGGAACACGTCCCAACTCAAGGGCTAAGTCTGACTAGGCCAATGAAGAGTAATTCAATCCTCCTTGCCAGCAATCACTTTTTATAGCTAATGAGATATATGGAATGGCTTGCTGAAGTTTTCTACTGAAGGGTTTTTTTCCTCTTAAAAGAGAACCACGGTGAATCAGTCTTTCTTTCTAACTAACAGTGACAAAGGGGCGTGTCGCCACTGTTACTACCAAGGACAGCCTGACTTAGAACACAGGCAACATCGCGGGTGGCAAAGTGGGAACAGAAGAAACAGGCATCCTTGACATTGTTGAGCTGCTGGCTTCACCCACCCAGAAGCTCCCCCACCACTGGATGTTGTCATGTAAATGTCCCTAGTGTTTAAAACACTGAATTGGGTTTTCCACTCTCTGCAGCCTAATGTATCCAAACTGAAATGGAACAGTTGTGGAAAACATATGGGCTTTGGTGTCAGATGCACCGGTTTTGATTCTTATTGGTGTGGACTTAGGCCTGTCTTTCTTGATATATAACATGGAGAAAATAGTACTTCTCACATGGAGTTGATATGTAGATTAAATGAAATTATGTCTTAAAACATCTACCAGAATGCCTAAAACAGATTAAGTACTAGACAAATGCTATTTCTCTTCCATTTAGGAGATGTTTCATATGTTGATCTTGGGGGTCCAATGGATTGAATTAATGAACAATGAAATAGTTAAACCCCTACATTTTTTGCATATGAACTGTCAAGTAGTTTGCAATTTCGTATAGGAGTCAGACATTCATAGTCATAATTACAGTGGGGTTCCACAGTAGCCCTAATGGGAGAACAAGTCCTACTAAAGGAAGGTAAAAGTACTGGTCAAACCACATCTGAAGGCTGGAGCTTAGGTCTTGAAGCCATAGATGAGGACAAGGAACAGTTGGAGATGCTGATGACGTTAATTCTGAAGAAAAGAAGACTTAAACCAAAAAAGACTTCAGAGAGAAGAGGAAGTGGAATTATTCTACACTGCTTCGGCGGGCAGAATAAGGACAGACCTCATCAGCGAATGACTAGGATATAGATTTTCACTCAATGGGAGAAAGAACTGTTGAGGAATTAGCAATGCATAAATGGAAGAGAACTCATTAACAAAGCAGAGGACCGCGTGGGTACCCACTCATCAAGGAGTAACCGTACCCCCAACCCCAGCCCTGGCAGAGGCTCGGGCCATCTGGCCCCCAAGAGCTCTTTCAGAGATCTGGATTTGACGTCCAACTGTTCAACTAGACTCTTGTTTGGACTACGGCAGGTGGATTTTGAAAGCTGCTCTATTGGCTTTGCTATCTCTATTTTTTTCTGATTTACTCTTCTGCTGTCACCAAGACCACCACCACCACTGTACCCCTCAAACTGACTTCTCACCTCCAATTATTTTTTCTGTACACCCTTGATGACTACAGTGATCTTTTACAGGCAGGTAGAGTAATGGAATTTGTGTAGCTGCAGTGCAGTTTTTAGGGAACTGGAAGGCCTACCTGCCCTATTGTCTTTCTGTCTCACCTGCCATTATACCAGAAATTTTCCTATTTTCCTCATCTTTTCACCTAAGGCATTACCTTAAGAAAATTCTTGGTAAGATATCAGTATAGTGCTTAGCGAGCTATTAATACCCATGCTTTTTTAGAATTGTGATAAAATATGCATAATATACAATTTACCATTTTAATCATTTTTAAGTTTACATTTAGTAGCATTAAGTACATTCGTGTTGTTATGCAACCATCACCACCATCCATCTACAGAACGTTGCCATCATCTCAAACTGAAACTCTGTACCCATTTAAATAACTTTCTATTCTCCCCTCCCTCCAGCCCTTGCTATCCACTATTCTACTTTCTGTCTTTATGAATTTGGCAATTCTTGGTACATCATATAAATGGAATCATAAAGTATCTTTTCTTTTGTGACTGGCTATTTCACTTAGGATAATGTCTTCAAGGTTCTTCTGTGTTGTAGTATGTGTCAGAATTTCCTTTTTTTTATAGATGAGAAGTTTTACTTTTTCAGGATAAGTTTTATGTGAATTTATCGTAGTTTTTTATTAGTTTCAAGTATACACTATATCAGTTAGAATTTATGTAATTTATGAAATGATCTCCCCAATTACTCTATCATCCATCTGGCTGTACCCGTAGCCATTGCAGTACTACTATCCCCAAGTACTACTATCCCCATACTCCCTATCCCCAAGACCATTTCTCAACTACTAATTTGTATTTCTTTAACCCTTCACCCCTTTCTCCCAGTCCTCAACTCGCCTCCCCTCTAGCTGTCACTAGATTGTCCTCTGTATTTGAGTCTGTTTTCACTTAGTTTGTTCTTTTTGTTCCTTAGATTCTGCATATAAGTGAAATCATATTGTATTTATCTTTCTCTGTCTGACTTATTTTGCTCAGCATAATAATTTCTAGGTCCATCCATGCCATTGCAAATGGTAGGATTTTATTGTTTTGAATAGCGGAATAATATTCCATTGTACATATGAACCATAACTTCTTTATCCAGTCATCTGTTGATGGGCATTTAGATTGCTTCCATATCTTGATTATTATGAATAGCACTGCTGTGAACATAGTGGTACTTAGAACTTTATGAATTAGTGTTTTGATTTTCTTTGGATAAATAACTAGAAGTTCAATTGCTGGGTCAAAAGGTAGCTCCATTTTTAATTTTTTGAGGAATCTCCAGACTGTTTTCTGTAATGGTTGTACCCATTTGCAATCCTACCAACAGTGTATGAGGGTTCCCTCTTCAGGGTTCCCTTTTCACCAACACTTGCTGTTCTTTGATTTATTGACGATAGCCATTCTGACAGGTATGAGGTGATACCTCATTGTGGTTTTAATTTGCATTTCTCTGATGATTAGTGACCTTGAGCACCTTTCATATGTCTATTGGCCATCTGTATTTCATTTTTGGAGAAATATCTCTTCAGGTCTTCTGCCCATTTTTTAATTGGATTGTTAGTTTTTTGTTGTTGAGTTGTATGAATTCTTTATAAACTTTGGATATTAACCCCTTGAATTTCCTTCCTTTTAAAGGGTGAGTTAATACTCTATCATATGTATATAATACATTTGGTTTATCTATTCCTGTTGATGGACACTTGTGTTGTTTTTGCATTTGGCTATAGTGAATTATGCTGCTATGAGCATTGGTGTACAAGTATCTGTTGGAGTCTCTGTTTTCAGTTCTTTCGAATATGTACCCAGAAGTGTAATTGTTGGATCATATGGTAACTCTATGTTTAATAGAGTTTGTAGGGAACTGCCATGCTGCTAAAACTATATGTTTTTTAAAAACTATATATAAACCAAGGAGAAAAGAGCATGTTTATTTTAATGAGAGTCAGAAAGTGTCCAGATCTTATTCAGCTCTGGAAGTCATGGAATAAAACCAATAAAACATGAAAGAGACACACTTACTGAGAAAGATAGAGGTAGAGAGTATAGCGTGATCAGTGTTGACCTGCAACCTCAGAATTCTAAGGCTGGGAGGAAGGAAAGGAGAGGTGCAGAGGAGACCCTGGTGACTGCCTGCAGGGACTATTTCTAGGTCCTTTTGCACCCACCTTTTGCTTATTTCATCACCAAAACAACCCAGCAGGTGCCTTTATTTTTATGGACAAGTATTGTCAGCTACTTCAAAATTTTAATTTGTATTGATTTTAACAGCAATAAAGAATATTTTAAAAGAGAAAAAATCATTCTTGGTCCATCAATCTCACAGAAAGTTCCCTTCAATGCTCCCCTGTTCTCGTCCAGTCTTTGTCCCTTTGCAACCATAACATTGTTGCATTGTTGTAATTTTATATTCTGCTTTTTTACCACTACAAAAATGTTTTTATTTACTAATTTGAGAGATATATAATATGCATCAAGTATGCTGCTGCTGAATATTTAGATTGTCTCTAGTTTTCACTACCATTTTATAATATAAGTTATATATAAGTTATTATATAATTTTATAAAATTATTATTCAACTTAAAATTTCATAATTTTATCCCTACTTTCATGTATATAACTTATTCCTTCTTGGATCTTTTATTCTTTTTCTTTTTATTGAGATATAATTGACATACAATGTTATATTAATTTCAGATATACAACATAATGATTTGGTATTTGTATATATTACAAAATGATTACCACAATAATTCTAGTTAACATTCATCACCCTACATAGTTCCAGATTTCTTACTCTCTTAGCAACTTTCAAATATGCAGTACAGTATTATTAACTACAGTCACCATGCTGTATTATATATTACATCTCATGATTTACTTATTTTAGAATGGGAAGTTTGTATCTTTTGACCCTTGTCATTCATTTGGCTCACCTCAAACCCTTATCTCTGGCAACTAAAGCACTGTTTGGCTCAGCTACAAAGATCTGATTTGATACAGAATCCAGGTGGGTAATATTAAAATATCGATAAGAATTAGAATCCAGCACACCCATGTTCATAGCAGCATTATTCACAATAGCCAAAAGGTAGAAGGAACCCAAGTGTCCCTGATGGATGAATGAATAAATAATATATCCATACCATGGAATATTATTCAGCCTCAAAAAGGAAGGAAATTCTGACATATGTTATAATACGTATGAATCTTAAGACATCATACTAAGTGAAATGGGCCAGTCACAAAAGGACAAATACTGTATGATTCCACTTATATGAGGTACCTAGCACAGTAAGATTCAAAGACAGAAAGTAGAATGGTGGTTGCCAGGTGCCAGGGGAAGAGCGGAATGGGGAGTTATTATTTAATTGGGCGCAGAGTTTCAGTTTGGGAAGATGAAAAAGTTCTGGAGATGGATGGTGGTGATGACTGCACAAAAATGTGAATGTACTTAATGCCACTAAATTGTAAACTTAAAAAAAAACAGTTAAAATGGTTAATATTAGGTAATATTTACCACAATAAAATATTTTTAAGAGGAAAAAAATTTGGACCCAACCAAGAATATGAATAATATAAAAAGAGGTTAGTTGAAAAAAATTAGCAGCAACTTGGGTGGGAAAGTTATAACTCAAAGCAGAGAAAAACATTAGGTTAGAGTATAATTTAGATTCAAGAGAACCAACGCTGTCTGAAGTGTGTAAATTTGAAGTTCCCTGTTATTATGGCAGCTATAAGATAGTATTCTCTTGGCAGAGGAAGAATTACCTGGGCCTACTATGTGTGCTGGGCAAAGGTCTATGGCCTACAAGCAACCTTGGTCCTCAGTAATTTATAGACTTACAAATATTTGGGGAGATTTTGCTTGTTAGGTCAAACATATGAACCACGTAAAAAGAAAATGAATGTATTAGATCCATAGAGCTTTAAAAATTTAAGGGAATTTAATAGTTGTAAATAGCACCAACTGAGATATGAACTTACTTAAATTTGTTCAACTTGAATTAATCAATTTTATTTAAAATAATAAGATTGTAGGCTAAATGCAAAGGCCTAAGGAAGATAGCTTTTTGCAATAGTAATTTTAAAAACCCGAGTAGCCTACTTGGTCTTTTATGTGCACAAAAGATACCCTCAGACTTAAGAGAAAACCTCTTATCAGCAGCTCCAATCCTAGTACTTTTTACTCCACAGCATAGTTGTTGATTTACTTGTGGGTTTCTTCTACTAGTACATAAGCTCCTAAGAGGCCACAATCTTGTTTGTATACTAAGCACCTGGTACAGCTCTAGACACACCAGAGATGCTCAACCACAGATGCTGAGAGAAGTGGCTTAGGAAAAAGATATGTTTGACTTTATCTAGGTGCTATACTTGTTAGTGTTATGTACATACATGCCTCCCAGATACCCGTGACATCTTCTGTTTTGATATCTATGTGAACATTTGCTAGACGAAGCCATCCACTTATTTTAATGGATCATCTCAAATACATTTATAATATAATTAAATGAAGAAACTATGAGGCCCATTATTTATTCCGTTGTTCTCCCCGGAACCTTATGCAGTAGTGACTGTACAAAGAGTGCCCAGTCCACGTTTGCACACACATCCTCCGGAAAGCAAAATGTTCCTTTTGTGAGACATCTTCTGTGAATACCCAGTGTCACACAGAAGACCATCCTCTGCTGTGCTGGGCCTACGATCACTTCTCTGAAGTCCAGAGACACTGCATTTGGATAAAAGCCTCAAGATTTCAAGACTGATAGCAAATAAGAGAGGGCTTCCACAGCATCTTGTGAAAGGGGAAGAAATGCTCTTTCTCTGAGATGGAAACTAAGTCTTCGTGCATGGCTTCCTCTTTTGGCACCTTTCCCCTTGTGGTGGGACAGATCCTGAAGTGAAGAAGGGGATGGCTATAGGCCCTTGGCTGTCATGCTGTTAGTGATTAGCTGTTTTCAGCAATTATGCCCTTCCATCCAGGGTGTGACGGCTGGCACCTCTGGTAATGAGATGATTTCCAGGGCTTGCATGTTTAAGGCTCTGCCGGCTTCCCCTTGGCCTTCGCTTGCTGTTCTCCTTGGCAGCTTCAGAGTTTACTGACATTATTACCAATATGCCATATTCCCCTTGGCCAACACGAAAACCCAGGGAAGAAGTGCCAGTCTGCCATCAGAGAGGGCCCTGGGAAGCCTCAGGAGAGAAACGCGAAGCGCAGTGTAGTCACCACAACTCACTTGCCCCAGGGAGTGGAGAGTTGGCCCTCACATCTGGACTCTAAAGAACAACCACAGCAGAAATTTTGCCAACAAGTGGAAATGTCCATTCTACACTGAAGTAACACAGGCGTTTTTTCCTTACATAGTAGCGGCACTGCTGGTGAGGTCGTCATACAAGCGAGATAAATATTTCACTCAATAACTCATCAAATAATTTTGAAGAGCTACTCTGGCAACACAAGGCTAACCCTGGAGGTGATAAATGGTGAGCAAAGAAAATACAGTTCCTCCTCTCACAGAGCTTGTGGCTGATGAGAGAGACATCGATTGGTCCAGTGGTCACTAAAATAACTGTGTAGTTGCGAATTGTGATAGGTGATGGGAAGACAAAGTACAGGGTGCTATGGAAGTTTAAAATAGAGAATAAAATAAGACTACAGGCTGGAGAGGAGTCACTATGGAAATGGTATTTGAATTAGGATCTGAAAGGATGAACAGGAGATAACTAGACTAAAGGTGGAGTACAGGGCGGGGGTGGTGGTGGGGAGGGAGACAGAACAGAGCAAGAGCCTTTGGGCAGGAGTAGAAGTGTGTGCAAAGGCCCAGGAGAGGCAAGAAGCCTGTGAGAAGGTCACTGAGGCCAGAGTGCCCAGAGCCTGGGGGTCATGCAGGGAGATGCTAAAGAGGTAGGCGGGGCCAGGTGGTAAGGACCACACATGATTTCTAAGGGTAGCGGAAGGCACTAAGGGTTTTAAGCAGCAGAGATGGTGTCTCACTAAATAACATTCTGGATGCAGTAGAATGGAGTGGATCTGAGCAAGGCTGGATGGGGAGGCCATCCACACACTGTCACAATAGTCAGTGAGAAGAAATGAGGGCAAAGGGGAAGACAGATAATGTGGGTGACAGGATTTCCTTCTCTCCTTTCCTTCCTTCCATCCTTCCTTCCTTTGCCTCCAAACCTAACCAACCCTGTCTGTTCCGAAAGACAAAACTGGGTTATTTTTCTTAGAAGACCTTTATAGTTGTGTAAACAAACATATATCCCCCTGTCTCTATGGGGAAATGCCTCAAAGAAACAGATGCCTACAATTCTATACCTGATGAAAAAATTCAGGAAAGCCGTGTTCTGGTTCTGAAGGAGCAAAGGGCCTTCTCACGAACATAGTAGACCCTCCTGTGCCACTCCACAACCCTTCATCCAGACCCATTAGAACCCCCAAAGTGATCTGATTTCCATCAATCCCAAAGCCAGTCAAGCAAGGTCATGTTTATAGGACTCCCTCCTGGCAACAGTCCAGAAAACAATAAAAACAGATGCAAGCCCCGCTGTGGTACAGAAGCCCACTTTAGAAACCAGGGGGTCAAGTGCCCATTATCCAGGTAAGCAGGCTCTCCCTGGGAGACCAGAAGTGCACGTTGACATGCCAAGGGGAGAAGGACTGGAAATCGCAGGGGCCACCTGGGGAAGGAGGCCTCAGCCAGGCAGTACTAATAAAACCGGACAATGCCACAGAGCTGGCGTGGCTAAGCCAGGAGCAAGGGAAGGATGGGCTGGGGGAGGAAACGGCCTCCCTTCCTCCAAAATCAATGTCCCTGTTAACTTGGGCAGAAGAAAATCTGACAGCTCTGGAAACCTGCCCATCTGATGAGAAGGAGGAAGCTGAGAAGCGGTTGGAGCCCGAGGAAGCCCAGAGAAGCAGGCACGATCAGTTGCCCATTGGGGACCTGGTGGCAAGCCCACTCTTCTCTGCTTTTACCAAAGCCCAAGAGGACAGGTGCTGCTGCCAGTCCCCACCACAACCTCCCCAGCTGCCTCATAACGTGCCTGCCCCTTGGTGATCCCAGCTGGATCTGTTTTAATAAAAACATCCAAGAAACAAACAGTAGTCAGTTTCTGAACCCAAGCTCCCTGAGGTCTGTGCAGTTTAGGGCCATTACATTTTGTTATCTAGGATATAACTGAGAAGCAACTCACTAAATGAAATCTGTAGAGAAACAAGTCTTGCTAAGGAAATTCTAGTGAAAAAAAAAACACCCTTTTATTGATGAAGTGATGATACACTCTGGCCCATGATTGTTTATTTAAGGCTACTTGTGTGAAAAGAGTATTATAAATCCACAGTCCTTTATCCACATTTCCAAAATCCAAAGATCTCTGAAAACCAAAATTTTTACATAAGCTTTCAGCCAACTTACTCAGCAGCAAAACCTGACCTAAACTGACATGAGATAATTTGTAGATTCGATTCCCTTAGCATGGCTAGTTGTACATTTTGCTCTAGGGAGAGCTGATATAAAATAGACTGTATAGGTACCTTTTTACTTTTCTAGAGTTCAAAAAACTCTTCACTCCAAAAACACCTTTGCTTCCAGGTTTTCTAATAAGGGATTGCAAACTTCTATTGTTATGAGTTTGAGAACTTGTGGTCCAGTAGACAAACAGGAAATCAGTCCAAGGGCAGACTAAACAGAGCTTTTTGCAGTATAAGTATTTCATAGACATATAGGTATTTGGAGTTAATAAACTGCAGACATCCCATCTTAAGTAGTCTGTGTCCAGATTTCAATGGAGATAGCATGTGGTTAAAAAAAAAAAAAAGCATGGGTTTGGGGCTCAGAAGGTGCCTGGGTCATTATTAATGACCAATGTGGCCTTGGATAAGACTCTCTTCATCCCTGGATCTCATCCATAAAATGACAGAGTTGGACAAGCTGATCCCTTAGAACACACTTCCTATATTTCAGATTCCATAATTCTATGAACTACCTACAGGAGGGATACGGGACCAGGTAACCAGAAGTCCAGAGAAGTCCTTGAGGTGTGAAAAGCAAGAGCATAGTTACATGTTCTGGTCTCTTAATAACAGTGGAAACAACACAAGCTGGTCAGCTGAGGTTTGGCACGTCATGCCACCAATTATGGGACTATGCACAGACCCGTGGTGGCTGAGTGATAAATACACCCAGGACCCTGGATGGAAACAGCCCTGGCGCAATGAGTGAGGCTGAGGAGGATCCCTGTTGTGCCAAGGCTGTGACATTGCATTCTGCTGAAATCAATTTGGCTCTGTTTCATGCGTACCTAGCAGATTTACCAGATTGTGAAAATGAATGTTTTCTATGCGCGTGGCTGATTTTTGCATGCATCTGTTCATTCATCTAAACCTTAGTTACATGCTGCTAGGAGAATGAAAGGCTATAATTTCTTCTTTCTGAAGCAGGAGTGGTAGAGGCACCATGATTTCTGCTTTACAATTCTGCACCAAAATGGTGACCACTTTTCTTCTTATTGTCTCAGAAAAAAAATGAAGTGATACAGCCGTATTTTCTTTTGGATTTGCAAAGGATCCTGACCTTAATGGGAGTTCAGTGCCTGAGAACATGGTCATCAGAATATAAATATCCAGTGGAATGCAAACATGAGTATTTAACTATATCATTTTCGTGTGACATTAATAAGACCTTGCTAGCTTGTCACATTTTCATTTTAGATGACTGTGCTTCCCTCAGATGTTAGTGGTCAAGTGAAAGAACAGTAATACTAGTATTATTTAGTACTTGGCATTTCTGGGATGGTTTTTATCACCATTAATTAGTAAAGCACAAATAATTTCTGTTCCAAAGCTACTAGAGTCCTCGGTATTCATGAGAACAATATGCTCTAGTAATAAATAGGGTACACTTTATATTTGGGCTCCAATTTACTGGGTGTCTAGTCCTTGGCAAGCTTCTGTATCTTCATCTGTAAAATGGGGATAGTGACAGGCTGTCACACAGAGTGGATATGAAGATTAAATCAGAATGTGCATATAAACTACATAACCTAATGTCTGGCATATTGTAAGTGCTCATTATATCCTACCTGTAAATTAGGTGACAGCCACTTGGTGTTCCCTAAGCCCTCCACTTTTGGGAATCACATTACAATACAATAAGTTACTTAAAATAGAGAAGTTGCCATGAACAACACCTTTTGAGACTCCCTCTCCCCTTCTTTCTCGAACTGCTAGAACTTCTTCAATCTTATTTTATTTTGCAGAGAAACTTCCTTTTCCTTTTTTTATCTCACTTCTTATCCAGTTCAGCCTTACCCTGAGGGATCTCCTTCCACTAGCAAATGGCCCAACTAGCTTTTTCTTTTTCTTTTTCTTTTTCTTTCTTTCTTTCTTTTTTTTTTTTTTTTTAACTGAACAGAGTAGTTCAAGGATCTCCAACCCCAGGCCATGGACTGGTATCAGTTACAAACCAGGCCACACACATTCACTCACACACACAGGTGAATGAATGAAGCTTCATCTGTACTTGCAGCCGCTCCCCAGCACTAGCATCATGGCCTCAGCTCCATCTCAGATCATCAGGCATTAGATCATCTAATAGGAGCACCTGTCTCTGGTGCCAAAAAAGTTGGGGACCGCTGGTGTAGTTCTTTCTACCCTTAGCCTAACTACATCAAGACGACTAAATGTATATTTTTTAAAAAGACAGTTTTCTTCCTGAAGAATCCCGATACCAGCTTTTACATTCCCTTTTCCTCCCTCTTCGTCATACAGATATTACAGGTTACAGCAAGCCCCAGAGCTGTCAAAGGCAATGCAAAAGTAAGGAACTTACCCAAGTTCATATGGTTGGAGGACTCTAAGCTCAGAGCCTAAGAATCAAGCTTCCTGGAAGTTTCTTTATCCCAGAAGTGAGGTCTCCCCGTTCAAATATAGAAATAAGAAATAGGGGACTGTGAGCCGGCATGGGCCTGCTGAAGCACAGGTTTCCCCGCTGGCCCCAGGGGCAGCACTCCCACCTGGACTGTCCCACTCAGCCTCTCAGGGAAGGCGCTTCAGACTCGATTGCTCAGCAGGACTCTTGGGATCACCCAAGGGACAATCGTAAAGAGCAATGCATCCAAGATTAAAGGTTTGCAGTCACAATCCCAGAAGAGAGCTGAAATCCTGCTAGTAGCAAGACACAACATGTGTGTGTGTGTCTGTGTGTGTGTATGTGTGCGTGTGTGTGTGTGTGGTGTGTGGATGTGTGTGTGTAGCTGTGGATGGTATGTGTCGATGATCCAGATGAGGGAATGGGTAATCCTATGAATAGTTCCGACCAGGCCTCTATGCAGAGCAATGGGGCAACATTTAGTATAAGTATAATTATCTATATTTACTTCAGTAGTTTCTGAATTATAGTCAAACAACATGACATAATTATGTTCATAAAGATCTCAGTATTTATCAGGTACCTAAATGTTCAAGGCATTGTACTAGTTAGTCTTGGCAAGGAAGAGAGAAATATAAAATAACAATTTTATGTTTTCTCATTGTCCAATGTAAGCCCTGGCTATAACTTAGATATTTGGCATAAACCACACTCACCAAACCCCACCAAGGACCAGTAAGATTTGGTTTTTGATCAGTTCTGATTTAAACTGATTTGTTTACCAGATGAGAACATTTGACATAAAAAATGCCAAACTTAAGACAGGTATCTGTTTTCCAGGATGCTGGAGCCTACACCAAAGTAATATTTTAATGTGTTTTTTTAAATGTATTTTTGCTTGAAAATGGCTCCCAGTGACTGTGTCCTTATTTTTATTGGTCACAAGCACAGTGGAATGGATGTGAAAAGTTGGGCAAGAGTGTAGTAAAACAGGCCCCAAAGAAGATAAATATGCCAACTCCCTTCTAGTGCCTTCTGGCTGGGATTTCATAGGAAGTGGTAGGGGGTCTTAATGTGTGCTACAGGTAGGATTTGATTTTCCTCTTACCCGTCAATAATGGGATAATGCCTAAGCAAAGATGTGCGTGACACTGGAAATATAAGGGCCATGTAATTATGTCCGTATTTGCTCATTCTTTCTCAGCCAAGTCAGCTCTTAGCCAAATTCTCTTGTCCCAGAACCTTGGATTTATCCCTGGTAACTATTTCCTTCCCAGGGATGATTTTCATTGAGAATGCAATGTGTTTCATAAAAGGAGTCAGATTGTAAATTGAGAGTTTTTAGACATAGAACAACTTTTTTCTCTTTATATTTCAACACAAAAGTCTTCATTTTAACACATGTGAGAAAGAGAGAGGATGAGAGATGAAAATATTAGGTAAGCACTGATATAAGAGTGGAAAACCTGGAATCTCTATCTCTGGTTAGATGTGAGAATTTGTGTGGCAGAGATCAGCTAGTCTTTCACCAAAACCCACTTCCACTTATTCCTGCCACTGGCAGCCTGGGTCTCTGAAGACTGCTTTGTACAAAAGGCATAGCCCCGGCCATTCCACCCCACCACAGATTAGATTCAACACAAACAAGAAAGGAGCTGCTATTACTTTAAGTCTCTGTGCTTGTGGATGTCTCATATTGCTGTAGCTAAAATGTGTAGTCATTTTCCCTCCTCAGTTTCTCTAGCTATAAGGTAGGATTTGCTTTTTGAAATCTCCACCTATTCTACTTGTGATTTCAATGTGATGTGAGTAAAAATACTTTCCTTACTTCATATTCTATTCTAGCCCTTCTGCATTTATTTTTACTTAGTTGCAATAATAATTTAAATGTAATTTTATATTTAGCTCTTTTCACTTAAGACACCACAATCATTTTTCTATATCACAACAGTCTTCATAATTATAAATGTTAATGACTACTTAATATTCCATCAAGCTGGTGTATCATAATTGTCTAAAACAAGTATGGAGGTGCTGCTGCTTTGAGAAAATCCAATTTATCAAAAGAGTTAAATCTGGGGGGTAACTGTTTCTAAAGTTAAAAGAATTTTTCTCATCTGAAGAATTCTGTACAAGGGACTTTTAAATACTGAGCTCCCCTTGTGTTTCTTTGGTATAATTTAAATTACAAAAATGTGATACACCCTCAGCTACCTACTATACAAAGCAAAATACTTGATACACGCGCGCGCGCGCGCACACACACACACACACACACACACACATATTTCAGCATTTACATTCAGTGGCTACTGGGTGCAGAGCATCCTAGCTTCTCTAAAACTGACCTGTTGATCTTCCTGTGTGTCTGACCTTCTTCACATGCAGTGGTCTAACCAGGCACTGAAGATTATGCAGGGTACAGGGATGGGTGTGTTACATTCATGTGGGCTCACACTTATAATTATCCATTGTTTTTGCACATGCCCAAATTTAAAAAATATAACAATGATAATAGAATAATAGAAATGGAAAAAATCACTCAGAAACTTATAGTAACAATAGATATGCTGCTTTAGTATTCTTTGCTCACCTTGCCTTATGCACACAGAATGTAGACCTAGTTGTATTTGTCTGAATACAGTTTTATTTCCTCCTTTGATCATGTAACCCTCTGCGATCTTTGTCACCTTGCTTTATTGTCTCAATATTACTACAAAACTCTCCACTATCTAAACTATCACCATTGAAGCAGTCACTGTAACAACTTGTAGAAACTTTTAACCCAGAATTTACCATCTGATAAAAATTCCAACATGGGTTTGAATGTGTGTGCTGGCAAAAACATTGAGGTTTCATATGGATTCACATTAGAGGATTGGAGGGTGTTCAGCTGTTCTGACAGGATCGCACTGCGTGTCATTTACATGTGTGCGTTATTGCTAAAGTCCATCTCATGTTATTAAGTATTCTAAGAAAGTTCCCCTAGCATGTCATCTCATTACTTATGTACATTCCCACACATATTTAATATGGCATAGAAAGAAAACATAAGTTGTATACAGTATCATGTCCTATAAAAACACATCCGTGAGTGTTCATTCATTGTTAAATAATTAGATAACTCGTGTTTTAAGTCCTTTTCATTATGTAGAAATGAACCCACTTGGTGGGTTGTTATATAGGCAGTTAAACTTTTTAAAATGTTTTTTTGAGGGGATTGGGGATTTGGGGTGGGCTGAAAACACAGTACTGTTGGTTCCATTGATAATGATAGAATATAGGCTCTTGCTGTCCCAAAACTTGCTATTCGGCCATTTTCAAGGAACGGATTAGATTTTGGATGTTGAAAAATATCTATATTTACCTGTATTCCTTAGTAGGCTCTGAGTATCTTAAAAACGGGAACTGTAGGCTGCCCGTGGGGGCGCAGATTCAGCTGCTGTCCAGCCCCTTCCCGGATGATGTTCTGTCACATCTCCCTGGAGCAGGAGCCCCTTCTGCACCCACACTGCCTGCTCAGCACTGTGAAGCAGAAGCCCTGCACCAAGGGGCAAGAATGGCTTTGCAACTTCTGTCACCAGCATCGACAATGTCGGTGTTGGTGTGATCCAGCCAGGCCGAGGCCTTGTCCTTTATCCAATTAAGTACAAAGCCATTGTTTTCCAGCCCTTAAAAGGGGAAGTCAGGATGCTGTTGTCACTCAGGTCAATAAGGTTGGACTCTTCACAGATATTGGACCTATGTCCTGCTCTATCTTTCAGCACTGCATCCCATCAGATATGGAGTTCGAGCCTAACTCCAACCCACCATGTTGTTACAAAACAATTGATGAGGACGTTGTGGTTTAGCAGGATGATGAGATCTGCTTGAAGATTGTGGGGACCCGTGTAGATAAGAATGATATCTTTGCTATCGGCTCCCTTAAGGATGATTACATGGGGCTTGTGAACTGAACCCCAAGTCCTCCTACCTTGTTTGGTCTTTATCTTGGACATGTGACTGTTAAACTTCACATGTCACCCAGAGACTCAGTCTGGCTGCTGTGGGGGAGGCAAGGAAGGTTCCTTATCCCCGAAGACAGTTGACTCTTCTTGTGGCTTAGAAGCCACTTCCAGATTTTGATTCTAACTATAAAACATCCTTGGATCTCAAAAGAAACAAAAACAGAAACAAAACCAGGAACTATAACATATTTGTCTTTGCCCAGCATTTAATATAGTGCTTGAGAGTTGGTTTAATTCATATTGTTCTGTGAATAAATGAATGAACAAAATTGCTCCTGTTATTAAATAAGCATATCTCTGATTTTTATTATCTGTGGAAAATTAGGAAATTAGGGCTTTTTGCTCTTGTCAAGGGTGTAGCCAAGGAATTTTGGTGTGTATTGCAAGGCAGCACCAAAACACCACATGTTTATAAGGCAAAAGCCCTCCTCTCTCTTATTGTCATAACTGAGCCATATGGTTTATTGTAATTATATTTGCTTTCTTGTTTTTTTTCCTGAAGTTAATAATTGCCTTGGTTTTGTTTATTTATTTAAAAAATGCTTATTAAAGTTCATTGTTTACATTAGGATTCATTCTTTGCATTGTATAATTTATGGGTTTTAACTACTGCATAATGTCATATATCCACCATTACAGTACCATACAGAATAGTTTTATTACCCTAAAAATCCCCTTTGTTCCATCTATTCACCCTGCCCCCAGTGAATCCCCTGGGAACCACTGATGTTTTCACTTCTCTATAGTTTTGCCTTTTCCAGAATGTCATATGGTTGGAATCATACAATATGTAGACTGACTTCTTTCACTTAGCAATATGCATTTCAGGTTCCTTCATGTCTTCTTTTTATTGATGAATAATATTTCATTGTATAAATGTGTCACAGTTTATTTAGCTTTCCATCTATTGAATTTGCTTATTTTCTATATATCTCTAATTCATTCCCAAGCTCTCCAACAGAGTTGTAAAGTATCTTTAAATACATCAAGTACCTTATAAATTCTTTTTTCCCCCCTAAAGTCATCATCCACTGCTCCAGTCGTGCTGGATGCTTACTAAATTGTTATCTGGTGGCTTCTCTTTCTGTTTTCCTGGGAAATTCATTTTAAGTTCTTCAGCCTGATTTCTGAGTTGGAGCTTAATTTTATTCCATCTCATGTATTTTTATTTCTTGGTTTATCCCCTCATTTTAATGGAGTACATCCTCTAGTAACTTCCTCGGAAAGAATACTTGGGAGATAGTTTTTAAAAAATATTTGGCATGCCTGTAAGTCTTCATTCTCTCCTCACAGATCAGACTTTTCTAGCATGCTATTAAGACATTTCTAAATGCTTAGGATTTTATTATTTCTTATATATCTTTGTCTATTTTTTTCTTTTCTACTAGCTTAAAAGCATCTGACTAATAGCTTCCCCGCCCCACACACTTAATCTTTTTATAAAATAGTTTGATTTGGCCACACTTTATTAATTGAGCATTAGAAACATTAATCTCTGCAGAAATCTAAAAAATGGTTACATTCACTTACTAGTATTTTCCTCTCCACTTTTGAATTGAAACAAGTACAGAATAATTAGACAGAGACTCTTTCTGGCAAATAAAACAGTTAATAGTTGGAAAGGTATGTTTTAGTGAAGATTGTTTATAAACACACCTCTTGCTACCAAGATCTTAAAGTCTAATTAATTAGTATTACCCCAGCTTCCCCTTTCCTCTTCTATAACTCGCTTTCATCTTCCTTCATTTATAAACACACATGAACACACACTCTTTACTCTCCCGCTTTTCCTTTTTCTCTTTATCTCAGTCTGCAAAAGTTTGCACACAGAATTGGCTTCCCTTCTAGCTGTTTTGTCTCTGCACTCCATCAAAAAATATTTTCTGCATCTCTAATTTCATCAAGATATGCCTGACTGAGAATGTCAAAACCACTGAGCAGAAGTGTTTAATCCAAAGTTGGCTCTGCCAGTGATGATCGGCTGAGGAAATGACCTCGAATTTTTTCTTAATTATTTGTTAGGATGTAAGTTTTCACTTTGTGGAATAGATTCACATCCTGCTTCTCATTCCCTACTCTTTATTGTGCAGAGATCTCCCACTGATTTCCAATAGTGTTCTCTGCACCCAACAAAGACACATGGAAGGGAAAAGGTACCTGGCCATATGTGGGAACACCGCCTTCAGTGAAGGTTTTCCATAAGCAGAGAGTAATTTCATGATTCACTGGGCATTCAGAATCTGGCCACATTTACGTAGCTCCATAAACTAGGGTTTGAGAGTGGAGCTGGTCACCATCCACAAACCCCCACATCACCTAGGCAGCTCACGTTGTAGCTAGCAGCAGAGAATTGCCGTTCCAGTCAGTGCCTAGCATTTTGATAGCTGTGTGATATCAGGAAAGTCTCTTAACTTCTCTGAACCTTTGTGCTGTCACCTGTAAAATGGGGGTAGGGGGGAAACCACTGACCTTTCCAGGTTTCTGCAAAGAGAAAAAATAAGTATATGTGAAAACGCTGTGTAAATGATAAAGTGCCATGTAAATCTTACTTATTATTATCTGACCTTAGAAATAAGAAACAAAAGGGTACATTTTGATTCCAAGAGTTTTTTTCCCTTTTGATTTAGAGTCTTTAAATAAGGATGTTTTGTGTTTAAAATATTTTATAACTATAAAAATTACCAAAGGAAAGACTTAGAGTATAATTATCAGGGAAGGAAGCTTACATTTCTCTGGGATGAGAACACCCATGACTTGTTGGCCCAATACGATACATTCATAATCTCATTTCATGATGTTCACCCACATGTTGAAAGCACGTCATGCTCAAAGGGCACATTTAGTGACTATTTGAGAATGATAGTGTTGAAGAGCATGTGCCAGGAACAGGTCATGTGGGTGGCACAGACAACCATTTGTTTATTGACTGTAGTTGGAGTAACTGCTTCAGAGATGCTGGTAAAACCATAATTCAAACCATAAAATAGGTGGAACTTCTTCCCCTCCATTTTACCATCTTTACCAGTCCCCTTTCTGCACACTATCTGCAACCCTCTTCCAACTAATTACTGGTGAGGAAGACTACAGCTCACATGTCTCTTTCGATGGGGTGTAGCTTGCAGGACCCTTTTAAAAGGGAGAAGGCTGAATCTTCATGGGCTGAAGACATTTCTTATTTTTTCAGTTTGGAAGAAAGCTACTGTGACGATCTGCTTTATGTCAATTTGGCTAAGCTATAGCACCCAGCTGTTTAATCAAACACTAACCTAGATGTTGCTGTTAACCACATTTGGTAGATGTGGTTAACATTGACAGTCAGTTGACTTTATGTAAATTACATTACCCTGGATAATGTAGGTCTTCATTCGATCATCAGTTGCAGGCCTTAAGAGCAAAAATTGAGGTTTTCTGGAGAAGAAATTCTGCGTCAGGACAACATCAATTCCTGTTAAAGTTTCTCACCAGCTTGCTTTGTAGATTTTGAATTCCTTAAAATGAAGCTATCTAGCTATCTGTCATCTATCTATCTGTCTGTCTGTCTATCTATCTTCTATCATCTACTTCTATCATCTATCTACCATCTATCTGTCTATCATCTATCTATCTATCTATCTATCTATCATCTTCTATCTCATTTTGGTTCTGTTTCTCTAGAGAGCTCTGACTGATACAGCTTCTCTCCATCCAGAGTTTACTTTTTCTTTTGATCCTATTATAACCCAATTCTCAGCAGCCTGGGGTCCAAAATGTTTTGTTTTGTTTCATTAGGGAAACCAACTGTTATGGGAACAATAAACCATGTAAATTAATTCCAAATTTATCATTCAACTCTGATCTTCTTAAAACCTACTAAACTTAGATATAACTGAAATCCTTTTTTAAAAAATCCTTATCAATTTTACCTCATCAAAAGTCAAAAGTTCAAAACAGCTGCATTCTAATTCCATATCTGTTTTGGTTCTTATAAGTATACAGTCTCTAATTATTCTAGATGGTTTTCCCATTTTCCCAATCAGTAGGGACTCTCAATGTACTGACAAGGTGGCAGTTATCTCAGGGTGCTGAGGCAGTAGAACTCAAGTTGTAAGATTTATGTTTCAATGAAGTAGTCTTTCCTTTGACACTAAACTTGAAAGGTAGTGATCTCATAATTCAAGGTTTCACAGTCACTCAGGAGTGAAAAATTTGTCCCTGTTTAAATAGTTATTTTTATTTGTAGAGCTAGTCCTGGAATCTTTTTCAAACATTCTAGTCACTTGAACTCCATGAATCACAAATACTACGAACCTCACTTCTGGTTTTTCCTAGGCAGACCAGTCAAGGTATGGGTTCCGTGAGTCATTCATCACAGACTTCAGTTTTAACCAGTTCCCAGTGGGGTTACGTGTGAGCCTTTGCAATTGTCCGTGACCGCATTGTATATACACATATCGATCGCCCTCTCTAATTCCCAGACCTGGTGTCCTGCCCTTCTGTCTGGCTTGGGTGAAGCAGCATGGAGGCACCATGCTGGCCCCTGAGGGGGAGAAAAAGAACCTGGCGCCACTGAGCAGACATCCCTTAATGGTAATCCTCCAGTGAGTCAATGTCCTCCAAAGAGACCATGAGTGTGGCCTTGTTGATGAGGAATGTAGTCATAGTCACACAAAAAAGTCCCCAGTCTCTGCCGTAGGACCCCATGCATGGCCCATTATCCCTGCTGCAAAAAAAAAAAAAAAAAAAAACTGGACAGGATCTCCCCTTAGGAGCCTGTCAGCCCTTGTCAGTAATAAGCCCAGGGGCTACTCAGAATGACTGGAGACACTCACTTCCACCCCCCACCAACTATACTGCCCGCTCTTAGCCCCTGCCACCTGGGGAGCCCCACACCACGCCAGGGCAATCAAGCTTGGCTTCTGCATGGTCGTGCAAAGCTTGCCATCAGCCAAGCTCCTGAAATATTTATATTTATACAGGCAGGGCTCAGATTTTTTTTTTCTACCAACAGAAGCCACAGCAGGTAAGGATAGGGTATGGTTTGGGGAGCTTTGTTCATCCCATGATAGCAAACCTATCAGCAATGGTTCACCTGGCAGGGATCTTACTTACCAAAAGAGCCAGAAAGTTGGTCATTGTCACAATATGTGCATTGGAAGAAATACACATCAGAAAATCACATAATTTCCCCCTCCCTTTTATTTAGAGATTTAATTTCATTCATGCACACAGAAAAGCCAAAATGCCCTTCCTGATGGACGCCCATCTCAGGACTCAGTGCCAGCACACTGCAGGGCGGGTGAGCACAAAATGTATGTTCATTTTCAAAGATAGCATGATGTAACACTATAGAGCTTTTGTGGCTACCTATTCTGTTTTAAACTGTTAGAAAACCAGATGATTGGTGAGAAAAGCTATAGAAGGGAAGGAGGCAGGAAGATCCACATTTTCAGCAAAGGCGGATGGGTATACTCAAGCCTCAATTGGCAATTGTTCCCCAATATTTCAACAAACACACCTTCAACAAGGGTTTTCTGAAAGAAAACAATGATAAAAGCCTGAAGATTAGGTGAATTTTTCCATAATAGTGACAGCTGTTCCCACAGAAGCAGCTGAATTCATCTCAAAACTGAAGGTTTCACTAGCTTGTGCCTCTCATCAAATTGGTTTTGCATAAATGGGAATTACTTTTAAGTAGTCCAGAATGGTATCATTTCCTAGTGGCAAATTATTTGGGTGTATTTTGAAGCTAATTAAAAGGGAAATGTCCTATTTTGTAAAGAGCAGCATTTCTACATTTTAAAAATCAGATGTTCTCAGTGGGGAACAGTGTTTTATCTTTGTCAGTGTTGGCTATTGCTGAGTGCATCCCAGATTGAAAATCTAAATGAAATAAATACAAGGAAAAGCATGGGGGAAGTTTATGTTGGAAAAGAAGGAGGGAGACACATACACATATATAATACATAGATGACTTATCTGTGAATTAGAAAGCCTTTTCATGTCATTCTTTTTTTTCTATCTTGCTAGTTACTTATTATTTCACTGTAAGCATTGCAAACATGGAGGGCTGCAGAGGTGCCAAGCTCCATCATGGTGTCCAAAAATTGGCTTTGTACATATGCTAAATTAGAGATTGGCTGGCAGAATCGGTTTGCAGAACCTCAATTGGCAGGGATTTCTCATGAAAGAAGACAGGGCCACAAGCCCATGGGGCTCACTCCAGCCAGCAGCAATGCAACATGCTCCATCCAACAAGCCAAAACTCATTTTAAAATAAATTCTGAATCTTTATCAGGCATCAGGTTCAGGCCAAGTAAAATACTCCCCAAAAGTTGAGTTCCCTTTCCTGTTTCATGAGGATGGGATTGTGTTGAATCTTGCACGAGCCAGAGCTTTGAGATTTTTCTCCAATGATCTGGGTCATTTCACCAAAGGACCCAGGATATTTCATTTGTGTCCTGTATTGAATAGGCTGCCCTGGTATTTACAGAGGAAAGTAAGAATTCCACAGACAAAAGCCCTTCTGTTTTTCCCTTCCTTGGAAATAAGCAAACTACATGATGGTTCTGATGCAAGAAGAATTAATGCAATGAAGAAACATATTAGACAGCCAGAGGAGATAGGTCTATTCTAAACGGATTCAGCATCTGGGTCTTTTTTGCTCACTATGTCAAAAAGGAGATGCCTCTCTCATTTAGCTAGTTGATGGTTTTACTATTCCCAAGAGATATATTTTATTCTATGTACAATGATGTTTTAATAATAATAAACAGTTTTTTTGTTGTGGTTGACCTTGAGGTTCTGCTTAATCTAGTTAAGCAGTAGGGAGGAAGTGAGGAGACTTATTTTCTAGACCAGGAGATACTTTTGACTCAAATGATGACATCTGAAAAGTTAAAGAACAATTCTAAATGGAAACAGTAACTTCGGTTACTTTACCTTATGTCAAAGGGTATAGTGAAGAATCAAGAGTTGAAATAGGTGACCTTAATACCAATCAACACCTCAGTGTGAAAGCTGGATCAGAGTCTTGCATCTTTCAGGTACTATCAATTATTCACCCACTTGAGTGAACATAGAGACTTTATCTGCCCATAGCACATACTCAGTAAATATCACTGAACGTTTCCACTGGGTTTTGTCTTAGTCTATTATGGCTTCTATAACAAATACCATAGACTGAGTGGCTTAAAAAACAAACATTTATTTCTCATAATCCTCGAAGGTGAGCAGTTCACAATCAAGGTGCAAGATGGTGTGGCTCCTGGTGAGAGAGCCCACTTCTTGAATCATAGATAGATGCTTTCTTGCTGTGCCCTCATATGGTGGAGAGAAAGATCATCTCTTTTGCATCTATTCTTACAAGATCATATATCCCATTAATGGGCTCCACCTTCATGACCTAAGTACCTCCCAAAGGCCTCACCCCCAGATAGCATCACATTGGGAGTTAGGACTCCAACATATGAATTTTGGGGAGACATAAATGTTCAGTCTATAGAAGGTTGATTATCTTATTGGGCAACACCAATGAGGCTAACATCTCAAGATTAATTCATGTAGGAACAAGCTTTGCATCAATACTGTATCATGTGTGATAAAGTGAAAAAGTGTTTAAATACATATCAGGAGATTTAATTTCTAGTCCTGGCTCTGCCCTCATTACTGAGTAACATTCAGTAATTTGTTGATCTCTGGGATTTTTTTATCTTCTTGTTTCTAAAATGACTTGATAATTGCTGATAATTCCTTCAGTCCTAAAACTATATGATTTTATAATTCCAAATCTTAGCCAGCCATCTAAAAATGCATTCTCTGGATTCTGGAAGATATCTACTAGGCCTAAATAGAAAGGCCAGCCTTCCTGGTGGAAAGAATTACTCTAAGCGCACAGACTAAACACAGTGATTCAGTAGTACCACCTTCCTCTTTCCCTTAACAGGTGCTCTTTCAATAGAGGTGAGAGGCAAAAGGGAAAGAATAGGCACTTATGCACAGAACAAATGCAGAGGCTGAATATGGCTCTAGACAGTACTGTAGTCTATAGTATTTAGAGAGGGAAGAATGAAAAAGGGAAAACTCACCTTTAATAACATACTACTTCCTACTAGTTTAAATTCTTTTAAGGAACCATTCAATCCACTGTTCATGGAATATGCTTCCCATTGCGGATTGAATGGTGGCTTCACAAAAGATATGTGCACATTCTAATCCCTGCAACTTGTAAATGCAGCCTTATTTGGGAAAAGGGTCTTTACAGATGTAGATACTATGTTAAGATAAGATCATCCTGGATCATCCAAGTGGGCCCTAAGTCCAATGACAAGTGTCATGAGGACACACAGAGGAGAAGACCACGTGGAGACAAAGGCAGAGATTAGAGTAATGCAGCCACAAAGAATGCCAACAGCCAGCAGAAGCTGGTGGAGGCAAGGGAAGATCCTCTAGGGAGGGAGCACAGCCCTGAAGATACCTTGACTTCAAATTTCTGGTCTTTAGATTGGCGAGAGACTAAACTTCTGTTGTTTTAGCAACCAAGTTTATGGTCATTGGTCATGGCAGCCTTAGGAAACTAACACACTTCAGATTTGTATATTTTTAAAAGATGCACATCATTCATCTGTAACTCCAGTATCTCTTTTACTATTTAACATCATGGTCGGTCGTACTACTAATAAAAATCAAAGAACCCTGATTTAAAACATAATATTATTATTAAATAGGAATATTAGATCTCTTTTGAAATAAACATTTTTTTTTTGCTCACTTAATAGCTGTCTATAAATTCTACCTCCTGAATGAACCACTATTTTCTTAGAATTTCTGTAGAAGGAAAACACCCCACTACCAGGGAAAAGGGCTTCATTTTTATATTCCTCTAACTCCGCTTTGCTTTGGTAGCTTCATTTCTGTACCAGATCCACACTCTTCATTAACCTCTTCATTTTAGAGTATTTCAGCTTCCTACAGCAATAGTATCAATAATATTCTTCTGTTTTATTATACATTTACCAAACAGTTGACTATCTGTTATTGTGGCCAGATTTTGTTGGCCTGTTCTCAGAGCTGTCTCAATACATATTTTAATAACCATTTTCCAACATGGTCTTCATTTCAAATCTAGAATATGATGTTAATCAATTTACTGGTTCACAATTGAGAGTGAACAGCTTACAATGTTTGTGACAATATTGGATTTATTTATTTCTAAATGAGTGATTTTTAAATAACAGCACATTGTGTGTTTGCTTGTTTTTCACAATCCAGTTTCGATATCTGAGCAACTTTGCCTTGATGGTTGACTTCTACTGGGGAAACAATGAAGCATTGACTTTGTACTGGTCTTGGATCTTCCTGACATTTCCTCATTTCCATGGTGCCAACCACTGGGTAGTAGCACTTATTTCTCCTTTCACATCTAAAGATTATCACTGGAAAGAACCCACTTTATACCCCACTGTTATCTTACTTCTACTGCTTTTTCTTATTATTCAATGCAATTAAAAAAACATTTATTAAATTCCTAAAACATACTAGCCAGGTAGAAGAAACCAACAAACAGACGGTTCATTTCAGTAAGAAATGAGCAACTTAGATTAGGTGTGAGCCAATGTGTTCGGATTTATATAAAAATTGAGAAATATCCTAGAAGGGAAATTTGTTGTCAGACAGACTTCTCTAGTCCTTAAGTGGACTATGTATGGATCTCAAGAATTCATCTCTTAAATGGACAGGGCAAGTTGGCTATTTACTAGTCATAATCAGGATCAGGAATATAGATTTTATAAATAACTTTTGGTTTCTGGTAGTTATAGAAAGGGAGCTATAGAAAGGGAGCAAACCATCAATAATGGCTTTATCTCAACACCAGTGGAGGCCAACTAAATGTGGGAAATGTCAAATCAAATCTGTTTAAAAAAAAAAAAAAGAAAAAAAAGAAAAAAAGACAGGAAAGGAGAGAGGGAAATAAAAAAAGGGGAAAGATTGCATTATATAACCATTAAATGTTAATGAAAAAACTTAACAGATCTTGAAATATTGTAAAATATTATTTCATTAAATAGTTTATATTTCTTCACTCCATCAGTTCTTTTTGTTTAAGGGGAAAGAAGGATTAAATAAGCCTTAAGTGTTACATTATGTTAGAATCTTTGAGCTGCTCCCATAGCTACACAATAGTCAGTCCAACTCCAGAGTTCAGTATTCAAAAGCTAGTATTGCTCTTTCACTAAATTGTTCTCAACTCAGCTTTTAACAAAAATGAAGATGTTTTATTCCTCCCCCTGCTGACTCTTGTCTTATGTTCAACTGTTTGAGAATTTCGACAGTCAATAAGTATTATTTATTAAGGCCCCAAACAAACACATCTAAAACCAAACTAACCATCTACATACATAGGCTCCAAAATGCCACCTGTTGTTTCTACTGGGTCTCCTCCCTCTATTGTTGGAACACTTTCCAACTCCCAACGCACACACAGGAATGTGAAAGGGAATTATTCAGGACCAGTAATAGCATCTCCAGTCAATGTCCAGGGCTCAGAGGCTGGGAAGCAGGACTTGGTGGCAGAGCCTGTCATTATACTGTTACATTGCCCCAGACAGTCTTCTTGCCCCAGCTGCACGCTCTGTTCTCACCATCACCACCACCACCCCCTTCCATGTGCAGATGATGATTCTCTTCTTTTGTGTTAGTGTACAGGCTCAGCTGATAATAAGACCCAAAGCTATAGTAGCTCGAACAAATGAAGTTTATTTTTCTCTCACCAGAGGCAGATGGGTGGTCCAGGTGGGTAGGTACTGCTCCTCCTCGAGGTAATCCAAAGACCCAGGTTGTTTCTACTTTGTAGCAATGACAGCCTAATCTCCATGGCTGAAACTTGCCCCATACCTTGTTTGAGTTCCAGCCTGTGGGATATGGGACAAGAAAGTGGAGGACAGTGGCCTCCTTGAGGTATTAAATGTTGCACACACCATTTGTTTCATTCACGGCTGCGAGTGGGGCTGGGACATATAGGCTTTAAGAGTAGACTATGTGCCCTGCTAAAACTTGAAAGAAGAGGTGAGAATAGATGCTGGGGCCATTAGTGGTCTCTGCCACACCCCTGTGCAACCACCACGTGATGTCTTCCCTGTTATACATGCATCACCCTGCATCGCAATTTTTTATTTCTGTTTATTGCAAGAAGAGTAAGCCCCACCCAAACCAATCAACTCAAGGAAGCCAAATATCAAGAAGAGCAAAGAAATAAATTGCTAAACACTAAAAAAGTTTCATCATATAGCTTCTTAACTATAAATGAGGAATAGATCTCACAAATTACAACTAATTTTTACTTGATATTTCTGATTTGCCCTTCTCTATATCTGGTTTTAAGTTCTCAAACTCCCAATGCTTTTGTGTCTATTAATGCTTCTTTAATACAGTTTAAAGATGGTAGGCATTATCTGTTCTTTAATTATGCATAATTAATTATTAGATATGTATATAAAATTAATAACAAATTTTAGCTAACTGTTAAAAAACTTATTTTATCTAAAATGACAAAAATTAAAAGCTTTTATATTTAAAACTAAAATTACTCAAAACATTATTTTGCATTTTCTATCATAAAATACATACTAACTTGAAATATTAGGCCAGCAATATATTATTATTTCTACCCAAAAGGAAGTAATAAAGATGCAAATTTCTATTATTTGAAAGAAGGGGAGACAGTTGACCAGAGTAGGGTCATACAGGGAATGTTGAGTGTTAAAGCCAGAAAGAAACTTAGAGCTCATCTTTCCGGTTTAGAAACTGAGGTTCCAATAACCAATTATTTTATCTCAAGAATGCCACCATTTGTGGCATATTTTCCATGGCAGATAAAAATGAGTTGCCAAATATAATTCTGAATATACGTACTGTTGTTTAGCTTTGGAAAAAGGCCAAGACCAACTGTTATGGAATATGGTGATCTTCTCATATTACTGTAAGTTATGAAACATATAACCCTTTTGAAAAACTGAAAAATTGGTATTAAGAATGGCTGGATTTAAGAATCCATAAAGGCTATATTGCCATAAAGGCTATATTGCTAAGCACATTGAATGGATGAAGTTAGTCTAACAATCACAATCAACTAAAACTTTTTACCAATGTTCTTAGGAATTAACACTGTGGCTGGCCAGCCAGAGACATAATGCCTTCACAGCTTGGGCATCACATCCCTATAAAGGACAGTGGGAGCCCCTGTTTCAAGTTTAGAAAGAACAACACCAAATTTGCATCTGTCCAGAGGAAGGCAACTCAGAAGCGAGAGGATGGGCAATCTGTACTTTAGGCTTTCAGAAAAACAATTATTAAAACTAGGAATGTTGGAAGACAAGACTTAGGAAACATAATAACCATCCTCAGATACTTGAAGGGCTGCTCACTGGTCTACTTACACAGAAGGAGGATGATCACTTGCCAAGAGAGTACAAGGGGGCCTTTGCCCTGAATAGAGCTTCTTGGAGGTAACTTCGAAGACTCCTCCCAACTCTAAGACTCTGATTCTCTGGGATTCTTACTCCAGCACCTAAGTTGCTGATTACATATATGAAATACAAGAAAGAATGCACCATACCTAAGGATAGGGAACCTGACAGACTTAGAGAAAACAGTGCTGTGTGTGTGTGTGTGTTCTTCTTAGTCAAGCACTGGGGATATGAGCTACAAGATACACCTCCTATCCTCATGTGGTTACAGTCCTAGTGTGAGGACTGAGTTACTGAAAACAGATGAAGCCACTGTGAGCTCAGAACCAACTGCAAGCCCAAGTGATTAGGCACTAGGAATTGGGATTTTAAATTTGTATGGCTCTTTTAAAAAAGCAATTTCAGTATACTTGTTAAAATGAGCACGTATTTCTTTTTAATTTAACATTTATGAACCAATTCTGTTACACTGTTGTCAATCCTCACCAATCCCTGAGTCAGGCACTTTTATTGTCCCCATTTTTCAGATGAGGAAACTGAGGCATAGTGAGGTTAAGAGACTGTTTAGTCTCTTACAGAGCCAGTCATTGGGCATAGTCTGGAACTGGTTTAGAGGGAGTTGGAATTTCGTAGCCAATCCTTTGGAGCCTAATGAGCATGTAATTTGACCTAGCATTTGCAATTCTAGTGTTTACCCCAAGGAAATATTTAGACAAGTGCTCTAAGATGAATGTTCTGGGATATTGTGTTATAGCTTTGTATATAATATTTTAGGTATCAGCGCAAATGTCACATCCTCAAAGCAGCTGTTTTGCTTCCCTATCCTTCCCAGTCACTCTGTCCCTTTATTTCACTCTATTACTAAATTCTGTTCTCTTATCAATCCTTTCAGCTTGCAATTGTTTATTGGTTTACTTATTTATTAGTTGTTTTGCTGACCAGAATGTAAGTTCCATGTAGTCAGGGAGCTGTTATATCCATCACTTAAAATAGTACCTGGCACATAAAGAGTACTCAGTGAATATCTGTTGAATAAAATGAATAAATTAATAACAAAGTGTTGGGGAAAATTAAAATCTTAATAATTAGGGGATTGATTAGGTAAATTATGACATATCCAAAAAATAGAATACTCTGCAGTCTTTATAAATGGCTATGTAGATTATCCCCTACATAAAGGTATGTCCTACCTGTTGGTTAAAAAAGAGGTGACATAATACATGTGTAATATGACCCCTGTATTGGTTAGGACTCCTGGTAGCCGACCATAGAATCTACCAAGTTTAAACAGAAAACAAAATAGTTTATTTTAGGCTATTGGATAACTTACAGATTCTCTAAGATGCAAGGAGGGCTTCCGCAGCCAGAACACAAGATTGGGAGCCTAACACATGAGTTCTGCCTCACCTTGATTGCTGACTAGCAGTTCGATCTCCAGATACGTTATCTTGTAACCTCCATGTTCTTCAGGCAAACATGGATGATAGTGCTTGCCTTATCTACACCTCAAAACTGCTGTGAGGGCAGATGAGATGCTAGACATTTGACAAGTGAAAAAAAAAAAAGAACAAAAAAGGTGTATGCATTTACATCATTGTTATCTAGTGATCTTGAATGTGTGAGCACATATACTTCATTACAAAGCCGTATTACTCGGCATTGAGATGCCACTGGGATGCCATTGGTCCACTCCATTAACTGTACATTAAATTGCCCATGCCAGGTTTGGACAAAAAGGCTGCTAATTTTGGCAGTTTGCTAAGATTTTTCTAAAATCTTCTTCCATATGAGTTTAGTCACTCTTCCTGTGGGGCGACCTGTCCTTTTCTCTAGGCTCACTGAGCTTGCCATTGGGAAGTGCTGTTCTCATCTCTGGGTCCTACACTGTGCTAGCCTCAGAGCTATGCTTCTCTGAAAGTCTCCCCTAAGCAGCATCCAAGGGCTGTCAACCAAAGCTTCATGTATGGTTTAGGCAATTGACTAGGTATATATCAAAGGCTGGATTCAATGAGTTTTAAAATGTCCTTATACAGTTGACCCTTGAACAACACAGGTTTGAACTGTGCAGGTCCACTTATATATGGATTTTTTTTCAATAAATACTATAAATGTATTTTCTCCTATGATATTCTTAATATTTTGTTTTCTATAACTTACTTTAATGTAAGAATATACCACATATTACAAAATATGTGTTGATCGATACTTTATCGGTAAGGTTTCCAGTCAATAGTAGGCTAGTAATAGTTAAGTTTTTGAGGAGTCAAAGTTATACTTGGATTTTCAGTTGCACTGGGGGTTGGCACCTCTATCCCTGCATTTCAAGGGGCAACTGTAATTCCATCTTTTTCATATCTTTGTATATGTTTTTTAATCTTTGGTTCTCAATGCCTACTTCTCATTAGAGGAAAAGAGCATTACGATATGACGGTGGGTTTTAATGTAGTACTGACATCGTTAAGAAGAACTTTAATGTTCCTGGAACCAGGCATGTGTTGCCAGGTGGGGCGATTTTCCTATTTTCTATATGTTCAAAGGCCTTTCCTGGCAGAACTTCTAGCCCATGGGACTTTCATCTTCATCTTGCACGAACGATACAGTTTGGTTCTGATGCATGGATTATTGAAGCCGCTGAGCATACACACAATCTGTTATGCTAAATCACACCTGGTGTCTGAACAGAGAAGGCTCTGGCAAGCATCCTTGCCACTGGGACGGAGGCCTCTGACTCTAACGCCAAAACATGGCAGTGTTGTAGAGAGCATTCCGAGAGCCTGGCTCACTGGCATGGTAAATTAACCTGCTTGTTCTCACGTTAAATGCTTTATGAAAATTTACTGGGTGCAAAAAGAGGGAAGAAAACCCAAGTGGTTCCACAGTGAGCCTGGCTGGCATCAGTAAAGGAATGAGGCCGCTGAGAAAGTCGACGTGAAAAGCTGGCAAGAGAAAAAGGTGTAAAATGCAATGAAAATCAAGTGTGGTCCCAGCCTTTGCATTGTTTTATTAGCATTTTCTCGAGGAAGATAGTTAATTATAGATCTGGGGTTCGTGAGCTGGGGAGGGTGATACCGGGCTCTGCCACTTTCTCCACGGCTCCCATTTCAGAGGATTTGTGGGATGCTCCAATGTACTGCAAAGAGAGACGTCCTCCCACGTGGCGTGGTCCTTGAGAAGGGCCCTTTGCCGTAACCGTAGCTCTCAAAGGGCAAAATCTGCCTTTTTAAAAAGAAATAAAATGCTCTGGTGGCCACCATCGTCCTCCATTCTTCAGTTTTCCACCATAATTTTTCTTTTCCTTGTTGATTTCAGAATAAAATAAAGAACAGGGGGGAAAGTTCTACTTTTTAAAGTACCTATAAATTTTCCACATAAAAGAAACAAAACCGTTTTAATTACCACTTTCTTTGGGAAATAATTCAGAAGATAACAACAAACCATGGAAAACAAATGACTAGCTTCTATAACATGAGTGTGTGAATGTATATTTGAGCAACAGAAATGAAAATATGCAGAGGTAAGAACCAACTGGTAATATTGTGCAAAGAGTTTAAAAATTCCTTTTAAAGCCTCACCTACCTTCAATGAAGCTTGCCATGATAATGATCCAGTTTAGTGCACTGCAAGAAGTCTTTCTTTACATTCTATGTCTGCCATCACAGAGCTTATTCAGTTACCTGATTTCTTTATTCAGGGCTCTCAGGGAGACTAATTAACACTGAGGAATCTAAAGAATCCTGTGTGGGATGCTCCTGGGCCACGGGCCACAGGGTAAGCTTCCTCCCCAGAATGAGAAGTCAGGCCTGGAGCCTGCAGCTGGCCGAAATTCTCCGTTAGCTCGCTTTGTTTAATTGCAAGGCTGTTTGTGCCTTATCATTAGACACTTATACTTCTGTCTGTAAGCTTTTATAACTGCCGACTTATGGAGACAAGATTCTTTGTGTCAGCACCTGAGAGAAGTGTTGTCAAAGCAACTGGCGCGCAGACAGGAATCCCAGGCAGCACCGTGGGCACAGCGCTGGCGGAACCTACCTTAGCCTCGCAGAGAAGCAGCCTACTTGCCTCCAAAATTTGATGATGGGAAGGGAAGCAAATGTTTTCCTCCACAGAAGTGAAGAAGCCTTGGCTTTTTAGAAAAATGTTCTAAAAATTTGGCTACGTTCTAGCAACGTAGCTCAAGCTGACTTGAGAACTGCAGGAGTCACCAGCCAGAATACATTATGAGCATCACAGTAAAACTGCTCAGGCCAGGACAGATGACACGTGTGTTATCTGATGCATATCTGGAACCATGGCAAGGCTGCCACATTAAGTTATGAACCTATCACTCTTGTTTTTCTGTTAAAAAAAAAGAATGAAAGGCCCGCGGACCCTGCCCGACGTGGGTAAGCCGTGACACCTGTGGCAAACGGCAGTGTTTTCATCCTTATAAATGAAGGCAGATAGGTGCAGAGTCCTTTGATGATACTGTTCCCTTTCACTTGTTTATTTTTATTCCACGCAGACTGCAACCCAGCAGGGGGCTTTTAAACCAAAACAGTTAATTACCTCCTCTAACCCAGAGAAGTTGCAAAACACAAATATAGCGAGTAGAGAGAAAGAGGGCAGCTTTGCTTCGGGCTGTGCTTTGCACCAGGTGAGGAGAGAGGGTGGAGGGAGACCAATTAGAAGGCTCGCGGGGAGGGAAGTGGGCCAGCGTCCCCACTCCGTGTGTACTTTACATTTCTTTTTCAGTGTACTGTACTGCGAATCCCCCTGATCAGAGACGCATGTACAAACACTCATTCCAAAGAAAAAATTAAGTAGCTTTGGGACTAGAGGCCCTCTCGCGGTACAAGCGCATGCTTCCCGCTTGGGGAAGGAGAAGTGGCCCGTAGGTAGGGCAAGCTCAAGCAGAGACCTTCTCCACTTAGTGCCCAGGGGGCTGCGGGGGATTTCCCCCAGTCCAGGCCCAACAGCCAGTGGCTTCCAATACAGAAGGACCTTTCTCAACTGAACTGCGATTCTTGTCCAGCCAGCCCCACTACCCTTCCCTCCCTCAGTCCTTTGTTTCTAAATCAAAGGCTCACCTTTACCTGCTTTGGAATCTCGTCTTTCTGTCCATCTCTTGGCACCAGCATCTTCCCTACCTAATGTCATATGTCCTGACCATCTGCCTTTTCATTCACTCACTCTTCCTTCCTCTAATCTTTACCCATTTTTGGCTCTCTGCTATGTGCCACCTTCTCCTCTGCACCTATTGAAATCCTAAACTCTCATCCCACTTCTCAGCCGGAAATGCTCCCTCCTGCCTCTAAGTCCTGTGGTCCTATTGTCTGTTCCACTGACTCAACTCTTATTTCACTTCCTATTCTATGGCCCTTTCATTACCACAACTAGATGATGCATTCCTCTGTTGATTTATATATCAGTATAAAGTGACCTTGATATCTTTCTCTAATCCCCCCAAACATGCACGCACACGCACACTCACACACTCGTCCGCAGCACCCGGCGTAGTGGATGCCATTTGACTGATTTCTCTCCTACTAGTTACAAATTTTAAATGCACCAGACCAGGGCATCAGGCAGAATCTGGGGATGGCATTCAGGACATTTTCTTTTCCGGATCACAGATATTCATAAAAAAAAAAGGGAAGCGTTTTATCAGTTATCTAAATGTTTTCAAGTATCTGGATGTTTGGCCATAAGTATATAGACCACCTCTGAGTGATGGCATTGTTCAGTGTTCTTCTGGACCCTTCCCATCGTGTGCACGTGGCTAGTGGCCCCCTCACGAGAAAGTCTGCCAAAGTGCCCTGTTCCTCCAGTCACAGATTGTCCTACCTGGAGCAAATCGCATGGTTCCTTGTACCTCTGCCACCCTGCTAGAAAACAGAAGTTACAACATGCCCCTCCTGAGGCTGTGGAAATAAGCGATGACTGAGAACAAAGAAAGCCATGAATTTGCAGACAAATCTGAACTTGGTGGTTGTTATTGGCATTGAGAAAGGTAACATAAGCCTTTAGTAGGTAAATACTTTGTCCTTTTAGAAAGTTGTGTGCAAAGTGTACCTCAAAACCACACTATTAAATCATAAAATTAACAAGAAATGTAAAAAACATAGGCAGCATGCCTATGAGAGCTTTTCTCAACCCTAGCTCCACATTCCTTTATGTATTTGAGTTTGAGGCCCCTCAGAGGCCCATGGGGATGTCTATCTAGCAAGGTCCTCAAAAGAACACTAGGGCTATCACATGCAATTGAGGAGAATCCATCAGGATTAGGTGGGAAAAGGCAGAGTAAAAGAGGAGGAGAGTGGGGAAGATAATGGATCGGGCCGTGGCAGCAAGAAAGCCAAACACCAGGCACTTGCCAGTCCGGGGTTGGGGCAAAGCCAAGTGAAGAGGCTAATGGAAGTCAGCCCCTTTTTTCTACTAATGTTTTTTCTTCCCAGGGAATTTTCATTGTATTTTGTTGAAAGATAAAGACAGAAAACACAGAATAAAAATATCATAAGCCTCCCAAACTCACACCATATTCAAATATATATCCTTAGAATATTTCAAGGGCCTAAATGTTAGAGCTAGAACCATAAAACTCTTAGAAGAAAACATAGGTGTAAATCTTTGTGACCTTGGATTAGTCAATGGTTTCAAAATGGTAACAACAGCAACTCAACCAACAAAAGAAAAAATATATTGGGCCTCACAAAATTATAACTTTTGTGCTTCATAGTACACCATCAAGAAAATGAAATGACAACCTACAGAATGGGAGAAAATATTTACAAATCATATATCTGATACTGAGAATATATAAAGGACACATAACTTAACAAAAAGACAAACCCAATTTTTTTAAATGGCGAAAGGACTATAATAGATCTTTGTCTGAAGAAGGTATACTGATGGCCAATAAGCACACGAAAAGATGCTCAATATCATTAGTCATTAGAGAAGTACAAATTAAATACACAATGAGACATCATGTCACACCTACTCCGATGGCTATTATCAAAAACAAACAAATAAAATGAAAAATAAGGATTTAGATAAATTGGAGTTCTGGTACATTGCCGATGGAAGGAAAAGTGACACAACCATTGTGGAAAACAATTTATCAGTCCCTCAAAAAGTTAACTATAGAATTACTATATGGCCCAGCAATTATGCTCCTAGGTATATGCACAAAAGAATTGAAAACAAAGGTTCCAAGAGCTACACCAGTATTCACAGTAGCATTATTCACAATAACGAAAAAATAGAAACAACCCAAATGTCTATCAACATACGAATGTATTAAAAAAAATAGTAGTGATGGTTGCACAACAGTGTTAATGCAATTTAAGACTACAGAAAGGTACACTTAAAAATGATACAATGGAAAATTTTATATGTATTTTACCACAACTTTTTTATATGGCCAAAGATTTTGCATAGATTTCTCCAAAGAAGATATACAAATGGCCATCTTCAGTCATCAGGGAAATGCAAATCAAAACTACAATGAGCACCTCTAATAAATTTAATAGTAATAAAAAAACCTACAGTGAACACAGTAAGAGACACTCCACACCCAATTGAGGATGGCTATACTCAAAAAGACAAATCATAACGAGTGATTGTGAGGATGCAGAGCAGTCAGAACCCTCATACGCAGCTCTGCCCATGTAAATTGGGATTGTAAATTGACATAGCTGCTTTGGAAACAGTTAACAGTTCCTCAAAAGATTAAAGATAGAGTTACCTACCATATGACCTAGGTCGAGTAGTATATACTTAAGAGAAATATAAACAGATGTTGACACAAAAACTTGTACATAAATATTCATAGCAGCATTTTTCCTGATAGCAAAAAATGGAAACAAGTCAAATGTTCATTAACTGATAATAAATAAGGGAAACAGTGGTATATCCCGTACAATGGAATATTATTTGGCAATGAAAAAGGAAGTACCGAAACATGCTACTACAACGTGAAGTACTAATACATGATACTACAACATGACAAACTTTGAAACATTATACTAGGTGAAAGAAATCAGTCACAAAAGACCACATATTACATGATTTCATTTCTATACAATGTCAAAAATAAGCAAATATATAGAGACACAAGGTAGATTAGTAGTTGTCTAGAGCTAGTGGTAAATGGGAATAACTGCAAAAGAGCATAGGGTTTCCTTTTGGGATGATAAAAATATTCTAAATATTAATTATAGGAATGGTTGCACCTCCATGAATACACTAACACCATTGACTTGTACACTTTAAATGCATGCATTATATCTTATTTGAATTTTATCTCAATAAAACTGTTAGCAAAAAATCACAAGACTAAAAATAATCTTAAAAATTATTTTCCACAAATACCAAGTAAATTGAAGTTTAAGTTATTAACTAATTTTTAACATTTTATTGTGGAAATATTCATATATATGCCAGTGTAAAGAGTATAGTATAAAGAACTCTCATGTACTCATCAATCAGCTCTTAAAATTATCAACATTTTAGAGATATTTAAGTTTTTTCCCCCAAACTCTGTTACAAAAATTTCAAACATTAGAAAAGTTGAAAGAGTGTACAGTTAATACCCATATATATACTCACCTCCTGTATTCTCCCATTAGTATTTTACTCTGCCTGCTTCAATTTGTATCTATTCACTATCTGTCCCTCTGTCCATCCATCAATTGATTTACTTTTTAAATTCATTTCCAAGTAAATTGCAGAGAGTTGCAGGATACTTCCCCTGCATGCATAACACGGTTAGAGCTCAGTATTTGTTTACCATTCTCTTTGAGGTAAAATTTATATATACAATGAAATGCACTATTTTTAAGTGTACATTTCATGAATTTTGACAAAATTTAAGCCTGTCCGATTCAAGTTAAAGCCATTGATTTAATATCTTTAAAAAATATTTTTAAATTTTTTGAAGCTCAGAGACATTCAAAATAAATTATTTTCACAAATTAATTATATTTTACTTTTTTTTTTTAGGATTTTCTCTTTCCATTAAATTTCTGAGGGGCGCAGAAATGCCAGTTACATATCACGAGCTACCCATCCATACACATCCTGAGCCTTCTTAGTTTTTTAAAGCTAATTTGGCATTTCACTATAAATTACTGTGTAGTAATGTATCTTTCATAATTAACACACCAGAAACTTTGCCCTAGCAAAATCTAAATTTTTCAGAGTAAACATGTAATATTACATGGAATGTAATAATTTGTGGAATGAATCAATAAATGAAAAATTTTTTACTTTTTTATTGTGATAAACTACATATAACATAAAACTTACCATCTTGACCATTTTTAAGTGTACCATTCAGCGGTTATTAAATGTAGATTGATTGACATTGTTGTGTAGCCATCACCAACATCCATCCCCAAAACACTTTTCATCTTGTAAAACTGAAACTGAAACTCTATACCCATTAAACAATAACTCCCCATTCTCCTCTCCCCTCAGTCCCTGACAATGACCATGCTATTCTGTCTTGACCTCACATAAGTGGAACCATACAGTATTTGCCTTTTTTGTGACAGGCTTATTTCACTTAGCATAATGTCCTGGAGGTTCATCCATGTTGTTACAGGTGTCAAAATTTCCTTTCTTTTTAAAGTTGGATAATATTCCATTGTATGTATGTAACACATTTTGCTTATCCATTCTTCTATTAATGGACATTTGACTTGGGTTGCTTCCACGTTTTAGCTATTGTGAATAATGCTGTTATGAACATGGGTGTACAAATAATCTCTTTGAGACACTGCTTTCAATCTCTTTGGGTATATACCCAGAAGTGGAATTTCTGGATCATATGGTAACTCTATTTTTAATTTTTTGAGGAACCACCATACTATTTTCTGTTGCATCTATACCATTTTATATTGCTACCAACAGTGCACAAGAGTTCCAATTTCTCCATATCTTCACCAACACTTAGTCATTTTCTGTTTTTTGGTTTTTGGTTTTTGGTTTTTGATAATAACCATCCTAATAGGTATGAAGTGGTATCTCATTGTGGTTACCTAGTGATCAGTGGTATAAAGCATCTTTTCATGTGCTTACTGGCCATTTATTTATCTTCTTTGGAGAAATGTCTATTTAAGTCTTTCCCCCTTTTTTGAATTATGTTTGGGCTTTGTTTCTTTTCCTGTAGAGGTTTAGGAGTATATATACTAGATATTAATTCTTTATCAGATATATGATTTGCAAATATTTTCTCCAGTTCTGTGGGTTACCTTTAAAAATTTTTTTAATTTTAAAATTTTCATGAAGTCCAATTTGCCTATATATTTTTTTGTTGTTGTTACCTGTGCCTTTAAAGTTACCAATGAATAAAATTTTAGAATAGTTAACTCATGGTACATTCAGTATTGTTGTAGATTTTCTGTTTTCAAAAACAGGCAAATCAAGATTTCTTTTTTACGTGAAAAACACAGTGGGATAAAAAAAACTCAATGCTATCACCTTGCCTAAAGTGACACTACCAGGTTGTAATAATCGATGAGAATTTATTTGCCTTCTTTTTCAATGCAGTCACTACAACAGTCTCTGTGGTTATAATAAATTTTATACATTTTTAAGAAAAATACAAAAATTTAATTTACTAGTGATGGCCTGTTTTATGTCACAAGCACTTCTGATTTTTTTTTTTTTTAATAAAAAGGAGTTATATGTAAAAGGAGACCTTAAATGGAACAATTCACTCAGGGTTTATTTTAAACCAAATATTGTCAAATTTTTTAAAAACAAAAATCATATAAATGCTGATGTCAAGGACTTCTGCCCACAATTTGTTCCACTCCATGCCTGTGACATCATTTTACAAATTAGATAAAATGGAAATGAGATGAAATAGACAAATTCAGAAAAGACAGAATTCACTAGTGTTTTGAATATGTGGCATGGCAATTTGCCTTTTGCGGGATGAAAATATTAATTACACATTTTTAAAAATCGTGAGTGTTTTCCATCTCCCTGGAGTCCAGAAAGTCTTTCATATTTCTTAATTACTAAATATCTGTTCAGCCGCACAGCTTTCTTTCTCATTGCTTCTGTTTCATCCAGGGTCATCTTTGCGATTTCCTCTGAAGAAGACTATACGTTAACATACAAGGTTTGGGGGGTGGGGGAAGAAGAGAAAGGTGTTAATTCAGATGTTATGAAACTGTGATAATGCTATTATTTAAGGCACTTATTTGGGTCTGTTTATACTTTGTAGTTTTATAAATAAGCCCAAGGGGCTCCTCCTGGTTGTCACAATCCTCCTTGAATCTCGTATCCTGTCTGTCTCTTCCTATCCGACAGTAGAATTGATGCCGCTCTAATCCCTGGAAGTTTGGAACTAATGAACTGACTGCTGAGCTGCCGCCACGGAGCTTGGTCCCAAACTATACTGTACTTCACACTCGATTTATTCTCCAGATGGCGAGACTGTGCCGCCCTGCCGCGAGGGACCACCTCTTCCACTGGAGTGTAAAAGTGGACGGATGTTGTTTTCTTTGCAGATTTGATCATTCTGAGCTAGAAACTTGCAAAGATGATTAGTTATTAGCTTTAATGGGTGCCAATTGAACCAACTGCACGCATATTTTCTCCTTTGATTTCGGAGTCTGCAGGTCATGGTGATGGTTGATTTATCCGCTTTCTTACGTCACCGGAGTGTGTCTCTTCCCCAGGTGATAAGAACCCAGTCTCTGAAATCATAGCATGCCTTGGTTCCTGGCCCAGACAGAGTCACATAATACAATGGCTTATGTATAAGGACAAGTTTATTAGCCACCGGTCCACTGCACTGAGCAGCCCATGGCATGAAATATTGATCGAATGTGGGAACTTTGGTACCTCTTAGAACACGGGTCTGTGAAGATTCTGATCTGGGCCAACTTTCTCTGTGACCTTTGCTGAGCCTACCTCTGGAATCAAACCCACTACAGAACATACTACGGTAATTAGTCTCTGCAAAGATCTAATGTAACTTGATAGAGGCCTTACTTCCAAAATTCTTTCTTTTCTAGATTATCGGATCTTAAGGGAACAAGTTCATTCTACATGAGGAACGCTAACCAAGGCTGTTCTGCAGCGTCCACACATTTAGAATGAGGTTCCCTCTAAACCTCGTTTTGAAAACTCTGTTTTGCTATCAGAATGTAAGACACACATTCTTTTTTGTGACACACACAAAAGCCTTTCCTTGAATGGCCCCTTTTTGCTTTTGTTTTCTTTTCCCTCCTTTTCCAGGAAGCACTTACTTACCAATAACCTCAGCAGATCACCCAGATAGCCTTCTGAGAAGATGGTGTCTGCCAGGCTGTGTTTTACAAATCTCTATCACAAGATGGAAATTAAAGGATGATCAGGGCCAAACAGGAGCCATAGAAAAAGAGAAAAAGAGAATGAAAAGGAGTGAGGTGATGGAGATGAGAGAAATGTTAGCAAGAAGTAAGGCGTGTGTTAGAGCGAGGGGAAGGAGAGAGAACAGAATTTCTTTTCACAACTGGGTGGACTGTGGTTCTCTCTAGCTGAACATCCAGAACTAAACTTAATTATTCTTAGAAACTGCCTTGCTCTCACCCAACAGATGGCATGGGTGTGTTTGCTAGTATAGTAACATATTTCACCATTAAATTACCAAAAAGAAAAAAAATCAACATGCTTATCGATTGGTGTAAATTCAGTGAAGTTGTTGATATTTTGGGATACATAGCAAAGAGATGTACACTTAGTTAATGTAAATTGCAACAAGCAACAGCCTGTTATGTGGCAATATACCTACAGAGCCGTCTTTTTTTATTTTGTTTTTTTTTGTAAAGGTACAGAATCATGAAGTGGAAAGAGCTTGGTTTTAATTGTGAGCCAGAAGGAAGAAAAGAAGTCTAATAAAATACTGAGTATTCACTGCTCATTATTATAACATGAAAAGTACTAATCAGATTATACCTACAGTTGGAATTAGGTACTTCATTTGCAGCCAATTTCACAAGGGCTGAATTTTACTAAGTAAACCGGAATGTGCTGAAACCATGGCAATCTGACTTTAGATAAAAATCACAGGCAGGTTTAAAACATGAGCTTTGAACAAACAGTCCCTTTCAAATCCAAGTGAAAAAACAAAACAGTTTAGAGGTCGCATTCTATTTGACACCAACATTAACAATTTAGGAGGTCGATGTTGCCAGTGATCTTGCATCTTTGAGCACACATGCAGTTTAGAGAAGGGAGATGATTCAAATAACTCCCGTTTTAATATGCATGTCAGCCCAAACGATCTAGTTAGTTCCCTTCCATTTTTCATTCACTCTCTGTCCCAACAGGCCCTTCACAAGCCTGACCTACATTGAAAGAAATCCTGGAAGTTCAAATGGTTACAAGCTGCAGCAATCCTAAATTTGTAGCTGTGCAGGCTACATGGAGCATAACACATTTTAGGTTCTCTGAGGCATGGATCTAAATACACACACTGCCAACAAGCTGGAAGCATTTCTCTCAGCAGCTCTCGACAGCCTTAGAACCATGATATGGAGCTAACTTCTGCTTTTCACCTTCAGGATTTTTTGTATTTAATGGATGTAACAAGAGGGGATGGTAGAGCTGTGGATGAGTTTTACGACTGTGGAACGGCCAATGGCATGCTGTGGTGCCAAGCCACTGTTGGCTGCACCATCCCTCACTTTAACTAGTGTGAGCACTCTCTTGCTTTTATCTAAGCTTGGCCTAATTATTGGCAGTCAGAGCCCTGTAAATCAGGATTCCACAGAGCTGTCTTAAACTAGTTCGATGTACTCTTGTTTCCATCTGATCTGACAACTCTAAGCTACTGTTTCCTCACACTGTTTAACTCAGACCACATTTGGAAGCCTTCCCCTGCTTCCACCAGGTCGTAGACCCACATCCGTCTGGTTTAAATCTACTGTCCTGGCTTGTCTTGTTGATTAGACTTAGACTCAATATTGGTTTGAATCATTCTTTTTTGTGTCTGTTTTGTTTTGCTATTTTCCTAGCTAAGTATCGCTGTTCAAATGGCTGTATATTGTTAAGACTTTTTTTAAAAAACCACATTCATCAGCAGTGAGAAGCTTTAAAGTTTTATTAGTATCATAAAAACCCTTCCTAAATGAAAGTACTTTTGATACGTGTTCATTCTGACAATGAGAATTTGTTGAGGGCTGTTGGAAAAGTGGAGGAATTTGTTTTTGAAACTGAAATTGGCAGGAAGTAATGACTCCAAAGTGCCTTTTTTCTCAACTTCGACTCTCAGCCCCTCAGTTTACTCTTTTCTCTCCCCAATTCCTCACCTTTATCACCCCCAACTCAAAGCCAATAGATAACATATTTGGTTTCACATTTTTCTGGAGACAATTCAAATAACTAAAGCAGACATTCAACCTTTCAGCTTTTCTTAACTGGAACAAAGGCTAATCAAAGAAAAAAATCATATTTGTTACCACTTTACGAAGGGGTTTCTCGTGGTATTATTATTTTCCATCTGAGTAAGTTGGAGCTTTTTGATAGTGTGGAGTGTCATTTTCCAGAGCACCTTTTAATTGAATGTCAAGATTCGTGTCACTTACAAAAAATAAATATTTCCAAAACACGAGTAAAAAGCATAAAGCATGTGGAAAAACAAAATAAATTCTCATTTTTCCCTAATGTTAATATGTTGGCAGATAATTATCTATATATCATCTAGCTTCTTATATTTATTAAATGAAAAATAGCGGGCAGAGGACTTAGAACCATGTCTAGTACTTTGTAAATGGTCAATAAATGTTACCTATTAATTATTTTATTTTTGCATTTGGAAAGTAATGCTACTGAGCAAGGTACCGCCACTGTTTAGAAGTACGCCGGTATGTGTAACAGGGCCATCATCTCTGTTATCTTGAGTGAAGTCTGGAAATCAGTGCTTACCTATCAGCTTGGATGACTTATTTCAAATACCATTTATTTGGTGGAGAGGAAATTTGTGGATATGGTAGTGGTGCTCAGACTCTGAATCCACAAAGCAGTTTCACAGGATGGTTTGACTGTGTTTTCTTTCAATGATAAATTTAGGAGATACATTTTACCTCTACTTACAGAATGAAGCTCGATTAAGAATAGTAAAAACTCTTGAAGATTTTGACCTGGGTCCAACTGAGAAGTGTGTGAGAGTCAACTCGGTGTCCAGCGGTCTGGCTGAAGAAGACTTGGCCACCCTCCTGCAGTCCCGGGTGCTCCCTTCCAGCCTAATGCTCCCGAAGGTAGAAGGCCCCGAGGAAATCCAGTGGGTGAGTAGCTAATGCTTTGCTTTAATTAAAGACTCGGGACCAGCTAAGAAGGAGTAGGAGAAAGGAAGGATTTGGGTGCTGCCGGTGGTGAAAATGCATACACAGAGCAGAAAGGGAATTTAGAAAAAGGATTGAGCCCAAAAGGCCATATTCTTCACACGAGGAGAACCTGGCTTTGCCCAAAGTCTTCTATGGAACAATTCTACTCCTGAAATGATGCTTCTGCTCTGTAACCAGATTGGTGGTTTGGACAGAACAGCCTCCTCAATAAGACTTACAGAGCAGTCCTTGGAAACTAGCTTGTGTTGGATCATATCTTACACCCTGCCAGGCCCTAACCCTGCACCCAGGAGAGCGGTGATGTAAATAGCTCTTGCCCAGATTCGTTGAAGGACATCATGGACAATGAAGCACATTAGCCACAAATGAAAAAATGAACCTAGAGGACGTGAGGTAAAGGTCACTCCTTGGGGCAAACAGAGGAATAAACAGGAAGCTTTTAACTAGTGGTTTTAATTAGCACAGATATTATTTCCTGAACAGTTCTCTAGTTCGTCTTTTTTAAATTGCTGACAGGTGTGTTTGCATTTCACGACAGACTTTTCAGCCAATAAAAACCTGGCATGTCAAATTACTCACGAAAACTTTGAAATGGGCCTAATTATACTATGATTGTTTTCATTGTTAAAGTGGGGGGAGGTGAGATTTTATTTAGGGGTTGCTCTGATTCTGCATGTCTCTGCTGAATAAAATAACATTCCATTGTGCCACTGTAGGGCAGAAAGCCTGTGACACGTAAGTGCTGGCAGCGTGGTAAGGGTGTGTGGACAGTGGAGATTTTGATGCCACATCTGGGATTATCTCAAAGACTGTGGCTGCAGCTGTAGCAATATGCTGAGTAGTTAGTTATAGCACCTGAGGGCACCGCTCACCTTTCTAATGCACGTAGAGACCCTGGGCCTGTGCTTTCCAGTGCCATGGCTGCCTGCCACATGTGGCCACTGAGCACTTGAAATATGGCAAGTCCAAACTGAGATGTGCTGGAAGTGTAAAATACACGTGGGAATTTGAAGACGTCATAGCACCACCACTCCCACCCCCTCAAAAAAGAAGAATGTAAATTATCTCATTAAGTTTTATACTGATTACATATCGAAATGGTAATATTTTGGACATAGTGGATTGAATAAACACTGAAGTTAAATTCACTTGTTTCATTTTAGTCTTTTATTGTGGCTGCTGGAAAATTCAGAATGACATACGTAGCTGCCATTCTTTTTCTATTGGACAGCTCCCTCCTGGCTCCTTCTTGAAGCCCATGTTCAAGGAGTCACATGTACTTTCTAAACTGGAGTTCTCCTCGGAGGTCATCCCTCAGGCTAGGAGATACTGGTTTTACTAGGTTAATGTCTTCGAGTGCTCCTACCCCATTCAAATGTGTCTTAAGTTGATTGAAATGAAATCCGAAGTCACTGTTCCCTTTTGGTTTCATAGTTAATGCCTATTTATCACTGTTATTACCCTCATTTGAGAGGACCCACCCCAGCCTTGAGCTCGGGCTTCTGTTCGCTGTTTTAAATCCCTGGATGTGAGTAACATACCGAAATCTAAATAGGATTTCTAGTTAACAGAAGTCTTTTGGGCTGTTTATTTTTTCCTCTCCGTTTGTATTTATGTGAAGCATAAAACCCAGAGCCTGATGCACAACTGAAAGATGGGCTTCCTTGTTTTCTTTTGTGTGAGAATCTCTTGCTGGCCTTTTGTCGCTAGTGTGGGTTCTTGTTTGACTGGCACGGCTTATTGGACTATAACAAGCATGACTCTGCCTCCTTTGTCGTGGGACAATTCTCCCACAAATCCCGAACAGTGTGCATTCTTCCAACACACTATTGGGTGTGCACTGGAATTGAAAGAATCGCTGAGCCCTGCTACTTCATCTCCTCCCCAATCTCTTTGTGATTTTTTTCCCCTTCTTTTCCTCCCCCTAAACCTCCAGTCCCCTCCACCTCGCTGAAATGAACACTTTACCAGGCCGGAAACATTTAATCGTCTCCTTTTGAAAAAATTAATTGAAACTTCTCCACTAGTTACCTTTTGTGTTAGTACTTAATGCAATTTTTTAAGAAAGAAGGGGAGGAGGAGAAGGAGGATAGGCTAGAATATTTAATTTTTAAATGCCTCTATGGCTTAAAAACAAAAGGCGTTAGAAAATTTTCTCACTAAGAACAAGGAATATATTATAAAGTGTTCACCTAGTTTAAACTTTATGATTTTTTGTTGTTATAACTATTATCACAAAGAATAAGGCAAGTAACGTTGCAAGATTTTTTTAATGAGGAAAAAAAAATTCCTCCACTGTATATGTAACACCAAAACCACTGACATTTCACTACCTACTTTCTAGCTTAAATGTGACATAAATTATGTTTTCTTTTCATTTACATGGAATAGTATACATTTTGTCCCCTTAAATTGTAGCCTTCTTTCTTGCTATTTTGGTTGAGTTATTCCTTCCCTTGCAAAGTTACTAAGGAGGTGATGATGATGGTGTCGGAGGAAGGGAGGGGGCAGTGGGAGCAACTGGGAATAATTCTTCATTACTGAAAGCTGTGATTTATTTTAGCCTAATTGTAAAGTTACTGCAAATTGCTCAAAAGCTTTTTAAAGATCCCGGTGATTAGATTTTTTAGGGGGGTGCTACACAGGCAAGGAGGGGGCAGCTAAAAGGGGAAATAACACCTCTAATCCTGCTTCTGGTAAATAGGCTGCTAGCTTTTAAAATGAGTTTCCTTTCTATTAGTCAGAATATTATGCTAAGCCTTAAGCATTAGTTTTTTTATGTTGCCATAGCAGCCCTATTCCTGCAGGGTGGTGACCTGCGATGATTACAGTACAAAGCTTATAGGGTCTTGAAACCCCCTTTGAAGATGAAAAGTCTTTGATGGTTTATATTTATGCAAATCTCTTAGATATGATTTACCCAACTGAGACTGAATGGAGAGATGATTAAAATTCCCTTTTCCTTTGATATCCATTAATGGCTGAATATTCCTTAAATTTAAAATGGATATATATGTTTTCATCTTTATTTACAAAAATATCTTTGTCATACCTGTGTTGTTGTTGTTGTTTTTTTAATCTCCCTACATCTTATTACATCTAGATAGACATAATAGATTTACAATTTAGAGTATGGTGGGTTTTTTTTCCTTTTGAAAAGGGGGGGGGAAGGATCTGTGCAAGAGCTTTTGTATGTTTCCAGATGATAGATTTTGGAATTTGGGCTACCCCACTGGCAGCCCAGAGCTAGCTGTGAACTGGTCTCATGGAAAAAATTGGTGAGCTTTGGTCTTCAAAGAATTAAACTTCCTTTTTAAGGTCTTCCTAGGTAAGCTAAAAAATTATGAAGAAAACCCTTCTGAACAAAGAGTAATGGTGCTATAATGAATAATATGGATTCCATGTAGAAGGCTGCTGAAAATACACTGATGTCAGTGCTGGGTATGAAACAAAAACAGAATGGCAGGTAGGGCAAGGCTGCATTGTTTTAGGGGCCTACCACTTGCATTTTAAGACGTGAGGGCGAGAGGTCTTAAGTAAATACGTTTTCAAGGAAAGCATTAAACTTCAAGAATCTCTCCTTCCAGTTCTAGCTCCTAGGCCTCAAATTGCTCCTTTAGGGGGAAAAAAAATCTTATAATGCTTGGGGTTTTACTATTTAGTTTGGCGGAAACTTGGTTACCTTTTTTCTTTGGTCTTTTTTTTTTTTTTTTTAATTCTTTTGTGTGGACGAAGGAGACTGTGTGATATTACTTCCTCAGGTCAAAGACTTAAATACGACTTCTACGTCTGCATTTGAGTGATTGTACATTTTTCCTCCACTAATCACCTATGACACTTTTGATTTTAGTTTTCAGACAAATTTTCGTTCTACTTAAAAGGCCGAAAACTTGAACAACCTATGAATTTAATCCCTTTTGTGGAAACTGCAATGGGTTTGCTCAATTTTAAGGTAAGAAAACCATAACATGGCTGAGAAGTTAGTATTCATTTCTAAAGAGAACTTTTGTTTTCAATTTTAACATCTACTTAAAATATTTTTCTAGAAAGATTTATAAGCCTAGTAAACCTTGAGCACAATTTATTATCTGTAATTATCCAAAACCAGATCGTGAGCATCTTAGAAAACAAAGAAATTGGCTAAATAGCAGGGGAAAACTTCCCAGTGCTAAATATTTAAATAAAATATTTATAGATTCCTAGCAATAATTTTAATTAAATAATCACTATGTAAATATATGCTTTTAATTATTACATTTATACATTAAAGGTGCATGAAAATTTATTTTGTCACCCTTATGAATTAACTTTCAATTATTATTTTGTAACAATTGCCTTTTATTGGGAAATTTTCTGGCCTCTTTGTAGCAACATTATCCATAATGTCTAGTTGATAAGATTACTATTTGTTAGTATATACCAATAATTTGAAGTATATTTTAATTTACCACATGAGAGCATAAAATATTTCCTAATATACATTCAGGAAGATTAGCTGAGCTAAGTGTTTTCCAGCATTGCATGGCTGCATTGAACTGTTTACCTTAACGCATTCATAGCTAGCTTGTAAAAAATCCCTTTATCAGTGGTCATTTAAATTGTTTTCCAAAATATGCCTCGTATTCCACCTGACTTGTGAACATTAATGTAGCACCCTATCTCAGAGGGCAGGAGAGAAGAAATCTCTAAAAGCAAAACGAAACAAAAAGACGGTTGAATTGTACTAGAGAGGTAATATGTGAGCAAACGCTTGAGAGGAAACTTTGAGACCCATTGGATCACTCGGGAGGGGCAGAGTGCAAATGTTTGGGAAGCTGCTTCAAGCTCAGTGATCAAGGCTGTTTACACCAGTAAGCACAAATTCTTCCAGCCCGCTCTAGAATTCTGGGAATATAATCAAAGTATATTCCTTCGGTGCAGCTAGAATCATATAATGATTCAATATTTAGCATCATTTCACCATTTCATTCCATAATATACTTAGAAGCACTTGAAACCCCTGAGATTAATCAGCAGTATCCTCACCCATTTCTCATGTTCCCCCCTCACACACACACACACACATTAGCATGCTGTATCTCCACCTTTGTGGATGCAGCTATATCTACAATGAATGTTGTTCATCTTTACTTCACACAGAAATATCCAAGTTGCTTATTTGTACATCTTGGATGACTTGTTGCATTTTTGTTTTCCCCTCTGGCATTGTAGATTTTTGTATTGTATGTCTTGAATCTTAAAACCATTTACCGAGAAATTTTGATCCTAATGCAAATAATCCAATTACTTTGATTTAAAAATTCTTTCCTTCTCTCTTGTGGCTTTATGTATACTGTTTGAGAGTTTCTTAAACCAAAAAAAAAAAAATTTGGAAAAATACAAATAATTTATAGTACAATCAGAATGAGTTAACTCAAAGTTTTTCTCTAGGAATTAGATGAGCTACAATTTGAACATTTTAACTATATCAATATGTTAACAACTATATTAATATAATCCATTATGCAAAGCAAATATATACAACATATGTATCTTGGACAACATTAAATAACCTTTGAGAGGGGTAAATTTGGGCTGTAATTTTAGGACTGCTTTCAGTCAAACTGTGTTAAGAGTTGGATCTTTCTGTTACCAAAATATACCATGCTGCTTCTAATTTGTGCATTTCTGTGAGATTTGGTTCTTTTTTGCTCTTTTACAGGCAGTGTGTGAAGAAGCGGTAAAGACAGGTCCTCAAGTGGGTCTTTTTCTAGATGCAGTTGTTTTTGGAGGAGAAGACTTTCGAGCCAGCATAGGTGTCAAAGACTCTATCTCTCCCCCTCCCTCTCCATCTCTCATTTCTTTCTGTGTATATGTGTACATATTTTTTCTTTGCCCCTTCATGAGCAGACATTTACGTGACAACAATTATTTGCCAACAATGACAATGGTGTTTCAGGTGAATGGACAACACTTCCTGATAAGTTAGGACACCTCACAGTTGTCCTGCTTCCAGAACACGACATTACAACTTCTGTTCAGTTATAAAGTGATTAATAAAAGGCCTGTTGCAGCCTCAGATGTGTTCAGGAATATATGGCATCTACTTTGTCCATAATAAGTATATTATGTGAACAACCTCTCTGTTGCTTAAATATTTTGTTTTTGCTCCAGTTTGAGGGCTATCTAGGCTTCTAACACAAATTTAAAGCAATTCCACATTTGCTGTAAAAAATAATTTTCTACATTAAATGTACTATATAAATATTATTTAAAGTAGATCTTAAATTCCTCCTAAAATATATTTCAGAACTTTTCTTATTACAAAATATTTATCGAGATAGTAAGCTTGTTCTCACTGGTCTGGCCTACCCTGAGGGCATGATCCCTACAGTCTGGGTGCATGTATAACTAGAGACTATGGGTGACTAGAGACTATGAGTGCATCCAGAAAAGAGGCCCAGGTCATGCGTGTTTCAGAACCATAGCCCCAGTGACCTGAAGACAGGAACTTTCTCTGGGTAAATATAAACAGACACTCCCCCCACCCCTGGGGTGAAAAAAAGGGACTTATTTTAATACAGTCTTTCCAGGAGACTTTTGTGTCTCTGACAGCTTAGTGGACACTTTCTGCCTCTCTCAAAACGAGTGCCCTTTTGTTTCCCCAAGTTCTCCATCCAAACCCTGAAGCTGCAGTATTTGGCTCAGCATCTAAGTTATAACAGGGCATTGCAACCACAGCACACAAAATTCTGTGCTCAGTGAGAGAAGTTAACCATTTCCTTGCACAGCTGCTTGGCCACCTTTTGTGATGCTACCTTGGGACCGACACTTTCCAAGTGATGACAAGAAGGAAAAACATACCAAAAGTTATTTGCAACCTATCAAGTCATTGGCGATTCTATCTCCTGACAGGGAGAGGGGCCTTTTCTTAATGCAGCACAAGTAATTATACTGAAAGATGGCTTGCAAGTGACACATATGAGCTTTAGCTATGCCTCCACGTATCCCTCTCTTCATTTATAATTGAATCATCATTTTGGGTGAATGGGGAACACTTTATATATAAATCGCTAGGAACCATTCTCAGGAAGACATAGAAATCTCTACAGACCGAGTTTTTATAATAGATGTGTGGGTTCAGTTTCTGAAGTTAACATCTCCTTTTTCTGTCAACATCCCATCCTCAGGTGCAACAAGTAGTAAAGAAACCCAAGATATTTTCTACGCCCGGCAAAAGATTGTTGTTGTAGCGAAGGCCTTTGGTCTGCAGGCCATAGACCTGGTGTACATCGACTTTCGAGATGGAGAGGGGCTTCTCAGGCAGTCGAGAGAAGGAGCTGCGATGGGATTTACTGGTATGATTCTTGATGACATCTTAGAAAGCAATGTCTAGATTCGTGAACATTCCAGAAAAATAGAAATTTAACCAGAAATTAGTGTTCCTAAAGTAGCCAGGTAGCTTGTATACTTATTCCATTATTTAAAACATGAAAAAAAAAATCCATCCAGAGCAAGAACCTACCAAACAAATTGTCAGATTTTTCTTTGGCTCAGCAAGGTAACAAACTTAGCACTCATTTTATTTTCTCTTTATATTAGTGACCATTTTTTTCTGTCCTCTTCAGTGTTTTGTTGCAGTTTTTGCTGACACGAGGAGAGGGATGAGGGTATTACTGAAGTGTTTTTGAGTGAACTGCCATAAGCTTTTGGGCTGATGGGTAGAAGAAACATTTCCTCAACTAGTCAAAATATTAATTCATTTCTTTAAAAAATTTTGGTGATATCTTTTTTGACTTTTTTTTCACTCATAACTAGATTTTTATTCTTCTGCCACTGCAAGCCCCTCCTTTCTCTCCCACCTCCCAGTAAGTGTCTCTGCACCTGGCGACACCTACGGGCATTGGCTGGCACTAAGACCAGCGGGTCCCTCATAATCCAGTCCTGGAGCGAGAGCAGATATCTGTTGATTGGTGTGCCCAATCACTCAGGTCCCCAGGAGCCCCAGGAGCAACTGAAAATTGTGTTTTTGCAACAGAAATCTATTTCTGAGAAACCACAATAGGATTCTATACCCAAACACGTGTCTGCAATTGCATGCACACACATTCACACACGTGCAACCATGGGTTAAAAAAAACCTATACTTTTATTATTTGTTCTTCTGCTGCAAGTTCTAAGAATATCCTGATCAGAAATGTACCAAAATAATAAGGAAAAGAGACCAGCATCCATGCTATATCTCTTTTGTATATATATTTGAAATGTGTCCAGTTAGGGATTACCAAAATAAACATTTCATAAGGTGCCTGACTTTAAATGTAAAAGGTATCTTAATGGATGATGACTTAACCCAAAATAAAATTAAAAGACTTACGAAACAGCTTTAAATATTATATTAGAATTAAATAAAGCTCTGACATTTTATTTTGTGTTTTAACATAGAGTTAAAACGTGACCCTACAAATTTGTTTTTTATATAAATAAGTACATAAATGTGATCTCTTATAGGGAAATATTTTTTAATTGATTTGAAATAACTTGTCTTCTGTGATTGAATTAGAAATAAGTTGAACTATTAATAAATGAATCTTCCCTACACTTACTAGTGACTGAGAAAGAGTCCTTCTACCCAAGCCCTGGGGTTGTCCTCGTCCCTGTGACCTGTTAAACCTGCCTGTTTCCAACGACTGGTTAGGACACAGACCAAAGAGAAAAGTTAGAGAAAAAAATCCATGAAATCTATCTAATAGACCCTGATGTCGTTGTTCTAAAATGTATGGCATTGGTTGCCAAGCAGCCAGATGTTGTTCTGAAATGGGCACTAATGCAATAAAAATAGAAAACAATGAATTGATGTGGGCCTCTGTCACCATCGCTCAGTAGAACCCGGGTGTCCTCAGCTTCCTCTGGTGAAAGGTTTGCTCCAGAACTTATAAAGGAGTTTGAGAATTTCTCCAAGATGCAGGGCTGAATTAAATTGGTCCCTAATTCAATCGCAGAAGACAAGTTATTTCAAATCAGATTTAAATTTCGAGACTGTGCCCAACTCAGCATGAGGAGCTTATGGGCTTGGCACTATTGTTTCTCAACAACAGGGAGTATTAAATCACACACAAAAAAAAAGTGGAAGGGGGAATGGGGAGGCACAGAGGGTACAGTGCCCATTATATATTCAAGTGAACAAGTCAGTAAAGTAGGGGACTATACTTTATAGCCATTTTCCAATTTTTAAAAAGAAGGTCTTTGTTGTCTCAATTAGATTTCTACATGTCAATGAAAAGTAATTAGTCTGATAAGATATGAGATTGTTTGCATTATTTTTAAACAATATATGATTTAAGGAGCACGTTAGGCCACTCATGATCTGCTTGTCCTTATTATTTGTCATTTAATTGCCATACCTTGGGCTTTGCACATGAAGAAAGGAGAGGAAGGAAGGAAGGAAGGAAGGAAGGAAGGAAGGAAGGAAGGAAGGAAGGAAGGAAGGAAGGATGGATGGAAGGAAGGAAGGAAGGAAGGAAGAAAGGAAGGAAGGAAAGAAGGAAGGAAAGAAGGAAGGAAGGAAGAAAGGAAGGAAAGGAAGGAAAGGAAAGGAAGAAGAGATACATATCCTATCTGAAGCAGGTAGTTGAAAGGCTTAAAATCCAATGAAAGTATTGTGTTATCCATAACACTGATAAGAAACAATCTATGTTATGAGGGTTTTCTGTACTTTTAAAAATTATATATATATTTTTTTAATGAGTTGTAGTTTTTTAAAAGTTAGCCATGCATCAAACAATGGGTTATTGTTTCTTTTCTGCAGTCATTGTTTCACAGAGCCACTATCCATGTAGACAAAATTTGAATCAATTTGTTAGCTATATAAATGGCTATTAACTTTAAGAATTATTTTTATAAAAAGAAACCAGAAATAAGTCTTGGAATAAAGCTTTAACAGCTGACTTGGTCATCACAGTTACTCCAGTACTGCATGCTGAGAAGAAAGATTATAAATATGAAGCACTATAGGTTTTCTTCTTTTTTTGCAGTCTTTTGTAGAAGACAAAAATGACACCATCATACAGTTACCTAAAAGACTTGACAGGTATTGATTTAAAGCACGATATATCAAGTGGTACTGTAAAAAGGATTTCATGGTCATAAATTTTAATGTCGTCCAATTTTGCACCCTCTCAGTAACTTGTCAATAACAACTCTTCTGTATAAAATATTTGCTTCACTTCCACATGACATTAAAGTCTGATGTGCAGTCATTGGGATATAAAAGATTAGACAAAAGATAACTTCACATATGTATGTTCATAAATTTCTAAAACCTAATACATATCTTAAAATTACCCAAATGTGGGTACTTGCAAGCCATAAGTAGTTTCACAGTATTTTAAATAGTTTGTTTTGCTCCTCAAATCATAGTGTCTGTACCAAGAAGATCCCATGAAATCTGGCTTTTTACTTGTCAGTATAAATTATGTACATAAATTATAAAATTCAGGATTAACAATTAGTACAAAATGACTACCAGAACTAACATCCTTTATTAATAATATTATAACAACTATTGGATCACTTAAATATTATTTCAATACCTACTATTGAAAACAGCTCTCATTTGACATCGCTGATGTTATTTGTTCCCAGAAATTACTCCTCAAATTTAAAGCATCTTATTTATACAGGATTTTAATGTTTTATTAGTATGCTGACAGATAAGAATGGAATAGCCATGTGAGGGTGTTTTAATTATGCCACCATAAGAAAAGATATTACTACATTTTTTCACTTAAACTCATTTTCATGAAATACTAAAAAGAAATTTTTACATTTTTCTTTTTTATTTGATAGAATAATGACAGTAAAAGCAATTCACCTTTTCTCAAAACATCAAGAATATTATTTGTACAGGCTAACTGTTAAAACAACTGTTTCAAAAGCAAAGCAAATTGGAATACCAACAAATATATTTAGCAGAATAAATTATCATTTAGTATACATTCATTTTTAAAGAAGCAAATATGTCCATAATTTTATCATGTAATAAAATATGACATCATTATTATAACATTATGTTTCATTTCATTAATGACCTGATTAGATTCCACTCTTCCCTGATTGTTAAACTGTTTTTTTAATGACTGCATGATTTCATAGAATCCTATGTCTCCTATAATGTTTTTATTTAAGATTTATCTTAAACTTCAGAAAGAAGCATAAAGCTTTATTAAAGCTATTACTACAAAGAGAAGATTTCATCTGGGATGATAATTAGCTATATAAAAGGGATTTTCTTTATTCCATAAGAAAAAAGGGAAAATCTGGTTATGTTTTAGGATAGAGAAACTTTCTGTAATTTTTATTTAAACATTTTTAAATGGAGTAATTTAGGGACCACAGTGTTCAAATCTGCCTTATATTTTACTGTACCAAATAAAATTTTTCACTGAAATCAAATTTTCTATTAGTGATTAGATATGACATACTATATTTACCTAAAAGAAAGAAAATGAAATATATTATTATAAGATACTATTTATTATTAATACAGTTTGATGTCTGTTTCTTTGAGCTTTTTGAAAACTAACAGACTACTTCTAAAAGAAATTAGAAGGTAAGATAATGGTACAAAATAAGCCAAAGGTAACATAAAATTTGAAAGAATTAACATACAATTTTTCTTCTGCTTTGCCTCAAAATAATCACTCTAATTTGCAGACAATATCCTTTAAAGTACTAGCCAAAACAGTTTATTCAACGAGCTGCCTAGTCAATCCACCTGTAACTAAAATGAGAGATTATCTGCACCAAGGTGGTATTTCTGTAGGATCGGAAATACAATCACTTCCATTGTTGTATTTGTCCTTATGTGGCATTCTGGAAAAGCCTGCCGATTGCCGTTATTTTCTTTTTAAAATGTTCTAAAATAATGAGTTATTTTACATACAGTCTGTGAGGCATTCAGGAGCCTTGAGTGGCGGAGGCATTTTGTTTGAACATCTGTTTGTTGTTTTTTGTTTCGGTGTTATTAATCTTCTTGTAGGTAAGCAGGTGATACACCCTAACCAAATTGCAGTCGTCCAGGAGCAGTTTTCTCCTTCCCCAGAAAAAATTAAGTGGGCTGAAGAACTGATTGCTGCCTTTAAAGAACATCAACAATTAGGAAAGGTAAATGTTTTGTTAATGCCTTGGATGAAACTGGTGTTTCAAATACTGTGGGGAACAATGAAAAAAATTATCATTTGAATGATTTTTTTAAAAACTCCTTTTTGTGAGGAGGGTTTGTATTGGGGGGATGATATTCATCAGTGAGACATTCGCTTAAGGTAAATTTGCCCTCCCATGTTCCTAAATATTTCACCAACTGGCTCTCAAGCCTCTCATTTTATTCTTTTCATAAACTATTTTGGCAGCCTATGAGAAAATAGAAGTCTGTTTCGTTTTTCTCTATAGACTCTGATGTAGCATTCATATGAAAATAATTTTAGATCAAAGTGAGAGCAAGTTGTAATGAAATAAACACAGTTTGATCAAATGGTTCTTGTGGAGAGGAGAAATAAATCTCAAGTTATTTTAATTTGGGGGGGAGTACAAAAATCTCCTTCAGTTTAGTCATTTAAGAGTGGGAGGTTGAATATGTGTTTGTACCAATTTCTGGACCTGAGATTTGGATAGAATGGAAAGCAAATTAACAGTGGAGTACGGTTGTTCCTAATTTAGTGCATCATTGAGCCTCGCGTTTCCTGCTCTGTGGGTTTCTGCTATGTAAATATTGCAGTGGTGATGCGCAATCTGTCTCCACTTTGTGCCAGTAACACTTAAATTAGGTGTCGCCTGAAGGAAGATTTTATGCTAGTTGCAGCATTGTCAGTTAATTATCTTAAAGGTTATTTGCAATAATACCGTGTGCCTCTTTTCAAGAGGATGGGGGTAAACTTGCATTTATAAATCCATCGTAGAGGTAATATCTAAACTCGGTCTTGTTACTTACATAAGGAGTGAGGTTTTGATACCTGCAATGCAGACCTACTTAGGGGAGAAAGAATGCTGAAAAATTATTAAGGTTCTAAAGGTTAAATAGTCCCCCTTACCAAAAAAAAAAGTCAAAACTGGTTTTTAGGGTGAACTGGTGACATAATGGCAGTGAAAACACCTGAAAATCCCAGGACTTTGCTCCTTTCTCCTCACTATGGACAGCTGCCTTCAATTCTGACCATGCTCACCCTCACACACACGCCCATTCATCTTGGCGCAAACTTGCACTTAAAATCAAAAGGCAGAATATGTGATATTGGAAACATTCCATTTGAACTTATACCACTTTCAGGATAAATAGCATCCTTTCATTTCAAATCAGCATTGGCCATCGGAAAAACATTGTGGTTCATAGAAAAATATTTTTAAGTTGACATTGTGTTTTATGTCTACTTCTATATCTTGACACAAAAATCCAGATCCTCAAACACAGATACTTACCTAGAGAGAAGAGCCATGCACTTTTTCATTCACATATGCAAATAACTCCATCCACTCTACTCTCTTGCATGCTTGCCTGTGCACACACTCACTAAATGTTCGATACCTCTTATGCCAGCTGAAGACTTGACTTGCCTGCGATAAATACTTCCTACTGAAATAATAAACTGAAGCAGTATATGGACCATCAAAATGGCAGACCAAGCTGAGTCCCAGTCTGGGCCAACACTGGCTCCATTAACTGTCTACACTGGGCTTCACATTGGATAATATCAAAGGATGCCCCTTGACATTGTAAGCAGCTAGGGATATGGGAGAGGTTACCCTAAATTTCAATAGCCAGCATATAAAATTCAAACTAGAAACACACTCTTTTACTGGCATTTAAGGTCTTGAATGAAGAAAAAGAGAAAAAACAAACAAACAAAAAATACTTTTTCATTGTATCTTCTTGTTCCCAGGGAAAATCGTCTCAAAGTGCCCTTGCTTTTTGATGATAGCAACTTAAATGTTAAATTCTGAGCTTTTTTTAAAAAAAAAAGTAAGAAATGCCCTCTTATTTTCACAATGGTGTGGCAGCTTTTCTTAACACAGAACTGCAGAAATTAGAGCAGAAAGGGGACTAACTATTAGCTCATTTCTTCCCTGCCCCATTCGTGTAGGTTTGTTTCCTACAGCAAATTCTCCTGGTGCTTTGTCCAGCAAGGTTTAAATGATTCAAGTAATGGGGCTTCCAGTGGGGACATATGGTTATTTTATCCAGTTTGCATGTTTCTTTTACTCTGCCTATAAATTGGCTGGTCACAAAAATTGGGTCTGCAGGTAGGTGACTCTGGGTCTTGAGGGGTCTTGGGGTTTAAATAATGTGAGTTCTGTTTGTAAAGATTTAGTATAAATAGGTTGCTCAGTTGTATAAAGTATTGCTTCCAACAAACATCTAATCTGTTTTATTTCAAATGTGAATCACTGATGAAAACATACACCCTCAGATACTTTCTTTGTCCAAAGCACAGGTGATTCTGTCAACGATGGGAAACTGATGATTTGTGTCCTAGTGAGACAGTTATAAATTTCTAAAAGATACCCCCCATGAAAATTTCATTCAAGTTTTTAAGTAGAAATGACCCAAGAAAGCAAAATTATATATCTTTGCTTTTCGCTACTTACTGCTCCTATCTTAAATTACATTCTGCCCTAACACCAAAGGTATAGCTGAAGTTCATAGTTAAAGCTGTGTAATTGTGTCTTCTATAGTAATAATATTTATTATTGTTATATAGTTACAATAGTTATTATTCAAAAAAAAAAGTTCTACCTTTTCTTCCTGTCTTCTCCAAATAATGAAATTCAGGGGAATGCTTAGATCATGAATAACTAAATGATAGGGTTCTGTCTTTGGGATCACATGAAATTTTTGTTTGTTTTATTTTAATTGGAAATTCTAAGAAAATAAAGTTTGATGCCCTTAGTCTAATGTCAGGTGAAAATACTTTACATTAAAAAATCGTAATGTGCTCATAGAATCTGTCACTGTTTGACAGGTAATGATACTTATGACTGCTTTGATTCAGGAAACTAAAGATATTTACAGGCCAAAGAATTCTGCCTGGTATAACAGTCCCCAATAATAAGAATTAGGCTATAAATTGACATTAGGGACTGAGCTCAACTTCTCCTATTAAAAATCTGTTGGAAAATGTTTAAACATTCCACATACTCTGTGTTCCCATTTTAATTCCCATAAGCTAAAATATTTCTAATTTAGCTGACATCAGTTGTGAGGTATATATCGACAATATTAATCAAACTTGATTCTTTCTTCTATCCTTCCAGAATTAGATATTTTGAGATGTAAGCTGTATGTCATTAATTATTTTAGCTTTGAATTATTTGATAAGATACTCTAGCCAGGATAAATCACTTTCATGTGATTTATTTGAAATTTATAAAGGATTTTCTTAAAAGTTAACTTCATTTTATGTCATTTTTTTATAATGTTGATTCCAATAATATCTAAAAATTCTCTATCAACTGATTTTAAAATTGCTTATTAAAATATTTTTAACAGGCTTACTGTTGATACATTTCTTATGGACTAAGAATTATATATAGTATAAAAATTAGATCATTAAAATGGAAACATCTCAAGCAAATAATTAGTCAATATTAGTTGATATCAGTAGAAACTATAATTTGTTTATAAATATATAATATACATATTTATACTATGTAAACATTTATGTATGTATGATACTATATATTTTTTTATTTCTATATTATAAACTCAGTGCTAATTTTTTTTCTCTTTCCGTATTCCTCACTTCTTGGGCAAAATGACAGCTAAAGGAAATAGTTGTTTTTTAAAAACGATTGATAAATCTAAGAAATCTTAATATAACAATTTACTATTTCTTCCCAAATAGAAGCTCTAACAGGAAAATGTGAAAGAATAGCAAAATGAATTAACACATGATAAATTTTTAAAGGTACTGTACTAGAATATTCATATCTCTGCAGTATCTGGCTACAAATATGGCTTTGCTTCATTTTCAGTTTTCCAAAGACTCTGTTTTATTCATATCATTGCCGTAAGTACTTTATTTGGTTTTGCAAGGATTTTAACTTTTTCAAGATTTTTCATTTGTTACAGCTTTACAAGCTGGCTGAAAACAAAGAAAGGGGAAGTGTTATCTTTAAAATCTAGGTTCACTTAACCATTATGAAGGTCAAAAACAAAGTCACTACCTGAAATAACAACTGTAAACAACACATATAAAAGAAACATTCTCATTTCACTGGAGCAAGCAATAATGCTAATTAACAAGTTTATATTCATAAACAGATTCTCCACAGGAATATAAATTAGGAATGTATCTTAATAGAGAAAAAAGTAAGAGATCTTTTTCCTCATATAAGTTTTTTCATCTAGCAAATTGCAAAGAATAAAATCCAAAACACCAGCATTGAAAGCAAATTATTTTCATAGGTATCTGATTGGGGCTCACACACCTTTCATTTGTGTTTCCAAATGCAGGGCTTTACAAAAGAAACACTTTTTGGTCCAGATGGCCTTCTAGAAGGCTCCCTGAGAGAACTCAGAAGTCTCTCTAGCCAAAAATCTTGTTTCCTCTTATTCAAGTGCCAGAAATCCCACTGCCGCTCTTTCACGCAGATCAAATAACCCATCTACAGATTTGGTTGTTCTCTTTGTCAACTGAAAGGGTTGATTCCACTAATAGACAACAGCGTGCCCTCCCACACCCAGGCTTCCTCCCACCCACAGCCTTCCCCCCTTCATTTGTAAGCAGGAATACTAAAACCAGAACCAAGTGATTTCTAGACAAAATGAAAGTTGAAGGGACATAACTCTACTTTTGAGATTCTTACTCATTGCATTTCTCCCTTTATTCCCATGTTTATTTAATATTTTTAGAACTATATACCATAATTTTGACTTTAAAAAGTCAATTCTTAAAAAAGCTGAGGAACTGCCAATGATGACTTTAAGGTTAATTTGATTAACAACAAATTGCAGATTTCGAAACATTTAAAGTAAGGCAAGACAATTCTAGTGCCAATCATATTCTGTATCACATAGTTTTAGTGGAAAGTGGCTGGTCTAGAATTAGAGAATAACAAATTTGTATATAGCTTAAATCTGATCATCTAAAGTTGTTTGCTTAATCCTTAATTTGTAACACATTCTTAAAAATATTTTAATCAAAATATTTTTATTCTGGTTTATATTTTTCAGGATTTTTTTTTTTTTTTTGCTCAGTTTCAATTAATTAGGGTAATTCTTTAACTGGATGAAATCTCAGAAATTTTCTAGTCAAATCTCTTCAGTTTACAGCTTAATACATCAAGACCAATGAGGGTTTGGAAGTTGCCCGGGGTCATTCACAGCCAAGGTGTTGATGGAGTCCCAACCAGAATTCTGGACTCACTTAGTAAATAAAGATGTGAAAATATAGCATAAATGTGGTTTCACTTGGATCACTGTGAATCCCCACATTAACAACCAAAGCTAAGATGGAGCCTTAAAACTATTCAGTCACAAGCAAATGTAAATTTGGTTAGTTCAGATTAGTATCTTTTTGTTAGTCATACACTTTTTTTCCCCCCAGCACGAGCAGAAACTGATGAGGAAGAACACAGGGTATCTGTGTGCCTTCTCAGCCATTATTCCCCACATCGCTCCCTCATTCACAATTCTGTCCAGTGCTTATCCACCCTCCTGGCCCCAAAAAGACTTCTTGGCTCTGATCACTGCAAACCCCATTCTGTTTCATTAGCCATCATTCGTTCACTCTCCCGAGGTAGACTAGAAACTCTCAGAGCAAAACTGGGAGCCTTTGGCAAAGAGGCCATATCTAGCCCCGACCTTGGCTTCATCTCCCTCAAAGGACAGGTCCCCAAGATCACATTCTTAGTTACCCCTGTGGTCACACAAACACAATATGGCTTTCAGTGTCTTTAATAGAAAGGTCCAAATGAGGGCCGTGAAAGAATGGTTTTCCTCCTTAGACATCTTCCTTTTCCTTTGACAGTATTTCTCCTTCTTAGGACCCATGGCTCTGTCTGTGTGTTTCTATGTATCTTTCCTGTTCCTCCCTCATTTCCTTTTTTTTCTTTATAACTCTTTTTTTTCCTCACCATATCATCTCTATATCCCACCACCATCTCTTGCCTTCTCTCCTTTAACTGATTATAATAGAGAAATTCAGAGCATTCTTTTAATTTTTGTTGTATTAAACAATTTTATAATTTTTGTATTAAAAGCAGGTAAATGATATTTTATTTTATTAAAACATAGAAATCAAGATTTTTCTATAATACTCCTCTTTTTTTTCTATTTTAGGTTAGTGGAGCTTAATGAAAAAAGGGGGTGGGGATTTCTAACCACCACCCTACAGAATAAAGAATTCTCTCTTTTGTATCACTTTCCTCCCTGCAGCATCTTGGACAGAAATAGGTACACAATACATATTTAGTAAATACCATTTAACTAACTGGTTTCTAAATTTCTGACAGTGCTAAAAAGAAATTATTTGTTCTACTTTTAACAGTATATATGATATTGACCTTTTGTTTCCTTCCAGAAAAATTGAATGAAAAAAATCTTACTAATTATTCCATCAGTTAATATTATCAGTTAGTTGTGTATTAGTAAATTCTTTAAAGTTCAAAGTACCTGCCATAAAATATCCTTCAGTCTCTGCTTTTCTCTTAAGCAATACCAGCTCAAATGTAACTTATAATATTCTAAATTAGATAAAAATATTTGCACATTTATCTCAGTGTTAAAAATATTTTCAAACAAGATTTCTAGTTTCAAAAAAATCTGAGAGGAAGGTGATAGTTGCAGAACGCTCATTACTAAAAATCAATGAATTATATATTTAACAATGGGTTAATTTTGTGGTATGCAAATTATACCTCAATAAAGCTATGGAAAAAAAACAAGGAAATTAAGCACAATGTCTAATTTGCTAGCAAATGTGGAAACTCCGTTAGATTTTGCAATATGCTTATAATTCCAATTGTTTCACCTTGGTAGGTAGCCTACCACATGGCTTGCTTGGCTTGATTTTTCCAGATTTCCTTATCAAAAGATATTTTTAAAGCAAAATTGTTTATTTCTGTTTGATCATTTTGCCTGAAATTTTATAAAGATAAATCTGCTGCCTACATTTCATGAGCTCTGAGAAGAATTTTTAAAATAGAAGGTACCTTTGGTCTCCCCTATCCATTTGTGAAGTAGGGATAGCTCTGGTCCACTGAGACCCTTCATCAGGGCAATAGACGACTCTGGACTGGTCACATATTAAGATAATCGACCCAAACATTCACCTCAGTTCTCCTCCCTACCGTTCAGCCACCTCCACCTTCCCTGCCAAATTAATTTCCCAAAACTTCTACTGCTTCTTTTTTTCTCCTCCGACTTCTAAAACTGTTGGTAAAGTCCCAAATTAATTTTATGAATGTACAGTACTGTTTCTATTTTTAATGTAGAGCTAAAGCTAAATCATTCCCTTTTTAAAAAGCAAAATGTTAATGATGTCTGTTCATTTTACATCTACTCAATATCCACATTCCAAGGAATTTCCTCCTTTTCAAACCCATCCGGCCTTTTGTCTTGGCTAGGATGCTTCCTTGTCCTGCTCACCCTCTACCGAAAGCTGTCCTTCCTTTCACTGCCTCCTCCAGCGTAAGCAGTACCCCCAGTTTCAGGTCACCTACATTTGATTAGTGTCTCCTCCAGCTGATAGTCTAAGTTTTTGAGTTTTTTAAAATATATTTGTTTTTAAATACTGATGCTGTGTCAAATATGTTGCACCCCTGAGTCTAGTTTTTTAAAGGGACAATTCATTCTATGATTTATAAGAGTTCAGGGGGGACAGGAAGCTTTAGTCAAGAGTTGGCATTTTCTCTTTGCAGCTTCAATAATGTTTGTCTCTCAGAACCCTTAAAGCTACTCTTAAATCCTAAAATTTTGTTATAATTCAAATTCTCTGCCTCTCACTGGGCCTTTCTATGGTAAATGCAGTTAAGTCATCTCTGGCTAACAATAGCAGTGCAGTAGTAGCAGTGGAGGTGGCAGTGATCATGGTGGCGGTAACAGCAGTGAGGGAGAGGTGATAGCACTGGTAATAGCAGCAGCAGCGATCTCAGCAGGGACATGGTCCTGCACGGTGACAGTAATGGTGGTGGTGGTAGCAGCTGCAGCTCCCTTGTACTGAGAGCCTGTTACACAACAGGCCATTACATACATTATTTTATTTACTTCTCACAATAATTCTACAAAGGAGCTATTATCCCCATTTTACAGATGAAGAAACCAAGGCTTGTAAATTATTTGCTATGGACCCCACACAGCTAGGAAAGAAAGAGCCTGGCTTCAAATCCAGGTGTAGCTAACCCAAAAGCCCATATTCCTAAGCTCTGCCCAAGGGGCCTCAAGTGGGAGAACCCAGAGAAGCAAGGCTCTTTCTCCTTGTGTGTCTCTGTATACTTTTTGATCCAGCTGCAACTACTGCATACCACATCAGAATGTGCCCATCCTGTAGAGTTGCCCATTTCTGTTTTGTGGAAAGTCTCAGAGGGGCTGCTTGGACAGGTGATCCCTGGTGTCCTCTCAGGCCAGCACTTTCCTGATGGGTGGAACTGTGCTGGAGAATGTACAGGGCCCTTCATTCCATTCTCCATCAGTGGTTCTGGGTGCTTTTTAATAGCCAGAGAGCTACAGGAGAAAGGATGGAAGGGATGAGGAGGGAGCTTCTCCAGGTTTTTCCACCTTTCAGAACTTGGAAAATAAATCCTATAGACTGGAGGATGCAGGATCCCCCAAACCCCCTCTGAGGCCATGCTCTGAAATAGAGCTTAAAGGACCTTCCCTAGCAGTTCGAGAGGCTCCGAGGATCTCACTGCATTCCCCAATCAGGTACAAAACTACTCCCTTAGACATTCCAACTATTTCATCCTTATCAATGATTTAAAAGGCTTTTCCGTCCTACACCATGGAATGTCATCTGTCAGAATTTCAGTGCTAGTAGTAACAACAGATTAGCCCAATATGCATTGTTGTCCACATAAAATTTAAAATTTTCACATAGAAATACATTAGCATTTATAAATTCTCTGGCCATAGGGAGTAAATGGCTATTGAATTTTAATTCAAAATATTAAAATACTTATCAAATTATCACTACATTTTAAGGTGTTAAAAAAAAGGAAATCATGTTCTCTATTTCTCAAGTTTTCAGATAGTCTTTTACTATCTTAAATGATGTTTATCCATAAAACAAAGGGTTACTGATATTCAGAAGTATATACAAGGATCAAATGTCACCTTTAATCCTTTTTACAAATGCTTTTGAGTTTTGGAGGATTTAAAATGTCATTCACATATTTATTATTGAATTTTTTTTTCACAAAGGATTTCTCACAAAACCTTTTGGTATTTTTGATATTAAAACAATTATAGTAAGAGCTTTCAAATGGCAATTCAGGACAGAAACATGTTTCTGTCCTGAATTGCCAATAGTTCTCAAATTCATTTACTAAAATTGCATTTTTACATATTTGCTTATCTGTACCTTATATATATATCATTATTTTTTTCAGCCTCATCCTAAATAGTATCTCTAAAATAACTTTAGATATCCTAGTTATTTTTTGTAAATGACATCGAAATAAAAATCTAAAGTATATAGTATATACAAACATTTAAAATTTTTTATATTAAAATATTTTTCTATAATCATCACGGGTACCATAGTTAACAGCCATACTTTGAGATATATCATAGTGGGAAGAGTTTGAGATTTGGGAAGAAAAGCCTTATATTGTCATCTTATCCTTATTATAAATTCCTTTAAAAAGACTAATACCGAACCAGTCTTTTCATCTATAAATAAGAAATAATCATGCTTTCCTTACTACAAATGAGAAAATGTCTTTGAAAATATTTTGTAGAACTGTAAAACACCAGGAGATGAAAACTCCTTTTTTGATAATGGGTCTTCCTAATAAGAATGCACTCTTCCAATTTTTAGTTTGGAAATGAACATTCGAGGGCTTACTGAGGGCTATAATTACCTAGAGTATAGATCATGATTCCTGAGACAATCGTCGTATTTCCTTCTCAAGGGAGAATGAACATCCTTCACCCACCTCCGGCCCCCTTTCTTGCTACCGAAAGAGCCATCAGTGGATGGTGGGTCAGTCCATCCAAGATGGTCCCACTCAGAAACAAGGCAGAGTCAGGCCATGCCAGCCCTTAACTTTCCCATTGCTGGGTTCCCGGACTACCCCTGGAAAGAAAGAAAGTCCCCAGAAAAAAGAGAAGGAAAGAAGTGGTTCAACTTCCCCTTTTGGGGTCCAGACCTGCTTCTGGGGCCAACCAGGGCAGGTAGCACAAACATAGGGATTCCAGTGGGTTCCAGACCTGCTTCACCAAGCTGAGACGGAGCCTTAGGTGCTTTGTCTTAAGGAAAGTCAAGCAGCTAATGAGTAGCGGAACTAATATTTTTAAATGTTGTCTGTCTTCCAGATTGCTTTAATTTGGGCTAGATTAGGCTCCCTTGGGCCCTAGAGAAACCCCTTCATCTACAGACAGATTCGGTGTATCATACTGTGGTCCTTCGTTTGCTTGATCCATTGAGTCACTGGTGGCCAGAGGCATGAGTGGCCCACTCTCGGTCTCGATGTGCTATTCCCAGTTCCTCCCACCTCTCGACCATCGTTTGGCATTCCTGATCTTCTAAATCTGTCTTTAAAAGTGCCTATTCCTCAAAGCCCTTCCCTGGCCAAACCACTCCCATTTTGATGGCTCTTTCTGTGGCTCCTCTGTCTGCCCTTGCACCATGAATGTAACATGCTTGCTTGCATTTTAACTGTTAAATCATTTGTATGAATTAACATGACCCCAACCCAGAATCACATTCTTCAAGGTCAGTCACTGTGTCCTACTGGAGGCTCAGCAAGTGCTGGCCAACTGACCAGTGAATAGTACAAGACCAGGGAAAGATCAAATGGTGCAGAAAGATGCTTGCAGATAAAGAAAAGAAGAAAGGTAAGATGGATTTTCCCATATCATTCTTTCTCAGGCACCCAGCTCGGGCCCCACAAAAGAGCCAAACTCCACTCTGAACCATGGTTTTTGGGTACTGGGTTCGAGTGATTCAAAAATATATGAGACATGGCCCCTGCCCTCAAGGGCCTCGCCGCATAGTAAAAGAGACAGTAATGTAAACAAATCATTGCAATAGAGCATGGCAAAGGTGATACGGGGAGGTTATGTAAAAAAAGGAACGAGTTTAGCCCTTGGGAAGTCTAGAAATGCTTCACAGATGTGACATCTCCTGCAACTTGAAGCACAAGGAGGAGTTTGCCAGAAAGACAGAGAAAGGGTCTTCAGACAGAGAACAGCATGTGAGAGAGGAACCAAGATGTATGTGGGGTTGGGGGAAGAGGGACTGGCAGGAGACAAGACTGAGAGCAGAGGCAGGGCCTGGTCTTGTCAGGGAAGCCTAAGTGTTCCTTCTAAGAAGATTGCATTTGATTCTGTAAGTGCAAAGGGAACCAAAGCAAGATTTAAGCAAATGGATGATCCTATCCCATGTTTTAGAAAAATAACAGCACAGCCCCAGTGAGGAAGATCCAACTCCCCTGTAAGTGTCTCAGTATTCTCAGTGAGACCTCTGCTATCCACCCTGGGAACAGGGCAGCTTCCCACTGATCTTTGGGTGACAGGCAACCAAACTTATATCCTTAGAAGGCATGTCATAACCAAATTGTCAGGGGATCAGTGCCATACTAGAGCTTGTCCACGGACTCTCCAAGGGTGATATGTTGAGAAATGTGGGGGAAAAAATGAAACAGTATTTGTCAGAGCATCATCTTCTCCTATTTTGAGGAATATCAAGGAGCAGTTGACTTTGTAAGGAAGAGCTATCACAAGAGCTTGTGGCTGGGCCTGAGAAATTTTAGCAGACACACAACCAGGATCTTGAAGAGAATTTGATAATGGCCAGCGCTAACTGAAGGTTTTAGGAATTCACTGGAAACTGTTGTGAGGTAAATTAATTAATTAGGTGTAAGACAGCGTCACAGAGAAGAGTGTCACCCTAAAAAAGGACTGTAACAGCTGTGCTCAAATACTGTTGTTAATGCTGATAGAGATTTCTTCTCATAGGGAATCACAGCAACACCATTACTGGAAGCTGCCAGAGAGAACTCCCTGAATGCCCAAAGAAGGTAGTTGAAAATAAAGTAAGGAAAGCATTAGATCAATTTATGGTTTCTAGAAAATTACTCTGAGTACTCTAGAGAAAACAGTTCTTAAGTACTAAGTGCCAGAAATGCAAAATACATAATTTTCATAGATGTGATTACCACTGTTATCACCACCACCACCATCATCAATACTTTTACCATCAAATTGTAAGTCAGATCCCCCTCCCCCAGGGAAGAACTTCAGGGTCTATAAAACTGGTGTTATTTCAATGCCTATATTACCACCAGGCAATGACCAGGGGTGTTAGAAAAACTACGGCCCAATAGTAATTGTTTGCCTTCTTATGCAGATGACACCCATACTAAGGTGATATTACCCTTCACTTCCAGGAGACTGAAACCGTGTAGACACGTGTACAGTAAGATGTGCCAACGTGATTGACCACCAGTCACTCTTTTCCCCCAACAAATAACTCAATGGGTAATTGTTGAATAAAAGTCTGTTGTGCCAGGAGCTCCATGGCAGCTCTAGCAGGGAATGCACAACATGCTGTAGGCACGCAATATCATATGTAAGTGAGCAGAGCAAACTGGCAAAAATGATCCTGATTGAGAAGGGCGGCCATTTCAAAACCCTCTGATTGCTCTGTACGCATCGCACTGGCTTCTCTAAATCTTCTTGCATTTTATGGCACCGGCTTCTTTCTTCCCAGTCCTCTACAGCAAACTGAAAGCTCCTTGAGGGCAGGAATGGAGTTGTACCCATATCAAAGTTGGCCTGACTATTTCTACCCAGGGTAGCTAAAACACAGAATTTCTCAAACTTCAATATGTATTAGAATCATCGGAGAATTCCCGGCCAACCTACAGGCATTCTATATTGTAGGATCCAGCCCAAGAGTCTACATTGTAACAAACTGCTCTCTCACTCAAATGATTCTGATTCAGGTGGTCAGGGAACCAACCCACTCAGAGAACATGTCAATCATTAAGTCCAGGATATAAGCCTGCAGCACACGCTTTAGATCAGATAGAGCAGGGTTTTGTCCCAGTTCTATACTTTCTAGCTACCGGGCAGCCTTATACACATTTCTTAAGCTCTTTGTGCTTCTGTTTCTGCATGTATGAGGATAGATACAAACTCAAAGAAAGAGAAGGCAGAATGGTGGTTGCTAGGGAGTGGGGGAGGGGAGATGGTGAGCAGTTGTTTAATGGGTGCCGAGTTTCACTTTTGCAAAATGAAAAAGTTCTGGAGATCTGTTGCACAACACGGTGAATATATTTAACACTACTGAACTGCATACTTAAAAATAATTTAGATGGTGAATTTTATGTGTTTCTTACCACAATTCAAAAGAAATAGAAAAAAACTGTTAATGGGAAGAGTAACAGCAGCACATTACGTGAAAGGAGCCTTACGTGAAATAAAGCATGTCCAGTGCCAGGCACAGTCGCTGGGCCAGAAACTGCTCAAAAAATTATAGCAATTATTATTGTTGTAGTCAAGGTTGTTAAGGTTTTTAGTCATGAATAGTTTACTATTTAAAGGCCTTTTAAACCAAATTATAGTCTAAATCTTCAAGCTGATGGAAGATCCCTCTGCTTTTGAAAGAGTATGTGCATCAGTTTCTCAGGAACACATGGGGCTGTGAAATCGAAACTGATCTATAACCATTTATTAAGGAATGTTTCAGACCCTCCCCACAAATCCAAGTAGCTTTTGACAAACCACGTTTTTCTAAATCCTGACCAATGGATCATTCACATATAGATCCATATGTTAAAAAAAACAACAACCAGATTATAGGTCAATATGTGAAAGCAGAGGGATATTGTATTAGGCTGTCTGATTCTTAACATGAAAATTCTCAATTTGCAGAGATGAAGGAAATAGAACAAAAATGTTGAATTTTGTTTTCCAGTTTAAGCTTCTTAAAGAAAGTCCAGCAAAATCTGCCACCATAGGAGAAATGATCTCTCTCTCTCTCTCTCGAAACACTACATGAAATATTCTGCATCCTTGATGTGCATGCAGAATCCAAAGCAGATTCGGGAACATGGCATAGACCCAAAGCCTTCATTTCGATTCTCTGTGCATCGTTTTGATTTCATGTGCATCTATGCTAATTTTCTCTCCCCAGCTTATTATTTAAGCCTTAGCAGGACAGATGTGCTGTTTTACAGGGCCATAATCCACTTGGTGGGCAGATAACCAGGAGGTCTTTGGTCTTCATCATTTACTCCAATAAGGAAAGTAGACTATTGCCTTGTAAAACAGCATGAGTCCCATGCCTTGATTTCATGTGTCACGTTAACCCACGAAACATCCTTGGAGCTTCTAACCAAATTTATAAAATTTATCATGGTCACAGAGATAACCAAAATTAGTTCTAGGCTGAATGAAATTAGGCAAAGGCCAACCTAAGAGTATAGACAGTAAAAACAAGGGCGTTGGAAATACAGAATGGGATTATAGGCCACACAGGTGTCCATATGAATCAGATCTATCATTCTAAAGCTGAGGTTAAGCAATACAGTCATGTGTCGCTTAACGATAGGGATATTTTCTGAGAAATGCATTGTTAGGCAATTTCATCATTGTGCTAGTATCACAGAATGTACTAACACAAACCTAGATGGTGTGGCCTACTACTCACCTAGGCTGTATGGTATAGCCTATTGCTCCCAGGCTGCAAACCTACACGACATGTACTGGATACTGTAACCAGTTGTAATGTGTTGCACTAAGACATTACAATGGCTATGACATTGCTAGGTGATAGGAATTTTTCAGCTCCATCTTATAGAACCACCATCACATCTGTCACTGACTGAAACATCATTTGTGGTGCATGATTATATACTGGTGAAAATTCTAATCTTAGTGACTTTTATTATTATTATTATTTATTACAGTGACATTAGTTAACGAAATCCCATAAGTTTCAGGCATACAATTCAACAGTTAGGCATATATTTACATTGCATTGTGTTCTATTGACTTTTAAGTCTCTCTCTTGATTGAAAAGTAAATTCTGAAGTCATTGCCAATTTTTTTAAACCTCCATCCTACGTATAACTCTATGTTACTGTGGGAGTTGGGAGTTTTCAGAGCCCAGGGGATCCATCCTAGAAGTCCTGAATGATGACAGCATTAACTACTGACAGGTAGTGCTTGTGAAATCCAGATGTGGATGGCAATATATGCAGATAGACTATCAGCTAGGATTATGATTGCTCCAGTCCACCTCCAGGTCTCAAAAGACCACCCGCTTTCCACCTACACCAGCATCCTTCCCATTAGGTAAAAGGAAGAAGAATTAAGACAAAGAGCTGTGATTACAAAAAAAAAAGAAGTGATTAAAAGAACATGAATCACCATATATTAACTTCAGATGCAGGGCATGTGCTGCCTTCTGTCCATTCTGATGCACTAAAGGAGCTACCTTGTGATCTGATGTGGGGGCCTGTGATGAAGGCTTGCCGTTCCTCACCTAGAACAGGTCCTAGATCACATGACACATTCAAGAAGTATTTGCAGAAAGTTAAACAAAAACGAATCTGTAAGATGGAGGTAAACCAAAATGCCTCGAGATTCCTTCCAGTCTTACCGTTCAACAGACGTATGATTTTTATGTTACAGGCTCATGTCTCTTGTCATTCTAATCCACTTCTGCAAGTCTGTACCAAAAGAGGAATCTCTTTTTCTCAGTACAATCCTGCCTTACATTTTCTCATCACACAATAGTGTTACCCCTTAATTATGTTACAGCGATAAGGAAGCATTCTGCCGTTAACCTGATCATACATTTATTTTTTCAAACAATAATCAGTTGCCAGAGCATATTATTATTTTTAAAGTTCTATGCAATATTTTAAAACTAAGGAAATATTTACATTTTCCTTATACAGTTTTCTGCTTGATTTCAAGAGTTAAATGAACAGTTTCCAATATCTTGTCTCTGATGTTTTTCCACTCCATTAAAATGCTAAAGTTTTTTTCCCCTCTCTTTAGAAGAGAAAAAAGTTCCCTGTAATTTACTTTGGCTTTCTGAAAAGTTGGGTAGGAAAGTCAGTATAATTCAGGTAGAATCTGAAATGTTCTTGTACAAGGTTATGCCGAGAGGAAGCCTATAATTTCCAAGCATTCTTTCAGGAAGTTTGTATTCTCTGTTTTGCAGGGAGCCTTTACTTTCCAAGGGAGTATGATCGACATGCCATTACTGAAGCAAGCCCAGAACATTGTCACGCTTGCCACATCTATCAAGGAAAAGTGATCTGTTAAATGAAGCTCTCATCAGGTGGGCCGAACATATACAGTGGGTTTCTTAAAGACAAACAATAATACTCGAGGCAACTTGTTACTGTGCCAGATTGGAACCTTTCTCCATTTACAGTTCACGTTAACCACAATTTTTTGTTGTCATCATCTTACAGGCCAGTTATTCCTCTTAAAAATGAACTTCCTTCTTTCTGGTTCCAAGCTTATGATTTTATTGCTCAGTAATGTGTTATAGATATGGACTTATGATTTCACAGGGAGATAAAATAGTGGAGAAAGATGGGCTGTGAGGGGAAGTTAGGTCTTTAATGGCACAGGTCTTCCCCAAATACGTGTACTCCCTTCAGCCTTCTCATGCTAAAAGTTTCCCACATTGTTCATTTGTTCACTCGATCCCATAATTTTAAGAAAGGACAGGCTTTTTAAAATAATAACTAAATGAAGAAGTTGTGTGAATTGCACTAGAAATCTGATAAAATGATAGACATGGCATTGAAAAGTTGATTAAGTATATTGGTTTACGTGGATATTTCTAAAAAGAAATTTTCAAAACTGACTACTGTTAACCTCCACCTCCCAAAAATGAAACATCCGCAATCCTTGGACAGCTAGATGATGACTACAAAAGCCCTCATCCTGGGCGAATGCTCTGAGTCAACCATTACCAGCAATTAAAAAATAAATGTGCAGAAACAAGACCATCCATTTTCCCCCTTTATTTCCCCGTTAAACTGTTTGCCATTGAGGCCATTTCCCTGGTAAATGTATGGCCAGGATAAGGCCCCCTCAGCAATAAACTTGTAGCCTAAAGAAGACACAATGCAGCAGATCTGGTGCATATGGTCCCCTGCGAGATTTGCATCACATTAGAGATGCTGCTACAGGTCATATGGGTGGTGTGGTTAACGGGCTTAGTAAAGCTGTTTTGAAGAGGTTAACCCAGCCTGTAGGAAGGGTAAATAAACATAACAACCAGCCATTCTTCCCTATTCAGCATGTGCTCTTATATTGAAGGCTAAAGGGTATTGAAGCTGCGAAGGATCAACTTCTGTTTGCCAGAGGACGCCAATGAAATTTGAAACACCAACAATCAGAGATTTTGTTTCTGCTCCTCATTAAATCATGAGCTTTTGTGTTGAGACTCTGGACGACTGTTCTTTAAGAAATTAACAGAATGGGAAGTTTTAAACTCTACACCAACCTTTTCATGACCTACACAGCAGCAAGGCTGCTACTCTTAGACAAACACCGCGGGGAAGGCTGTTCTGTTTATTTAAATTTGTAAATAGAAAACAGTTGTTTTTTATTTTCATTTTTCACCTCCTCCTATGCCCTTTTTGTTTATTTTCTATGTGGCCCCTACTGTTTGCTCCAGCCAGGGGTCTGCTTGTCCCTTACCTCTTCCATTCCTACAGGAAGCCCAAGAGGGGAGTAGAATTGAAGGTTAAATATAAAGAAAGGCACTGTGGAACCAAAGAAAAGTGGGAGAGGCCTCATGCAACACCCACTCACCCATCTCACTGCAGGAAGGGGGCAATCCAGTTCTGACAGGCACATCAGGGGAACCTGACACATTCTTGAGACACCAACTAATATTCCCAAACATGGGATCTGACGAGACAACTCTTAGACTGAGAAGGGACGTGCCAAGCTGGGGTCCTGGCCTGCCTTGGGCAGTGCTTGTCCCACCCTAGTCGTACTCCCTCCAGCCACTCTTGAGACCACTGTCAGCCTTCACCTTAGTCACCCTGTGCTGCCTCAGAGTTAGCTGAAAAGGAAGGTGGGAGCCAGCCTATCCTCATGTGGAGGGGCTAGGAGAAGAAAGATCGCATTTCAACCAACTTTTGAGATGACGGCCTCCAGCCAAACTGAGATTCAGAACTGTGGACAGGGACTGTAGGCGAGAGCAGCCCCCACCACACCCGGCTGTTGCAGTTGTCTGCCTAGGCTAGTAGCCAGGTGTGCAGAGAGTAATCCAGCACCATAGACATCCACACAGTCAGACCCCTTTGCTTAGAACAGAGACACAGGAGGACTGCTCAGAAGGCAAAGGCCTCCTCTTATTTCTGATCTGCCATATACATACACACACAGACGTTTCTTCTCAGGGTGCTGGAAATGTAGGCAGGACTCATCTTAGGCAAAAAGAAAAAAGAAAAAAAAACACTTTCCTTCGTACTTCCCCACAGGCAACCCCAGATGCCTTTCCCATCCTCTATGTTGGTGCAGAGAACCCCTCCAGGCTTTGACAAGGTGAAAGAGCAGATGTTCTAGTCTCCACCTGGGTTACACAGACAACCCCCAAACCCTCAGATGCACCTCCTCAAGCCAGGAGCTCACTGTGAACCAAACCCTTTCTCTGAGGAAACAGATGCAGAGGTGAAGGCATTTGGACCTTGGGAAAAGTGGTTCCCCCAGCAAGGTCTCTGGACAGTGCTGAGAGCCTGGACCTGACTAGATCTCCCCACCCCAATCACCACAGGCCCCTGGGTTCCTAGATCCCCAGCCATGTTGGACCAATCACCATGCTCATTATCTCAAACTGCACTTAGTTCAAACAAGATCACCTTACTGTTTAAGTCTCCCTAAATATCAGATTTATTATCTTCCTCATAACTCCATGGTCCTGATTATGATAGTATCATGAGACTGGTCCCACTAGAACCAAAAATCTATACCAAGTTTCCACTCTGAGCAGAGACCCTAAAGAGGGCCCCAGAGGAGTTTAGTGAGAGTCAGAGAACCTTGTGCCTCATTTCTTGGAGAACAAAACTCCAGGACAGGAGATGCTGGGAGACCAGAGATGTCACCACTGTTTGCCCACCTGCATTTCTTTGGAGCCATGGGTAGGTGTGGGTATCACAGGAAGGATGGGAGAGAGGGAGGGCTGGGTGAGCTGATCCCACTTCCGTAATGGCAATGCCCAGCCTGGAGAATTCCTCTGAGCTAGGAATGGACCACAAGAAGAGAACTTTGCAGTAACCTGCTTAATTGAAAACCATACCTGTTTATATTTTGTGTAGCTCATCACAAGCCACTATGCCATATCACCCCCCTGTTATTAATTCTTGGGGGCTAAATTATAGGCAACACTATTAAAACATTATCCAAACTAATGAGAAACAATTACTTAGAAAATGAGCCAGGACAAGATTGAGTTGAGAACATCAGTGGTGATCACTGTAGATTAGTTTAATAAATCATCAGGTGCAAAGCAAGACTGACTATATGTATGCAAAGCCCTGTCACGGGAAAATGAAATTGAGACCTTTTTTTGCATAATTTTTTCATTAATCTCAATAGGACCCGTGTGGTGTAGATTGTTTTATTCCCCTAATACCTTGCCTAAGGGGGCGGGGGGTGCCCAATAATGTCTTCATTGTTTTACTGAGGTCTTAATGACAATCTGTGACAACCTCATTTTAATGTATAGAGGATTATATCAATACAATCATGTTTTATTGAAATGATGAGGAAAACTCCGATGGAGTCAAGCACCGTCTGGGAGCATAAGTTGGGAAGTTCCCAGGCATCTGGGAGCCTGTCCCCTCAGATTTCCAAATGTTGAACCCACGGCTGCCCTTCCGTCCTCTCCTCCAGGGACCAGCTGGGAAAAGTGTCCTCAAGAACGAAGGCTTTACTGCCTCCGATTTGAATTTGAAAGTAACTCGTTGCCTGGCATATTTTGCTGCTTAAATGGAACAGACCATATAATTGTCCGTCCCCCCCCCGTGCCCCCCACACACACATTCTAAAATATACGCGCTATTATTATCATCATAACACCTTTGCCCCCAATAATTTTGCTGGAGTTCAAGAAACTGACTTTCATTGGGGACCTTAAATTCCTAACGATGTCTTAAGAGGTGGAAAAAATATATATGCTTTTTTATTTGAAGAACATTCTGCTTTTGCGGTTTCCGTTTATCTTGGAAAGATAAATGTCTGGTTTTTTTTTTATGTTTACGTCTAATACTTGAAAAGGCAATCGATAGATCAATAGAGTCATGAAGTTACCAGCGGGATCTTGTGCGTTTTAATGCCGGCGAGGATCACCGAGCCTGTTCCGTAACCGCAGAGCTGGTCCTCCAGGCTCGGGGACTCTGTCCTGCTGGCCCAGACACCCTCCCCCGAGAGGTTTTCACAGGCAACTTAGAAAAGTAATTAGCTGACCTCAACATTGAAATGTTAAAACCGTAGTTTTTCGGCGCTTTATTTTAAATTGGGCTGGGCGTGGGGGACTAAGGAGAGCCAACGAAATGGAAAATAAATTACTTTCAAATACCTAACTTAGTACCTGAAAACTCGCGCAGTGGGACCGGGCAGAGTTTTGCTGTTCTGTGACGGGTGGTTTTTGTGGTGATGGAAGTTCGTTTACATTCCAGCAATTATTTGGCAGCATATTTCCTTCCGAATCAATGAGAATTGCCAAGGACACGAAAAAAAGGGATGTGTAGGAAGGAACCGAAATCACGTTAGCGTCTTTTGTGATCGTCGTTTTACCGCCGTATCGAACCCGGGCTGAAGCCTGCAGAATCTGTTTTCTCTAACTTTACAAAATCTTTTGCGATTTGTCGCTCGCGCCCTTCCTTGTTTAATTTCAGGGCTTCTCCCCCTGGAGGTGGCCGGCTCGGCTCTGCTCGCCGCTTCCGACGGGAAGGGGCGGAGGCGGCCGGGAGCGGCGGCCTGGGCGCCGGGGCCGTCGGGGCGCGGGCGGGGCGGGCCGGGGACGCGACGCGGGGGCCGGGGGCGCGGGGGCCCGCAGCGCGCCCTGCTCGCCCGCCCGCCCGCCGCGGCCCGCCCGCAGCCTTCGCGCCTGTCGCGCAGCCCCGCTGTAATGGTGGCAGATCAAAGGCTGCCCCGTGTCCCCGCGGAGCCCGGGACAATCCCGCGCCTTTGTGCGCTGTTGCTAGGAGCCCGAGAAACTAAGAGAAAGTGTCAGGAGCATGTTAATCAGACTCGTTACAGTGTAACAATAACGTCTCTCTCGGGTCTCCCAGGCCCCGAGCACCCCGGCGCACCCCGCGCACAGGCCCGACACCTGCACGGGCGCCTCGCGCCCGCCCTGGGGACCCGCGGCTCCCGTGTCCCTGCAGCCCCGAAGCCAACGCCGGCGCCAGGCAAAGGACGAGGACCTAGGCGCGGTGTAAACGACAGGAGCATCTCCCGGGTCCTAGTCTCCCTGACAAGAGCCCGGCGCCTTTACCCTGTCGGGCTTGGAGCGGGATCCATGGGATCCATGCCGGGAGGCACTTGCGGAGGACCGGGGTCTCCTTGCCTTTCATTCATTGAGTTGAATTGGGCATGTTATTCAAACACGGTATTGGAATCAAGAGAAAAATTATTTATTCTATTTCAGGTGGCTTTTAGTTGAGTTTCTTTAATAAAAAAAAAACTCTGAAATTAACTATGCTAATCTTCCTTTAAAATCCATAGAGATACTTTACGTGATGATCCCTAGGTGGGGGGAAATCTTGCAAAAAGTAAAGATTTCTCTGAACTTTGGGGGGAAAAATCACTTCATTCATTCATTTATTCAGTCAACAAACATCTGTTGAGCCCAACTGGGTGCCAGGCAACTAGTCTGGAATTGTAGGACTGATTCCGGATGCACTTTTAGAATTAAGATACCCTTGTGTGAAGTCTAAGGAGGAGCAAAGGCGTAAAATGTCAGATGCCAAAACCAAAAGAAGTGCCATTGGCTACAGTACTGATAACAACAAGAGGTGCGAATTAAGAATTTAACACATTTGATAAACTACACACCATATGCTTTGAAAACCAGCCACTTTTTTCACCTATTTCGTTGTCTTCTCCCCTCCTCTCTGGTCCATAGGAGCCCCACCAGGCTGCAGTCTTGAAGCCAGGGTCCTGCCTGAGGTCTGAGGAGTGAAGTCAGCCCTTCTATATGTTTGTAAACAGCCTGTCAGCTTTGCTAAGGGAACAAACGCTCTCTCCGGTCCTGGCAGGTTCTCTCCTTGGCCTTACAAAGGAAACTGCAAAGCTGTGCTCCGGCTTAGGGCAGAATTTGGCCAATGCGAGGCACTTTTCTCTAATATGAGCTCTCGTTCAGGAATCAACCCATTTAGGAAGGACAGAGGACACCACACTTCCAGAGTACAATTGCTGAACCATAAGTCAAAGACAAAGCTTTCTATTATCAGCAAGAGTAGAAAACTCACTCTCAAGTCACCTGTGTCTACCTATATACAGAGGGGAAATCCTGCCAGACATCTCCACTGGTCAAAATCAATTCCTCTCATATTGTGTCTGCAACATGTAAAAATGTAGAAAACTGGACATGGCCCTAGAGATTAGTCTAAGGCCTAGAAGGAACTTTAGAGATTCTCTTCTTACATATATAAGATAGCCGATATACTGAAAACAAGATCTTATGAAAAACAGGAGAGACCAAACACTGATTATCAAGTGATGTTAAAATGTCTAGCTAAAGGGGAGAAATTCAATGAAAAGGAAAAAGATTTTTTGTTCCACATAGCGCCAAATAGCTGGTTTGGCTGTGTTTTGTTTTGCTTTTAAATAATGAATCAAATTGCCTTAGTTATTCAGACACGCTAAAAGAATCCAGAGAAAAATGAACATTCCATTTCAGATAAATTTGTGGTAGAGAGTTCCTTCAGAAGACTACACGGTTGAGATATCTGGCTTAATTTTTCTTTTAATGGGCTCTTTGGAGTTTCATGGAAGGAAGAATATAAAAATCAACATGAACTCTGGCTTAGATTCTCTGGGAAAACTTGTTAATAACACAAACTCCCAAAAGAGGGAAGGAGAATATCCATTCCCTCCATCGATTTCCAGGGACTGGAATTCCTGCAGCACCTTCCAGGGGAGCTCTATAATGCTTCTTCCAGTCTGGCTTTAGGGAGCTCTGGCCACCAGGAGCCCCACTGGCATTTCCACACCAATGACACTTTGCCTCTCTCAGGGGGCCCCAGTCACCAAGAAGCCAGACTATGCCTGGTTGCAGCACCTGACAGTCCTTTGCAAAGCCTTTGCACAAGCTGTATCCTCTTCCTCTTCATCATACCCAGCAAACTCCTAAACTTTCTTCAAGACACAGCTTGAAGGCCACTGCTGTGAGTTCTCCCTAACTCCTGACACACAATTCGCTGGCCTTTGCCTAGTCCTTCCATTGCATTGGATCAGATTTCTGTTTTAGTACTTTTTGTGTGTGTCTTTCCAAAATAGTGTGGATGCTTGAATATTGGGAATTGCCGTGTATCTCTGGATCCTTTTCCTGCTCATCTCTCACCCCTAGCAAAAGCTCGCTAAAAGTTTGTTTATTAAAATTAGGAACTGAGCCTTTACTCTATTGTGCTTTATGATTAATGGGTTTTGTTACATTCAGACAAGTCATTTATTCTCTCTGAGTATTAGTTTCTTCAACTATAAGAATATTACCTAACAGAGTTGCTATGAGGAGGCAGGAGGCACAGAAATTTACCACCCAAGTGCCCCTTTGAGAGTCCCCCCCTTGCCCACTGGGGCAGTGCATACACTTCAGCTGCAAACAGCTACCTCACCCAACGTCTTACCCATCCCAGGGCAGCCTGCATCCGGTGAATTTTATGTTATGTATATTTTACCACAATTTAAAAACAATCTTTGAAAAAGAATGAATGTCAAATAAAGATAAATTTTTTAAAAACTATAACTAAATATAGCACTTTTTTTTTTTTTTAAGTACCTAGCATCATGCTTGGTACATAGCAAGAATTCGGTAAAGTTTGAATTATTTCCATCCAGGTCTTAGACCTATGCTGCAGTCCGGGATGAGAATCCTACTGCAGCAAAGCTGACTGGAGAGTGAATTTCTATTACACGAAATCCCTTTTCTCATTTACTTTTACTGTTAAATAAAGGAATGTTCTCACAGGAAAACACTTATTTGAGGCTGCACACTCCAACAGCCATATGCATTCCAAGGGAGCTTTGTGGCTCTCTTGTTTGGAATCCTCTATGCCCATTCGTGGACTATGGAAATTTCTCTCAGTATGAAGCTGTTGTGGCTAGACATTTATGTTGTTATTTTGTCCCCCCCCCCCACCTCCCCGCCGCCCCCCCGATTTTGCAGATGAAGACACTGAAGCTCTGGAGGATTATGCAAGTATCAATTGCTGGCTGAAGGGGGCTCCATTCACATGGAAAAAAATACAGAGGGGGTGCCTTCCAGAGTACTTCGAATATTGGCCCTTTTAGTGGACTTGCTCAAGGTCACTCAGCTGGCAAAACCAGGACTACAACTTAAGTCTCAAAAGTAAACCACTAACCCACATAGCTCCACTCCGAGTACACCTCAGATTTATGGTTTTATATTCAGTTCCCCACTAAGGAAGCTCTAAGTGAGTTTTTGAAAAAACAAGAAAATAGCTGAACATCTTTTCAACAGCTGCCTCCCTCAGAGATAGTACCTGACCCCGGCAAAGATATTTGAGCTCGTCACAATTCAAACTAGTCATCAAACAGCCAGGAAGCTCTGCCGCCAGGTAAATACCACCTCACAGTAGGCCTTCGTGGCCCCCTGGGCCCAGTAGACCCCTGTCCCCTCCTAGACTGAACAATCCCTCACATGTTCTGCAGGATGGTTCACTGGGGACTGGTCTAAATGGCTGGAGAATGTCTTGGGTGGTCTGAGGAAAGGAGTCTCAGTGGAGAGATGAAGGAGCAGGAAGGAGACCTCAGAGACAGAGGGTGCACTCACCAAGCTGTGTTCACTCTCTGGGCCTCTTCTTGGCTCCAGTCTCACTCCTGCGGGCCGATCCTCTATGGCCCTCATCATTCTGTGTGTCATCGCTCATTCTGTCTCCTCCCTCTGTCCTACTGCTGTCTGCTTCCACTTCCCTTTTCCTGCTTCTTATTTTACCTTTCTTCCTCTTCTCATAATTCCAAAAGCAAAATTAACAAATGTAGGAAATAAAATACATTTTTTCCTCTGTAGTTTTTTCTGTAAAAAAAAAAAAAATCTGTTTTCTAATTCTGTGTCCATGTTTTGGAAGTAAATCTGCTGTCTTCAGTGGTGAGCTGCTTGCAGGATGCTCCACAGTCCTTCATTTACTGTGAACTTGGCACAGGAAGTTTATTAGCCCATTTTACCGCAAAGAGCCTGAGTGCAGAGGACTGCTTATATTGTACTTTGGGAATCAAAGTAGAAATGTCAATGAGGCTGCTAATTATTCAGTAAATTAAATATTGCTGCCAAAGCTGGTATTCCTAATGTCCTCCATTTGATCATGCTGTCTTAACGCGGAGCCAACATTCAGATTCTGTTTAGGCGATAAAGAGGAGGATCTGGCAAACTGGTATTGGTTCTTCATGTTTTAGTAGAAATTATTTGCGTATACGGCCTGAAATTTACATGGGGGCCCAGAATGATGCTTATAAATAGTTAAGTTTAAGGATATAACATTTCATTTCTATCCTGTTCTTAACCTTATTCCTTTTTGGGGGTGGGCAGTGTACATTACCAGAAAGATAGCCACAAATGGTTATGTTTTATAAAAACATTTTCAAATTATTTTCAAATATTACATTTTAGATTACTGATGCTGTGACCGCAAAAACAAAACAAAACAAAACAAAACATTTTTTACAAATTTGCTTCATAAAAAACTTTTTTTAAAAAAACCAATGTGTCATCTAAGGAATTTTAAATTGTGAAAATACTTATGAGCATATTTAAGGTAAATATTTTCTAAATTAGTAGCAAAATTTGCATGCACTACCTCTGAAAATGAGCACATTTAAAATGGTTTGTTCACATGGCACCATTGGCCCTTTTCCTTCTTTCTCAAAGAGCATATGTGTTAGATTACTACTCAGAAAAGAGCATGTTTTCATAGCCTCCGGTGCTGCGTTTATAAAAATCGTGATGATTTTAGGACTGCACCTTCATTTTTTGAATTTTCAGACCTTGTCCCTTTTACTCTTTTATTTTCTTTCAACAAAACAAAGACTAAGAACTGCTTTAAGAAATTTTATACATTCCCACAGAGTCCCAGTTTGTTGACCTTCAGGCCACAGAGTAAAACCTTTCTTTTAAGTCAAGCATTCCCCATTGGGAAGCGCTCCAGCTTTTTCTTTTTATGAGGAATTTTAACTGCTGGACTTAATTTAATTATTGTATTTTGTACATACTCCAAGAAGCCCCAGGGCATGCGCTTGACTTTTTAAAAAACTTTCAAATGAATATCTTTAGAAATGCACATTTCTGATGGTAATGTTACTTCTTTCACTTGTATTGCTAATCTAAATACCAAATGTAAATGTGTCTATTCCCTGACTTATTTACAGAGACATTACAACCTCAGCATCTCTTTGTCACAGATATTCTTCCTGAGTAGAAACAGGATGTAGTCATTTGAGTCCTTAGTGTGGACACCTAGGTTTCATAGCAAGAAAATAAAAGCCATCTCCAGTTGAACTACGTTTTAAAAACTTGATGGTTCTGAGGACACAGTCTTCAAGAAGTGGTACTAGGTGGACATTGCCTTGAAATCAATAGCACGCTGGCCCCATGGCTGCCTGCAGTCTGCCACCCTCTGTCCCTATAGTTTCTATGAGGTCCTCCCTGCAACGTCAATTGCTCCTCCTGGACCCCAGCAGCGGCTCATGTGTATACACAGACACAGACACAGACACACACACGGAATTGTCATCCCAAGCTAATAGCAAAGATTCAATATCTTCATTTCTCATCCATCTATACATAAACATTTTCATTTGATCCTTTTGATTTCCACCTAGAAATCAAGAACTTTGACCACATTTTTGACTCTCAAAAGTGAAAAAAAATTTTTTTTTGGCAATTGACTTAAAACTTGTTTAGGAATATTGAAATGTGGGCAAACATAAATTTTCCAAATTCATAAGATCGGCCCAAAATACTTTATGGGGTTTGGGTCACTTGTGAAGTAAGTTTCATTTTAGGATTCTGAAACCTCTGAATTTAGGAAGATGTTTTTAAACAGAATTCTCTGTGAGGTGAATCTGATTTTCTTACTTACTTTGATTTAAAATTTTAAATTATAGAAATCACAGCATTTTGGTGCCAAAGGACTACACCAATGGTTCTGGATCCTGGCTACATATTAGAATTACCTGTGCGTTAAGTAAATACCAAAGCCTGGGCCCCATTGAGACACATTAAATCAGACTCCAGTCTGAACTGTCATTTCGCAGATTAAAAAGTGAAACAACCAAATAAAACCCCGAGAGAGTAAATGTGGCTCTTACATTAGAAGTCTAAGATACGAAACTATAACATGATTTGGGAACTCCTGGTTGTGCTTTATACTTTAGAAAGCAAACTTACTTAAAACAAGTTTCCATAATTATGTTTTGGGCACCTGAATTGTATAATAGTTGATTGATTCCTCCCACATGACATGCTTTCTAATTTTATACACATTCACATTCCTGACTGGTCACAGAAGAGGTTGGAATAGCCGTAGCCTTGAAATGTTTTGCATTTAACTTTTAAAATAAGGTACATTTGTATGAATGGTTGCCTTTCTCTAAATTTTACTTGAAAGTTGGACCTCTTAAGTGGCAGCATCATGCTGTATGACTAATATTCTGCTAATTTATTTTTCTTACATATATTTAAAATATATAGGCAAAAAGCAATATTTGTCCCAGTGTCATCTGAAGATCTCAAACACCTGAACCACAGAGATTTATTGTATAGTTTTATAAAAATGGAGGCAACGGGATGTAAAAATAACAACTCATCTGAGCGAGTCCAACGGTCCCACAAAGGCAGGAGTGAGCATAGCCATCATCTCTGCTGGCTTCAAGAGAGCAAGAGAAGCCACGCTGTAAGGGCTTTTTCTAGTCAGAAGCCTCAGCTGGGGGGCTCAGAGGACTTTGCGCCATCTTTGTAAACACTTGCTCTCGCCCTGTCTCCCCGCAAAACAGCACTTCTCTCACCTTTCTTGCTGCCCCTAATCTGCCTCCTTCTCCCTTTTCCCCATCAGGGATGGTGTGCTTGCAGGTCACAGAGGGAAAGGGAGCCCTCCAGTCCTTCTGACTTGAGGGCCTGGTCCTCTCAGGCCAGGACCTCCCCCTGAGAGATCCAAGAAGCTTTGATCTCAATTATTTGCCTTGGGCTAAAAGACCTCTGGTTGGCCACTCCTCTAGGACCCTAATAAAGCCAAGACCTGGGATCACAGATGCTAACCTTTTTTTTTAAACCAAGGGACTGAGATGCAATGATTAAAGCTATAGAGTTACTATCAGATAGTAGGTTAACATATGGCAGACCTACATAAAATATATTCTTTCGTTCATTACTCCAGCAGATATTTATTTGAGTTTCTATTACGTGCCTGTAGTAAGTGGCATCACTGTGTTAGTGACAGGCTAAGAGGGTAATCCTGGAGGTGGCCGTAAAGCCCCTCTAGTTCAGGAGTTCCACCAGAAGTGAAAGCAGGTGGGCAGTTGAAGTCTTTCTTATTCTTATTCTCCCCCAAGCCCCCCCCCCCACGCCACCCCAGCAATTCTGTTCTAATTCTTCTTCATTATCCTTAACAAAAACCATGCAGATTAACCAAGACCTTAGCTCCAGGTCTGAGACCAAAAAAAAAAATAACAACAAAGGAAGAAATCTTAGGTATCTTAGAGGTAGATTCTTATACAGCCATAAAAAAGAATGTTTGTTAAATGATTTAAAATTTGTAATGGCAAGGAGACCTGCTGAAAACAATAAGTTTTTTTGCCTATCAAATTTATCAAGCATCTGTTGAGTGATAACCTCAGGGCTGATGGCAATGTAACCAGGTATAATCCTTTTAGAAAATATTTGGCAATGTGTATCCACAAACTTAATGTCATTTCCTTGTACCTTTTAAATCTATATCTAGGAATTTATCACAAGGAAATTCTGTGATCCAAATATAAAAAGAATCTAATTAATAAACACTACTTAATCTGTACTTGTATCATTTAAATTATAGAAGTATGGTTAAGTAAGCTATGGGACATTTATTTGATGGGCTATTGGACAAATCACTAAAGCTGGTGTTTCTGAAGAAAATAAGAAAATGCATTTAATATAAAGTTAAGTGCAAAAACAGATAGCAAGCTGCATTGCAGAGTCTGGAGCTGGACCGTCTGGCTCTACCACTTAGCTGAGTAACCTTGATCGAGGTACTAGACTCCCCGAGCCTATGTTTTATTATCTATAAAGTGGAGGTTCTATTAACTACCTTATAGGATTTTTGAGACCTATATGAGTTACATATAAAGAACATTATTTGATACATGGCAGGCCCTTGACAAATGTTAGCTGCTATTATTATTACAATGTGAGTACAACCATGTTAAAAAGAAATCACAACATCAGAAGAAAATACACCAAAATGGTTACCATGTATAGATGATGAGACCACAGGTGATTTTATTTTTTCTTCCTTTCACATTTTTGAATTCTCAACTTTTTCATTATATATATCAAATTTTAAAAATCAGGTTGGGACTAATTACAACTAAACACTACTTTTGATTGTTATATGATTAATCAGAAGACCCTGAATACAGAGGCCCCACCAGGTAGTTTTAAAATGAGCCAAAACATTCTGCTGCCAGGACCCTGAGCACCGGCTACCAGGGGGCTCCTTCTGACTTGGCTGCTTCTCCCCACCTGGAGGACAGGCTCGGCTGGGCTAGCTAGTGGAAAGTGCACAAGATTCACAAGAAAAGTGAGTGAGTTGAGTTCCAGTACCCACTCTGCCATCCACTCCTTGTGAGTTCTTGGAAAGAGCCTTTTCCTTCTCTGTATAGAGGGATCTCTGATGTAATTAGGAGCCTCAGAGAATTAGAAAAGCAGTCAACGGAATTTGTGAGATACTGCTTTAGTGGTAGAAAATCAGATTCTGAAAAATATAATGTTCCACTTCAGCTCTCCAGTCTCTGAATGCCTTCTTCCAGGGTGGAGGATCCACAGCTCTGTTTACACACCTGGACCTTATGCGAAGGGCAGCTCAGAGGAGGCTGTGCCCTGACCATTCGTGGAATCTCTCCTGCTTCCAAGCAAAACGCAGCGAGCAAGCTTTCAAAGAAATACCAGAAGCCAAGTGTATTATCTGTCATCACTTAATAATGCCTGAAGCTTTCCATATAACAGAAGGGGATGGAACAGCCCTACCTCGCATTGTGGGAGCCAAATAATTCTTCCACTGACTATATCAAAAGGGCTTTCTCTTAACTTTAAAAATTAGATCTGACTAATATGGGCAACCAATACCCTAGGTAAGAAAAATATAAATAAATTAACTGCTTGCAACTTTATTTCTCACACAGTGTGGTAAGAAGGGAATCAATAAGTTGAGATGACAAATCTAATATTTTTTTTGTAAAACAGACGTGTCAAATTTAAAGACTGTCAATGTCATTTGTTCTATATCTATTCTTGTGAGGGTGAAATTAAACCACAGAGACAGAAAGTTTCTCCACTTTGTTCATTCCTGACATCTAGCATGGTGCTTGCCCTTAATAAATTTGCATTGAATGAATCAGTTAATGAATTAATGGACAAATGAGAGATGTTTGCTTCTATATTGTGTTAGATGCTAGAAATACATAAATATATAACTCAGAGCTCACTCTTGTGCAGCAGCCAGATACACAAAGAGACAAATGACTCAAGTACAAACGTGATTCATTCCTAAAACCATACCACTAATAGTCAATATTCATGTTTCAGCCCCTCCTATGTGTCATAGTAAAATATAATCCCTTCCTTCAAAGTTCACAGTCTAGCCTGGAAAACAAACAAAAAGCATAGAAAGCACAGTACCACATGGAAAGCAAAACAAAAATAAGTGCACGATGGAGAGGCAGTTCACTGCAATTTAATCATGGAGACTCTGACATCAGACTGCTTGAGTTCACAGAGCTGTTTGACCTTGGACAAGTTGTCTAGCCTCTCTAGGTTTCATTGCCCCATTTATAAAAATAAGTATAATATTAAGACCTATCTCATAGGGTTGTTATGAAGAGTAAATGAATTAATAGCTTATAAAACACTCAGAATAGTGCCAAACTTGTACTAAGCACCAAATATAAATAAAGAAATCTTTATTTGGTTCTCTTTGTACATGCCTGATTATTCTTCCTTGTTAGGGCTCCTGACCAAATGCAACTCCAAAGCTGTGGACTCAGGTTGATAAGTGAAGGAAAGGTTAGATTCCTATCTGTGGAAAATAATGAGTGCCTGATCAGGAAAAAAAAAATTCTCAAAGCCAAGAGACACCTAAACCAGAATTGCAAATTTATTCTAAAAACCACTACTTCCGCACCCTGTCCTGGTCCAGGACAGACATTACTAATCAACCACAGTGTCCTTTCTGAGTCTAAATTCAGGCTCAATTGCTTTCTAAACAGGGCCTATTGGTGTCTCTGGCCTAAACCTTACCTTCTGGGCCTCAGGGTTGTTTTTCCTAGACACTTTCTACAAGAGCCACTCGGGCAACTGTCCCTCTCTCATGACTGAAGCCCAGCTCCCAAAATGCCTCGCCAGCCCCCAATCCTGAGAGAACACAATGGAGCTGGTTCTACTTTGCTCTCTCTTAGTCCACTAGCTAACTCTGCGACCTCAGCTATGCAAGTTACTTAACATTCTCTGAGCCTCCAATTCCTCCTGGGTAAACAGGATCTGCCTCTCAAATTGCTGCAAGGATTAAATGCAACGTGTAACTGGACCCAGCTGGTATAGGTTCTCAATAAATGGTGCACGTCATTATTGCTAAGCCCGACTTCTGTCTTCCCCGCAGCCAGGCATAGTGGCTTCATGACTTCATTTCCAGGGTCCTGGCATAACACAAAACAGAGCTGGGATGCTTCTATTTAAGCCACTATTGTCCCCCACTCAACATTAGCTGTTGATGGACTCAAGGTCACATGGGCTCAGATACCTGGGAAGAGGTGAAGGCCAGCAGTGGTGGAGTGGTGAGGGATGGGGAGTGATGCTGGAAGTCTATCACAGTCCCTATTAGGAACTGACAGGAGGGGGCATTGGAGGGGGCGTTTTACTCCCAGAAGAGAGGGGCCTTCAGGCATGGACCAGAGGTGAGACCCCAGGTAAACAGGACCCTACTCCCATCTGCCTTCTCCAGATCCTCTTAATCCAGGGCTAACTTACCTCTATTTTGGAGCCACTCTCATTACCACCACCCAACAGGACCCCGGGAGGGTTGTTCCCTGGTAAGCTTGGCCTTGGCCTTCTCCCTCTGGCTCAGCCTCTCCCCTCTGACTCTCCAGCACTGACTCTGCCTCCCTCCTCTGACTCTATCTCCTCTCAACCTACCCCTGGCTGACTGTCTCCTGCCTACCCCACCACCGCCTCACCCCTCTGACTCTGCCTTGGTCTGTTCTTACCAAGTATGTATGTGACGCCCCCCTACCGTCATACAGAGGAGCAGGTCTTGCTTCCCCCACCCAGAGAAAGTGGACTTACACCCTTTGGACACAGCCCATGCTCAAGTACAGCAAATTAGTCAAGGGCTGGCATCTCAGTCATCCACAGCACAGCCTGTGACTCTCCTCTCTTCCCCACACTCACCACTCTCCCTGGGCCCAACCTGCGAGTCAACCCCTCCAAACCCAGGGCCCTTCATGTAAAGACTCTGTCAACATTTCCACGGTAGGTTTCTCTTCCGCAAGTTTACAAGTCAACTGGGAAACAAAATGAGCCCAGGCGGAAAGTTGCTTTACAAGGGAGCAAATCCTGCCAGGGAGAGCACAGAGCAGCAGTGCTTGCGGGGAGACTCAGCATTGAAATCTTGGCCAATTTAATGTCTACATTAAAAACGGATTTGTGTGGAATGCAGCCGCTTCCTTTAATTGCTCCAAATAAATATCCTGCGTAATTTTAAGCCATATATTACCAGGAAGTGCTTAGGGGTATTGTTTGCTGAGAAAGGCGTTACATAAATTGAAACCCCTTTTGCTGTAGCTGAGTCCCGAAAGTTCATGCAGTGAGAAACATTTCTCACTGTTCACAACTGTGAATTGTATATAAAATTAAATTTTCTGATTAAAATCTGCATTGTTGGACCTCCTGCTGGTTGCCACCATTTTGCTGAAATAAGATACTATTTGTGGTAATGGCAGTGAGGGAAACCTGTTATCACTGATTGTAAACGGGCTTCGCTCCTATGGCTTAAAAATCTGAAGAGCTTTATTGTGCAAACCTTGCATTTTCTGAACAAATATTACAGAGCAAAGCTTTACTAGTGATTCATCAGCCAGGGTGCAAAGCAGGTTTACAATGCGACCCCAACAGCCCTAAATCTCCTGTACACCCAGCACTGGGCTGCAGTTAGGGCTCGGCAAGGTGGATGACACCAACAGGAGAATGAAGCAAGCATATATAATCGTCTGCTGTTTTTTAATTTAAAAATATTTTTCTTCACAAAGGCATTATTATTGGAGAGAGGAAGGAAGATAAAGGAAAAGATGAGGCCTAGGAAGAGTTCGAATTTCACAGCCCACCTGCCGCCCCACCCCCACCTTCTGCCCCAGGAAACCGGCAGCATGGCCTTTAAAGGATTTACACCACCAATCCCAGCCCCTCTCCTGACTGCCAATCTCCAAACCCGGGTTCTGAGAATCAGCCTTATGAAAATCAACTACAACTCTGCATAGTACTACTGATAGAAGGGTCTGAGTTAATAACTTCAGTTCGCAAATGCAGAATCTGAAACAAAAAAAAAAAAAAATGAAGATTTATTTTTTGCTAAGAAGATGTGCACTCAGATTAGAACCCCAAGGGCTGGCTTTTCATTTTTCATTTTCCCCAGCTTTCAGTTTATAAGTGAACGTTCTCCAAAAGTCAACATCAGCTAGGCGCACATAAATATTTTTTATTGCCTACTAACCATTAGAATAGATTGGTCCTCTCTTTCATTTTGTAAATCATTTTGTTGCTTGGGTAATACAAAAAAAAAGAGTTTAGACTTACAAAGAAAGATGGAGTAGGGGGCAAGGAGGAGAAAGACTTAGCAAAATAATATTTTGACAAATACAAATGAAGCCAAAATAAAATGAACCTATTTCTTAAGGAACAACCTAGTCTGAATACAATGAATCTCATCAAATCTTTTTTCCAGAAAAGAGCACTGAGATTACAGACAAAGCCAGTGCTAAGAGTAGAATAAACTAAGCCACTTCCTCTGAGGGAGCAAATGCAGGTGGATGGGTACTAAAAGACCTGAAGTTCAAAGGCATAGGCCACCTGGAAGGCACCTAGGTAAAATGGGTGGTATCTCACACACACCAAGTAGGCTCAGGGTGTCCTTTTGTAGCTTCTTTGCTCAAAATGCCAATCCTAGGTATTCATATGCATAAACCTTAGCTGGTCTCACCTGTGGAGGAAATACCTGGGGGTAGAAACAGGAAGTACCTGGTGGGGTTCAGGACTCAATCCCCAAATGTATGACCTTGCTTATAGAATAAAGTTTGAAAAAACAACTGTTAGTATGCCGGCTTTTGTTTTAATTGCATAATTATTAAATAAATTAAAATAATTTACAATTCTATGAATAAGCTATCTTTGAAAATTATTCTACTGCCTGTCTTTTCTCCCTCTAAACTTCTCTTATATTTTCTAGTCTTTCTAGATAGTTTCCATAAATCCAACTGGCTCTAACCTGAACTTCTTACATGGTTGTAGAGTAGGGGAAAATAAAGATAATCTATTTCTCCCACCTTTTTTTATTACTTAACATGCCCTCTATTTGAAAACCAATAACAATATAAGTTGCAACATTCATTCATTCAATAATATGTCTTGAATTTACTGGGTGCTAAGAGCTAAGCTATTAGTCCTTTGACTCAAGAGTTCTGCCAGCCTGTAGAAACATCAGAAGTCCCAGCTTTACTATCTTTTGAATGAGGATTTAAATATTCCAAAAGAATCTACAAAAGGAATTTGCACCTGATGGGGCCTCCTTTTCCCAACTTCACTTTTCTCTTTTGTCTCACTTCTTGGCTCTTTTCCAGGTTACCAAGCATTCCTGTTCCCCATCAGGCTCTGCTCCCCAAAGGATTCCTTTCCATGGCTCCATTAGCTCCTCTAGCCTTGACCAAAGATGGAATGTTTGACCTCTTTATTCCTCTGCCCAAACTTTGCCCACATTTTTGCTCTCGGCTTCCACTGATTTCTTTAAATAGTCATCAACTGTTTGTTTCTATAAGAAAAGTTATCAACAGTACTTCACTGACTTTCCACAGTTTGCAGCAAGAAGACTGTGCCTCTATAGGGCATGAAAAGCCAATGGCAGGACAGATACATCTAAAAATGACTCAAGATTTAATAGGCTGCTTATGTGCCCTGACAAGCACAGCCGGAAAGTGGGCAAAGCCTGACAATGAGGCAGGAGGGGAAGAGCTAAGGTAAGGAGGAGCTCCAGAGACTAGTGGCACTGTTACCACTTGTATCCGGGTATATACTAAAGAGCTAAACAGTGAGGCCGAGCCTCATTTGGGGATATTGGTGGGTACCCCTAAAAGGGAAGGAAATCTCAGTCTCCATCTCAAGGAAGACATGGGTCCTCAGATACAAACCCGCAATTCTGATAGTTGGCCAATTCTTTTCCCAATTAGTTCCTCAAAGAGAAAGGCCAAGCCCCATCTGTCTGTGAACTTACTCTTCTCCATTACAGATCACAGAGGCTCCAAGTTCATCAAGCAAATACCCTGATAGTATCACTCTCCTCTTCAGCCAGATGGGGAGTTGAAATCCCATTGGTGAGTAGAAGATCTAATGCATATAGCATGGCAGGCTCATCTCCCTCCTTCCCTCTCCCTCTCTCCATCTTTCTCCTCGTATGGGGTAACTTCTTTCTACTTCCTTCTACTTCTTATCCTCTTCCTGAATTCTAGCTCTTTCTTTTGGGTTGGCTGACACCAGAGGGCAACATAATCTCACCTACTCGTCAGTTCTTTCCTTACACCAGTAGAGGGAAGAGTTTGAGAGAACCTACAAGAACTACGAGGTATGTGGAAGTTATTTTAAAATATGGAATTAGCTAGTGCAATAAAACAGCTCTCTCAAAGACATTCCTTGCCAAGGCATTCTGTTCCTGTTGGTAAATAATCTGTTATAAAACTGTTTAAATGCGTATTAACTCACCAGAGCACGACACTGGCAAAATTTCCCTCCAGGCTGTATTTTGCAAAGACACAACTTTCACGTGATGTGAGACCTGAGATTAAACTAACAGAAGTCATACATTATTCAAGGTAACACTGATGCTCCATCCCTTACTCACCATTTAGTCTTTTCAGATCTGGTTTTTATTTTGTTTCAGAAAATTGGTAAGGCATTTAGCCTTGAATGTCTTGTTTTGAGTACCTGTCATCATAGCACTCTAGGTGCTTTGAGAGTACATATGGGCTTCTTTGGGCAAATGAAGCTGAGTCTATCAGAACAAATGACTATGAACCAAGTAGCAGAGCCCTGGGGGCAAAAAGTACCCAAACAGCCCATCAAACTTGGAAGCCCATGCCAGCACATCCTTCATCACACCCTCCCCATTCCACCATGCATACTGAGGAAACTAAAGAAGGTTCCATTTGGAAGAAGAGGATTCAGAAATTAAAATTGTGCCACTAGACTGATCATTTACCAAATACTCAAACCACTCTGACAAAATTAACATCAGTACCTTTAAAAAACAGACAACGTGGAGCTAGGCAATCTGCTCAACCATTGCAATGTGCTCAATTGTTTGGATCTAATTACCTGGCCTGGATATTTTCTGCTTGGTGTCCCCAGTCTTTGAACCATTTCGAAAGCCAGAGCTTTATAGAAAGTTCTTTTAAAACCCTAAGATTTTTGTCCTTATTTAAAAGGACTTTATATTTGATTTGCTAAATTTATCCATATGACTTTGCCTTCATTTCTTTATCAGCACCTTCTCCTTGACTAATTATCAAAAGAAAGAGTTCTTATCCAGAGGTCCAAAAATAGACCTGAGCATTTCCATGAACTCCTTGAAAATGTAAGCAACATTTTATGTGCATGTACACAATGCTCTTTCTGGGGAGTAGGGCCCATAACTTTCATCAGATTCTAAAAGGGCTCCATGACCTCCATTTTGTCACTCTGTATTCATGATGTTCACTAGACCAGAGTTTCCGGATCCATATTAAAGAATGAGTTACAGGTATGTGCCTGAGCCTCTGATCGCCTCAGCTCTTGGGTGACTAAACAGAGCCAGCAATGACTGGAGCTTTCAAGCTGGTCATCTCCTGCCAAGAGCTGCTTAGTTGCTACAAAAATATTATTTTCTCTGTGTGCCACCATGGATAAAAGGTTGGGAAGCACTGAAGCACTGCAGTATGCTTTTCACTGTTACCCTTCCACTGTCTTTGTTCTCCGCATCTCTTTCCTCATCTCCATGGCCTTAATTCTCCAGAGAGAAGCTTGGCATTGATTTGGCCACCTATGGTATAATATGCACTTTATATACTTTGCCAGGGAAGAAAGTGGTGTAGTTGTCTCCCCTTCCTATAAAACAGTCCTCGGCACCACATTTGTGGGGTTTGCCTTGTTGGCCACATGCTGCTGAGACCAGCTCATTTCCCCATTTCTGAGCTATTCCTTTTGCTAATCCCATACATTTGCCCCCTTTCCTCTAGTAACTCTCCCTTGTCCATGTGTCTAGAAGGATCTCTTTGCTAGTTCCCTAAATGACTTCCAGCTTCACATAAATATTCCTCAAATGCACTTATATGCGAAGACTTTTCCAACCAAGAAGAACATTAAAATCTTACACAGAACCCACATATAACCATTCAAACTCAGACATAACAAACAGAGCAGGCAAATTCCCATGACTCCTGGCTATCATGAAGTGACCAAAAATAGTGTGACCTTCGAGGCCCTTCCCTGTCCGATTCTCAAAACACAAGGAAGTCCTCATGTCCCATGACTGGACAGGCCATCCACGGTCAGTCTCATTACCTATGGCTCACATCGCATCATTTTACTATCAAAAATTTCATAATTTTGATAAACTAAGAAGTATACCATTCACTTACAATTAATTTATTATTCAGATTTTTATATGAGTGACTTCAACAAAATGTTGACAGCACAAAATGTCAACAAGAGTTTCTAACATCTTCGAAACTTCCTTCCTTCCTACCTGAATCACATGATTCAAGACATGTTCTAGTCGATACATCATTTCAAAAACATCTTACTTTTGAGAGAAAAGAAAACGCTGCTAAACCATAAAGAACAATAAGTACATGTTTCTTAAATATGTGAGTCTAGTGTTACTAATCAGGAGGTTATATGGAATAAAATAAGGACTGTGAGGTGGAAAATATGGGTGTTGCTGTTCTCTTGGGGAACATGGAAGAGTCTGCTAACTAAACCTGCAATGTCAGGGAGCCCTGAGGTTTATGGATTTCACTTTGCTACCCAAGAAAAGTCACAAGCCCACAAAGACATCTTTGTTTAAACAAAAACCTACCACCACTAACTAAAATAAATGAATTAACCTTAAAATATTTCCAGCAGTCGTCAGAAAGCTTCCTCCATCTGAGTGCTCCTCCCGGGCACCACTGTCAGCGTGACAGAGGGCTGTCGAAGAAAGTTTATCCCAAGATGAGCTCCTTCCTTCTTAATGAAACTGACAGCCAGACTGAGTTCAGGATCACTTTACTTGAAGGATATAATCCCTGGAAAATCCTTAAGAAAGCAGGCATATCACTTTTCTATGTCATTTAGAAATAGTAGAAAATATGTGAATAAATGCCCCAAAATCACTAGAAATCACTTTTAAGCCTATTTCTTTAGCCAATATCTATAGTTCCAAAAATTTATGTGATGGGATACCCCCAAAAAATACAGAAAAATCTTACATTTTCTTTTTATAATAAAATAACGTGTAGATTTACAACTTGCAAAAACATTTAAATCTTGTTTTAAAAACATTTGCTGAGTTGACAGAATGAAATGCTGCACTCCCATTGGCAGCCATTATAAAAGCAGATTTACTAATTATTCATTAACTTTAAGTGTTTACAAACTTTCGGAGGAGAAGATGAATACATTGTGAGGGAAAATACATATGGTTGAGATTTGCAGGATGATTATAAATAAATGAAACACCAAGCACACCTCTCAACCAGTCTCTTACTCAAATCATACACAATGAAGGCCATTAACTTGATTTTACTTGATTTGGATATCTGGATCCCAGTTCTCAAGTGCTTGAAAAATTCTAATACTAATGATTAAAAATATGTCTTGTTTTGTCAACAGGAGCCACTTGAATTCAGTTCATGGCAATGTTTGTTTCAATTTTCTATTTATTTTAATGGCTAAAGTTTAAAATCCTTCTCCCCCCTTTCGTATTTTTTGTTTACTCATGAATTTTAAAGTATAACGTTTTAACATCTTTTCATTTTCCTTTTGATCAACCTAATAGCTAAGCTTCTTGGAGATATACTTCCATTGTTTGATCATCTATAAGTAAATAAGAAATGCTTTCTACTTGATACTAACCTAATATGTTTTTTTTCACACAGGATTTTCAAAGCATGAGCATCAATTTGCAAATGAACCAATAGTTTCATGAGGAAGAAGCTTTATGGAAACATGTGTAAAGCAACTGCTATAGCACGATATCCAGCATAACGAAGGTCTGCCTGGAACCCCAGCTGATGGCCTTCCATTTTCCAATATATAGTCTCTCTTAAAACATAAATGCACAATAGGAAAACTGAGTAGAGAAATAATTCAATATATAGAATAGCACGGTGGGTTCCTAGATTCTGGCAGTTTCCAAAACCCAATTATATCATGCCGTACCCACGCAAGTTGAATAAGCTGTGTGTTACTTTCTCTTTGAATCCTTTCCTGACGCTCCCACCCCCAACTGTTCCTTAATGCTGCCACTGGTCCCCATATGACCTTCATTATAGTACCTATCACTCTTAAACTGTCCACATCATTCGCTTCTACATTTGCATCCCTGGCCATACAGCAGACTCCTCCAGAGTGGGAGTGAGTACCTCTCACCTGTATCCCCATCAACTGTCATGGCCCCTTTGACAAGAATGTGCTCACAAATGAGGAAAGAACAAATACCTGGGTTCTCCAGATACTTGTTTTATTCTCTAAATTCCACTTTGCACATTTAGCCTGAAGCCACTTGCCATCTAGAACAAGGACAAATCAAGCCTTTTAGATTTTCTAGTGAAGACCCAGGTCATGAGAAATACAGGTACTAATGCTCAAAGAAGTGGGAGGAAGCTAGGAAGTAGAGACATGTGCATAGGGTATATTCAGGACAGGACAGAAAGAAGGTAAATGTGAGACAGAGACTCCAAAGAGGTCTTGGAGTGAATGGGAATCATGCAAAGGAGTGGAGAAGCCACACAGGAATTCTGACACAAGTGGGGGACATTTCCCCTGTTGCAGCCACTGACCCAGGAACAGAAATGCTAGCTAGCCCTAAACAATCCACCACCCTTGGGCTGTACGAGGCCATGCCTTCCATCCCAGGCTGCCTAAACAAGGTCTCCAGCTTCAGATCTTCTCCCTGCCTTTACCGACAAGCATGCCCCGGACTGCCTTCCCAGAAATCTGTACCAGGCGACAGGCAGCCACTGTGCTCACACTGACATGTTGTGCTGCTCCTCCCAGCAGCTCGGTTCCATGTTAACAGGGAACTTACCTTCCTGCTGAGGGTGGCAGGCACCATGCCAACCTGGTAAAGAAGGCCTCTGGGGCCAGACGGACATTTTGGTGCTCACTATTAAGGTTGCCACCTGTCTCCAAATATGGCCTACCCCAGAGAACGCTAAGAATCTAGGAAGTTGAAATCACTTGGACCTATACACTCAGATTGCTAGTTCCTTAAAGGAGGGACAGGTATTCAGCATTCAGCATGCCGGGCCTTTTGTTTAGAGACTTAATGATGCTTCTAAAATCAATCCTCCTCAATGAGTTACCACTTCTCACCCATTAGGATGGCAGCTATCAATACACATTTTTTTAAAAACCCAGAAAATAAGCATCAGTGAGGTATAGAGAAATTGGAACACTTGTGCACTACTGTGAGAATGTAAAATGGTGCAGCCACTAAGGAAAATAGTATGATGGTTTTTTCAAATATTAAACATAAAATTACCATATGATACAGCAATTCCACTTCTGGGGACATACCTCAAATAATTAAAAGCAAGGACTCAAACTTAACACCAATGTTTCCAGCAGCAATATTCACAACAGTCAAAAGATGGAAACAACCCAAACATCCATCATCAGATGAATGGATAAATAAAATGTGGTATATCCATACAACAGACTGCAATTCAGCCTTAAAAAAGAAGAACATTCTGACACAGGCTACAACATGGGCGAATTTAAGCTAAGTGAAATAAGCCAGTCACAAAAGGACAAATATTGTATGATTCTATTTACATGGGTTTCCTAGAGCAGTCAAATTCATAAAGTCAGAAAATAGAAGAGCGGTTATCAGGGGCCAGGAGAGGAGGGAGAGGGCGTTATTGTTTAGTGAGTACAGAGTTTCAGTTTGGGACATTAAAAATTACTAGAGATGGATAGTGGTGATGGTTACACAACAATGTCAATGTTCTTAATGATCCGAATTGCACTCTTAAAAATGCTTAAAATGGTAAATTTTATGTTATATACATTTTACTACGATATTTTCTTTGAAAAATCAACCTCATTTCTGCTATTCCTAAAACCCAATGTTACTCATCCACGTACCCCAAGGAATAATCGTCTGGAACCCTAATCCCGTAACTGTCCCTGGCCTGTTTCATTTGGACATTGTCCCTCTCTGGCAGCAAGCAGAACTCTCACTGAGCCTGGGGTTGGTGCCTCCTCTCTCTATCATCAGCAGCCTTGACTTTTACCCACTGACTTCACAATAGCTTGGCCTTCTGCCTCTCTGTGGCCTGTGTTTGTGTTCAAATTCCAGCCCTCCAAAAACACAAGAGTAAAGCTTACTCTCCTCCAAGAGAGAAAAGTGGACAAAAAGAAACATCAAAAAATAATTTCCATCTTCACCTTTAGACAATACTCTAGTAATGTATTAAGTACTAAAACATACCAAGTACTATGCAAAGCATTTTGTTAATCGACTCATGTAAATTCACACAACAAGCTCACAAGTTAGTTCTCATTACCATTATCCCCACTTTTTTAGATGAAAAAGCTGAGACTTAATGTCCCAAGCCGAAGGTCCCAAGGCCAGAGAGGCATGGGCTCAGGATATGAAGCAAGTACTCTGAGTTACAACCCGTGTTCAGCTACGATGCCTGATGACATTATTTTAATTCTTTTCCTCACTGATGTTAAAGTTAATATTTAGGAAAAAGGAGAATGTTTGCTACCATCCAACTGATGCTCATCTCTGAAAAAGGAGTCACAAAAGGCCAGATGCAAGCTAAAGTTCCCACTGTGTGTAAAAACGGTAAAAAAAAATCTCCATGTAACTGGATCATAATAGCCCACTTTAGAAAATTCAGAGGCCAGAGGTTCAAAGCAGACTATTTCCTGAGCTCCCTTGGTTAGTTAGCTTTAAACCCCAGCATTTAATTCGTGATGTTGGGAAAGCCTGTTAGGAGGGTTTCCACAAAAACAAGTGCAGTTAAATTCTGGTCTTTCCCAAACACAGATCCGTATGACCAGACTGCCTCTCCAGCACACCAGCAGTACCTAGGTGTTTAATTTGGAATTTGATAGCTGCCTAAATTTCGAGATCTCCCGTAGGTGCTGCACACAAAGAATCCTCAGTGGCCACTGGCAGAAATTCTTAGAAAAACAATCCTCCAGGTTGTTGAAATCACAACTACCACTTTCACTCCCCGCCTCCCTGTCACTGAAGAGGCTGTTTTGACTTGAATTACAGGGACCCATGTGGACTACCTGCAGTCCAAATGTGTATGTGACAATGGACACTCCTTTGCTGGCTGTCCGGTGTTATTTCAGACACTGTTGGACAGATGGGCTCTGTTCTGAGTGGGGAAGATCCATGCCTCAGAGAGAAAATTTTTATAGGGCTGTCTCTTCCCCATACACAAAATGTTCTCATCATTTTGCCAGTGTGGGGGCTGAATGGGGACAGATCACTTCTGAATATTAGAATGACAGTTTCTCCCCCAGCATCCTCTCTCCTGTCTCAGGGCCTGGACGTAATTGCGGGGATCCTGGTTGTTTGCTGTCCACACCACTCCCCCTGGCCCCACCACCACCCGCCCAGCTACTTTTCCTGCCATGTGTGGGGCATGTGCTTAGAGCTCAGCAGCTGTTGGAACACAGTAAATCCATTCACATACTGACATAGCCCAATGACTAATATGGGCTTAGCAAGGAAACAGAAGCATCTGACAAGCAGAAACAACTGAATTACTTCAGGAGGGGTGAGGAAATGACACCCCCAATGGGCTTGATCTCACCATTTGGTTTGGACTGGAGAGTTCACTGTGGGAGACCACCAGGATGTCACCCAGTCAAACACCATCATTCATTCTGAGCAGAAGAAGAGCCAGGCCTGTGTTTGGGCAGCAGGAGTAAAAGGTATAAGGAGATAGCTGTTTTGAGACTATGCTGGACATGAAAAAAATAAATCAGTTGAATCCAAATACTTAAAGTAGAGGCAGACTTGTTTGCAGTTTGGAGTGTGGGCTTTGAAACCAGACAGAACTGAGTTCAAATCCTGCCTCTGCCATTTAGTCTATGACCAAGCCCTGTAACTTCCAAGCCTTTGTTTCCTCATTTATAAAATGGGGAAAATAATGGGATTCCTACCTAATGGGGCTGTTTCAGCAATGAATGAGACTACTACATAAAGCACTTAGCACATATGTGTATTAACCACAATGGTGTTTTAAATAGAAGACAATGAAATCTGTATTTGCCCACATATGCAGACTGGCAACACAAAAAACTAAATGCAGTTTGACACTTAACTGCTTCAAACCCCACTTTCTCACCAAGACCCCCACTATCACCTGCTTCAGAACCTCCGCCATGAGGTGAGTTGAAGAAACATCTAAGCTTGAAGATGTCATGGCCCCACCAAACTTTGTGTTCTGAATCAGACCTCCAGAAACACTCTCCTGCCTAACATAGAACACCATCAAGAACATGTCCTCACATCATTCCTATAAACTACAGGACAGCAATAGGCATGGATTGTCAACCACGGTGTTTGGAATGTTTCATCCTGCAGAACTTCTGAACTGGATATTAACAAGGATATAAATAAAGCATTATATGTGACATGAATCAAGTGCATACAATTTTATTCCCTTTAATAGCAATTACCAGAATCTCCACTTATGAAGTATAGTTACTGATGATGTTCCATTCCTTTTGTACATTGTGAGTCCACTCATCAGGACCCCCCAGATCCTCTCCTCCTCGAGACAGTAGAATAGGGGAAAATGGCTTATGTACACCTGCTATCTAACCCAGGAAGTCAGCCAGGGAGGCCATGGCTTTGGCATACTATAACCAATGTTGATCAAATGAAAACATGAATTACCCATGACTAACAACTAGTAATAAGCTGGAGAGAATATGACAAGGAGAGAAACACAAATCTGATCATGCAAAAGGGTGAAAGGAGACAACTTTAGAAGAATTCGACTTCCTTCATGGATGACCTTCTCTTGTGGCCTTCTCCTGCTGGACACACCAGGGCAGGGCTGTGCCCATCTGCCCACAGTTTCTCCCACCCTCTCGCAGCCCTAGCTAACTGTCCTCATCCTCTCCTGGCCTTCCCTTGGGCCTGTGGTCAGTACATAAATGTTGCTTTGGTCCTTCCTGTGAAGTTCATCACTAAAGAGGTTTCTCACTTTCTGTGCCATTTGCAGCCCATATTTTTTTAGTGATAAAAAATATGAAAACTGATGTACTTCAGGGTCCTCTCTAATGCCATAGGATCCCAGCAAATACTCAATGACTGCTCTCTTTGCTGGGCCCTTGTCTCCACCTTCTCATCCTCCACCAATGACATTCTTTATTTGTTGTGGCAGCTGTATACCCAGGGAGCATTCAAATCTTGCACTGAACCAGGGTAACTAAGAGTATACTGGATCTAGCATCTCCAGATTTCCTTAAGTCTTCCCCCTTCCATTAGTTCTAATCCTATTGACTATTTATAGACACCGACAAACATCAAACTGTTTGAAGATACAGGACGGAAGAAATTCTGAGGGCTGCCACTTCCTTACACCTCCCTGAGAGCTGTCTCTGAGAATTTAAAGCAAGAGAATTATTGAAACACTTTTCACTGATTTATTATTAATTGCCCCCATGGGTGGGCACAGAAAGTACCAAGCAGAGGAAGGGATGCATGACTTGTGGTCACTGAAAAACTTTCAAGTATCTGCCCAGGTCCTCAATTTATGTCACGAACAGGGGAACTAAAATAAGAAAACCAAAGTTTTCTAAATGTTAGAGAGAGGAGGTGAAAGAGAAGGGTAGAGTAGGAAAGAAGTATGTGAGCAGGAGCTTGATGAGGAATGGGAACAGAAACTGGGAAGCCGAGAAGCTGAGAGAGAGGAGGAAGAGGAGGCTTTCTTGGGAATGAAGCCAAAGTCTACTGCTAGGGTATGGGATCCAGAAAAATCTCAATGGTCAACATGAAAAGAGCCCACCAGCAGAAAGACAAACACTGCTTCTGTCCCAAGAAACAGAGGCATGGATGGCCAAGGAAAGCAGATTCTTATCTTCTGGGCAAGGGCCCAGCAACACCAATTCTGAAACAGGTTACCAAGAAAGAGGCATTGGGGTAGCCAGAACATTGTTTCTACAGCAAGGCATCTTAGAACCCAGCCTCTGTGGAAGAAGACAAGACATTTGGTGATGGAGAATCAGCACACATCTCAAACACACACACACGTGCACACGCCCATGAGAAAGTAAAGATGGCACCTTCCTGCCTGACAACGCCTAAAGAAAACAGAGATGGTGACTATTCCCACCAGTTGTGCAAGACCACTTCCCTGCTCAGGTATTGCGGGCTGATTTCTATTTCCCAGTACAATTTATTTAGAAAAATGAGTCTTCCATTGTTGATATTCTATGAATTGGACTGAACCACGCAGACAATAATGAACAAAATAAAGCTGATTTTACATATCTAAAAAACACCCCTTAGCTGTCACTCATCAATATTTTCCTTTCTGCTCACCCAGAGTCATTCTATCTTTTCTTGATTGACATACATGAGCCCCTTCTTAAAACAAAGGACTAAATCCAAGAGATATTATGTCATTTTGATTTTCCAGGGATTTTACAGGTGGATTTGGAAGGTGTCAATCTCTCCATGGTGTACTGAGGAGGGGAATGTAATTGTTTTCTCAATGGCAGAAGATAATCCAGATGCTTGCGTTTTTCTACAAATTCTCACACTTTAATCATGAACTGGTTATCTCCTCATACTTTACCTAATCTGTATATAAAAGTAAGTAATATGCCTTTTAGGGAACTTGTAAAACTTAGGGTACTTTCAGACCACTGGATGAACATGGGGTAAATGAACAATTAGGGAATAAAAAAGATTTGGATGTTATGTGAACTGTATTTGTCTTCAAGTAATAGCACCAATCTTCATCTCTTCTTAATACTCATTTTTTTTAAAAAGACACAGTAATTCTGATCAGCCTCTAACACAGGGGTATTTAACCTAGTCATAATTCCAAAAGCAACTTGCTAGACTAGCAGGGGAGAATGTTCTTATTAGGAAACTGAATTGTCTTCTGAAAAATTAAATGATGAAGGTGGTTGCCAGGGCTAGGAGGAGGGGGAGAGGGGAGTGGCTCTCCAACAGGTACAGTTTCATATCTGCAGGAAAAAAAGTTCTGAAGATCTGTTCCACAAAAATATGAATATACTTAATACTAGTGAAATAAATGTACATTTAAAAATGATTAAGATGGTAAATGTTATGTTCTATGTTTTTTTACCACAATAAAATAAATGTAAATACTGAAAAAAAATAAATGAAGATGAATACATGAAAACAAATGTGGAAAAAAATGAAAATCGTTATAGTATAGTTTGGCTGTTTTTTTTTTTTCCATAGACAGTTTTGACACCTATGAACTTCTGCCAACAAAATTCAGGAGTACTTTCATTAGAAAGGAGTTCTAAATAAAGGGTGGTATCACTAGCAATGTCTCCATAAAGATAAGTGGCTTTGCTGATAGATGGCTATTCCTGGCTCTTCCCAAACTAGTGTCCTCTAGTATGGAATCAACTGTGGTTCACAATCAGAAATATCCAGAGTAGAGAGAGGAGAGTAAAGAAAGAGACTTGCATTTACTGAAGGGCAGTGCCAGCTGCTTTACATAAACTCCTGCATTTAATACAACAAATCAATTCAGTGCCTATTTATTATATCCTCTTTATTGATAAATAAACTGAGGCTTAGAGACTTTGCTCAAGGACACATGACGAGGACCAAATTTGCTTGTCTCCAAAACCCATGCTTTTCCCACATTTTGCCCCTTGATCTATAAAACCACAAAACTGAGAGCCAACTATCTATAACCCTAAAGTAAATGGGATTTTTCTCTGCACCCCATTTAAGAGCATAATTGTAATATGACCAGAATTTAGTTGGAAAAGTGACCTCAAGCATACACCCTAGAGCTGAGATCCACATGCCACTCTGGGTGCTGCAAAACTGAGTCACAAATATGCCAAGACCCTGGGTACGCCCTCAGCTGTCAGGGAGGACATAGGAGTCCCTGAGCTAGGGCCCTTCAGACTGTGAGCAGCTTCATAATTTACAAAGCATCACTTCCCGTGAGTGCCAAATGTGACAAAATTTGAGAAGTACTCTGCCTGGGGTAAATCTTAATTCCACCTCTCTGTGCCTCAGTTTCCTTGTCCATAAAATGGAGCTGGAAACAGAACTCACCTCGGGGGATTTGTGAGAATTAAGAAAGATAAAATACACAGAGCTCTCAGTATACCTTGTAGAAGTAACAACCATTAGCTGACCCAATGAATACAACCAAAAAGGCTGTGTGTGCCACAACTCCAGGGCACTTTGGCTATACTGTGAATAGCGCCCTTGCAGTAGTTCAACTATTCATCCCTGAACATTAGCTTTGCATTTTAATCTATGAGTATTCCTCACAGTCCAGCTCTAACTTCCTTCCCCTGCCTCATTACCTGCCCCTAACCCTTAACCCCCATTCCCACTGACCACTTTGTCCAGTACTCAAACACAACAGTCCCCTTCGCAGCCCCTCCGATTTCCACAGGCACTCCTTCAGCCCAGAATGTCCTCCCTGCTCTTGCCTGTTTCTAGTCTCATTCATCCCTGAAGCCCAGCCTAAAAGTCACCTCCCTGCTGAAGCTTCCTCGGATGTCCCAGCAGAGTTGCCCCACCTCCAGTGTCCCCACAGCACTTTGCAAATACTCTGTTAGAAGAACCAGCATGCTGTCGTGTTGCTCACACAGTTCATCTGCATACAAGCCTCCCTTGCCGCACTCAGAGTTCCTTGGGATAAGACTCTTTTTCTTGTTAGCATGGATTGAGCTATTTCCCCCTGCTCTTGTGTCTACAGCTACCTCTACCTCACACGTACAGAAGATAAATCTGAGTAGGGCTCAATGTTGTCAAAGAAAGTTTGGAATTCCAGGCACACAGACCAACTTCAGGATAAAAAAAAAAATACCCTTGACCATGGCTGAATGAGGCTAAATTCCCCTGGCATAGTACTAAACACACCAAAAGGTACGGGGCCTCTGAAGGACTCCTGGAGAGAAGGGAGACAGCAGTCTGGCAGCAGTTATTGAAGGTGGGCTTCATTTCATACGTGAGGGTAAAAACCAGAAAATGTGGCCCAGTTTCCTTTTGCAATCCCTCCCTTCACTGTATTCGAATCTCATGTCTCTATGATTTGTTTCAAACTAAAAATCTAAAACCTCTTGTTTCTGTTATTTTCCTGACAGACCTTTAAAAGGTCTTTGAGGACAAAAAAAAAATACATTTTAGGAGCTTGCCACCCCTCGCCTGTCTTCATTTTTGAATATCATGATGCTTCATATAACAAAGAAGAAAAGTACCAAAATGTGCTGTTCCTGTGCTAAACACTTAGACAGGGCCCCTCTGTCTTAGAGAGAAAACAGTAGAGACCCAGATGTTCTGTAATAGTCTTGTAATTCATACCTAAGGCTGACAGACTGCTAAACATATCTGCACAAACTCTATCACACACAGTACCTGTAAACTCCATGCACAGTAATTGAATTGTCAAAATGCTCTCTCCATATCTGCACACCCCACCAAATTGGGTAACCACAGGACTGAAATTAATAGTGTTTCCCTTTACTCCACTGTGTGTTATGTAAACTCAGGAGTAAGACTGTTATTTAAATGTA
>PVKZ01000367.1:0-93400 GCA_004027375.1 Macroglossus sobrinus | reverse complement strand
GGAGGAAGAGAAGCTTAAACCGAAGTTTGGTTTAAAAGCATTTGTACTGATTCATCATTGTGCACAAGCAGTTCAGCTAATCTTTTGTGAGGCCAATAATAGGTCTTTGTCTGGCCTTGTCATAGGCTAATGAGGGGGAGCATCCATGAGTCTTATCTAAGTTATATGAGGAGGGCTTTGTAGTAAGCCACAAAGAGTGAAGGGATTCTTTAACCTTCACCATTTTCACTGGGCACAGTGAGCTCAGGTAAAATCCAGCATTATCAGTGATTATCCTTGTAAGTGAGCTGGTATCTTTATAAATACCGATGCCAGACAAGTCATGTACTAATTTACCTGGGAAAAGACAGATGACTATTGGCTGTGGCAGGATGACACCATTTTAAAGGATATCAACTACAGGGGTGACTACACTCAGAGAAGGCTTTTGTTGAGGAAGAAATATTACTTTGGAAAGAGAAACATTCTCCTGAAAAAGAATAGACCAAGACCTTCTGTTTCTTGGTAAAGAGTAAAGAAGTGCTTAATAAGGCGATTTTAAGGGAGAATTATAAGTGAGGCTTAGATGGTGAGTGGGCAGTGATTCCAAAGCTAAGAATGGGTATTATGGAAGATAATTGTATTTACATTTTAATGTTGTCTGTGTTTGCTAATGCTCATTTATGATGTTTATTTCTTTTTTTAAAATATTTTAATTAGTTTCAAGTACACAGTATATTGGTTAGACATCTATTTAGTTAGTAAAATGATCCCCCCAATTGCTCCTTCCCTCCCTTAATACATTGATCCTCCATTTAGCCAGTGTATTAATGTTAATTGCATTCCTTATGCCGTTCTCTCCATCCCTGTGACCATATGATGTTTATTTCTGTATTGCATTTGCTTGAGTACCTGTAAATAAATACTTGCTATTTCATATGTATAGTAAATGTGGAGATTCTGTATATATTCTTAGTTGTTAAAACCTGCCATACCTTAGCTTTGATATATCATAGAAACAAGCAAGAATTCATCTCACCACCAATAAAATCAGAACATAGCCCAGAAGGAGACAAAATCCCCTTTTTGAGCTTGCTTCATCTCTAACCAGTTACAGAAATAGCATGCCAAGTTTAGGTCAGCTTCTATCATCTGACCTAATACATACAAATTATAAAGAAAACCTGACACACAGTTTTTTAAATATAAGTGTATTACATAGACTCTATGCTTTGTGCCATTAAATAATTATTTTATAAGAAGGACTTTTAAAGCTCCAGTGCATATGTTGATACTGAGCTTTAACTATGTGTACCTGAAAACAAACTTTATAAAATTATAACTTGAACTGTTCTGCATTAAAAAAATTGTAACCCATCTTTTATATTTACATGCATTATAAAAAAATTTATATATGCAAGATTTTTAGAAAATTGGATGGGACTTTTATTTTAGAGTCTTTCTCTGTACTACTATCAAAGACATTTTCTTCTCTTTTTCTTCCTTTTTTTTTTTTTTTTTCAGCATGGTACATTTAATCTTTCCTATCCCTTAGCTTCGGTGTACATGAATTGATGATTGAATAAATTAAGGCTAATCATACTGTTCTGTTCTTCTAAAACCTGTATTTATTACTGTGATTTATCTGACAATTTACATAAAGTGCTAGTTAGTACAGATGAAATTATTAATTCTTCAGAGAATGAGATGTTCAACTGTTTCCACAGCTCCAGGCGATTTTTCCACATTCATATGCAGGAATTACACAGACCACAACTTGGTTTTTGAATTAAAATGCATCATTGAGGCTAATTTTAAGGAAGTCTCTATATTGTACTCCTATTTAACCAAACATCACATTTCCTCATTAAAATATCAGCATCCATAATGAAGTACTTTGCTTTATAATTTAAAATGTCCCACTATGTTGAGTGCACATTTGAACATTTAAATGTAATTCTGCTAATGTACTGATTAATTTATGTTATTCTCTTCCATTCACGTGGCAGATTTTAATTGCAATTAGTTAGCTGCTGTCGAGTCTCAGCATGCTGAAGGCTAGGAGAAAATCTGATCTTGGTGAAACAATTACCAGGACTTTTGAGCAGGGCTGGTATTACAGGGAGCGAGAGGAACCATCAAAGTTTTGAATCTTAATTCTCCTGGTAATAGCTGTGCTTGGGGGGCCAGCATTTGCTCTGAGGAAAAAGCCAAATAAATGGGAATTATCTGAGCAGTATAATACAATTAAGCTGTCACAACAACTTTGGGGACTCATCTTTTGTACTCTTTCCCCGTCTGTCCTGGCTGCTTGGGGGTTGATGTAGCAGAGAAAGTGCTCTCACTAGCATCGTGGGCTTTTGATGTGGGTGATGTGCAGCTGTAACAAGGCATGGGGTACAACACCCGCCTTTCACTCAATGTTGTTGAGCTACAAATTCATGTAATTAATTTTAAAAAGCTATTGCTTTGATCTTCATAAATATGCCCAGGTTTCAAATGGAAAACCTCGAGGGGCATTTTCTCAGGAGGATGATGATAGGGCCAAAATGCAATTTCATTAGGGTCTACTACTTGTCCATGTATGAGGCTCTCCCCACTCATTCTTTATTTTAGCGGCTGCTATTACCAGCTGCTCTGCTATATTATGCAGAAAATCTGCTTGCTTACCCTGCAAACAAACAACCTTGGTTCAATGAGCTGTTTGTAATGTTATGCTCAGCTTTGCAATATATTGCTATAATTTGGTTTAAAGCACTTTTAGTTTTTACACTGATGATATTATATTAACTATAGGACAGTGGTGTTTCTAACAGTCTCTGCAGTATTTATTATTAGTGAAGCACGGAGGAGGGAGCTCTGGGCCCTTTGCAGTTGGGTTCTAGTCCTACGTTTGTCACTTCCTGGTGCCTCTGGACTTCAATGATCTCAGCTCTTGGGATAATAAGGAAAGATTTCTAGCTCAAGTTTGTTTAGTGAGTCACGTGACAAATGCAGGTAAAAGAGTGTTGTGAGCATTAGATTGCAAGGTAGGTTTAAGCCTTGGTGTTAGAATAGTGTTTTATCCACACTCTTTCTGTTGGAATGTTTTAAAAGTCTAGCAAAACTGCTATCAGAAGGAAATGAAACCCAAAACTGCTATTCTCATTCTTTACTATGTCATTTGTAGTAACCTAATAAATGAGTTAAACGGTAAGTGTTATAACTGTGGTTAAGAAGTAGAGCTTTAAAAAAGGATTAGGAAAGCTAAATCCACCCTGTGTTCATAAAATGCAATAAGATTATAAACAACCCCCAAATCTCAGTGGTTTAACATTACGAAAGTATATTTCGAGTTTATGGTACATTTCCAGGGAGCTTTGCTGATTGCAGTCTCATGGGGACCCAGACTAACAGAGGTGCTACCTTTTTATTTTTTACTTGGGGCAAAACACACAGCAAAAAAATATATTATCTTAATTGTTTTAAGTGTTACAGCTCAGTGGCATTAAGATTGTTCTTATTGAGAGGTGGTCCCTCTGTGGCTTCCCCAAAGGCTTTCTTCTGTCTAAGACCCCAGGGTTTAGGGGATGAGAAAGAGAGGCCTAGTCACAACTAGAGTGAATTTACCATCAGGCCAAAAGAAGGGGGCTCAGAGTCAGCCATTAACTTCACTTAAAAAAAAAAAAAAGCCGTGGTACATTTCAAATACACATGTATCTGTGCAATGCAAGTCATGCCCACTCTACCAGCCAGTGCCACCAGCCTGTCACTTTTGAGTCATTGTCCACAGGCAAGTTGACCACCCTGATTGATTTGTGGAGAGGAGTTTGAATGGGAGAAAGAAAGAAGTGTCCTGAGCTAATAGTGTACATTTCCTTCACAAACTTGTTCTTAAATTGTAGCCATTCTCAGAAGTCCTTAGCTCCCTGCTGTCAGAGAGTGAGCGTGGGAGCCTCTGTGTGCATGTGCTCTGTGTGTGTGTGTGTGTGTGTGTGTGTGTGTGCGCGCGTGCACGCACATGTAGCAGTCTGCTAGGGCTGCCATAAAAGAGTACCCCAAATTGGGGAAGCTTAAGCCCTAAAGATTTATTGTCTCATGGTTCTGGAGGCTAGAAGTCTGAGATCAAAGTGTCAGAAAGGTTGGTGCCTATGAGAGCTGTGAGAGAATCTGTTCAGGCTTCTCTTCTTGGCTTCATGTTCACGAGGTGGTGTCCCTGTGTGACTGTCTGTCTCCAAATTTCTCTCGTTTTTAAAGACATTGATCATATTGGACTAGAGCTTGCTCTAATGATTTCATTGTAACTTGATGATCTCTGTAAATACCCTAACTCCAAATAAAGTCATGTTCTGAGGTCCTGTGGGTTAAGACTTCAACATATGAATTTTTGGGGACAAATTTCAACCCATAATAGTATGGCTATGCTGGAAGATGGGTTGGTTCTTTCACTGAATACAAACCTCTTCTGGGGCCCTTCTAGCCTGGAACAGAAGTAGAGGAGCTAGGCCAGCTCAGTTCCCTACAAGTAAACTGAGTCTTGCCTTTTCTGAAGGTCTTTACTGCCTCTGAGCCACTTACAGAGTGGAGATCTCTCTTATACTCTCACCACTCCTGTTTTGTTATGTTCAACTCTGTTTTATTAAAGGTCATGGGGAGAAAGAGTCAATACCAGTGGCTCCTGACCACTCAGTGGGTGACTAAAACACTCTCCATGGCTGGGCTTTCAGCCTGTGTTGCCTGGCCACCCTTCACCACTTCCATGGTTTCTCAACATGGGGCGACCACTCAAAACTCTGGGCCAGGCTAGTGTCCAGGTGGGCCAGGTAGGCTGGGCAAGTGTCCCGGTGGGCCAGGTGAACACTGAATGTTAAGTCCCTGCAATAGGGAGCTTTTGCTCTCCAGGTTTACCTTGCTATGTGGGAAAATGAGACTGCGTTGACAGCTTGCCTATAGTTTTACATAAAATCATCCAATTTTTAACTTTGACAACTAATTAAAAATTAAAAACCACCCACTGTGTGGACTGAGCTAAACAGATCCTGTGGCCTGTGGGTTGGAGGTTTTGATGATAGATCTCATCATCTTAATTCGAGGGATATCCTCCTTCCTATATACCTGTGCTACTCCCTTTGTTAACTTCTATTTTTCCTGGATCCTTAGCTACTTAAATTGAACCTGACCTTAAGGCCAAGTCTAAACCTTGGACTTGAGGTTTGGAGAAAGAATCTCTATCAACTCATTGATTGAAGAGGTTCATTTATGCTCTCCCTCAACTTTTAGTGAACAAGCTATCTGCCTGGCCTTGTGCTGGGTGTTTGGGATATAAAAACAAGATGATATTAAGGATCCTTCAGCCCTCAATTTCTTTCCTGAACATTTTAGAATCTTCCTTTAGTTGCCTTAGTCCATAATCTCCAGTCTTGTTCTGCCTTATTTTGTGTTCTTCCTTTTGGTTTCAGGAGTGAAAAGGATATTTCTTATTTGGATCCTGGCATGGTTTCACATTCTCACGTCCCAAAGTAAGCTTCTTGTGGCTCTGGTTCCCTGAATGCTGGGACCTTCATGATGGTCTCTGAGAAGGAGCTATACATTCTGGTCTATTTTGGCTTCTACACTATCTTTGCAAACTCTGATATTCAGACTTTGTGGCAGAGAAGACTTCCCAAAGACAGAATTGACCCATTCAGGAAATATAGCTTTGACACAAGTTCAGAGGCAAGTGAGCATACTGTGGTTATGAAATGAAAGAAATGAAAGTTTGCATGGTTAGTGCTATAGGGACACTGTGTATATTGTGTAGGTCATGTATTGAACAACCAAGAGGGTGACTTCTGCATCATAGCCTTTGTGATTGCTCCTTGTCTCCTGGTGTTGAACAGTGACAACTTGTTCAGTCACACACTGGCCCCAAGGGGCTGGAGAGAGAGAGAGAGAGAGACTGAGAGAGAGAGAGAGAGAGGAGGTGGCTGAATAAATCAGATGCACCAGATAAGGAAGGCCCTTCTAGCCATGTTAAGGTTTTTGGAATTTCTCTAAAGGAAGCTGGAGCCACTGAAGGGACTGAGGCAGGAGCTGAATGAAGCTGTATGAAGAGTACCTTGGAGAGTGACCAGCTTAGAAGTGGGGAGACCATTATGTGGCCCATTATGTGAGAGATTGTGTTGATCAGGGTCATAAGTGACAGTGGGCAGGGAGAGAAGTGGGAAGACTTCAAAGATATGCAGGAGGCAGTATCAATAGGACATGTTAAGTCTGGTATTGCTTGTATGCGTTCTCCTTCAGTTTACAAACATTTTCTTTAGTTGCTTCAGAACCTGCATACTGTTTTACTAATTCTATTTTGAATATTTTGAAGACAGGCATTTCATGTCCTAGTTCTTGAATATACTCATGGTTTTCACTTATAAGATATTCCATAAATGTTAATCGACTCATCATCAATTCACTTGCCATCTTATCTGAACTAGCATGCCAGAACCCCAGTGTCTGTGAGTAGATGATGGGCATGACAGAGGAGCAGTCCTGAGGGGACAGGTGCTTTCCCAAAAAGTATTTCCTAGGTGCTTGATACATTGGTAGAATTTTCCTGGGTCATGAGATTGGCAGAACCAAGCAATGCTTCTAGAACTTTATTGATATTGTTCCTAAGGTTATTTATCTCAACCTATTTTACTCACACACCCAAAAGGTCAATTAATCAAACTTAAAGAACTCACTATGTGCCCAGAGCTCTTCTAAGGGAAAGTTTGTAGGAGATGTAGAAATGCAAGCCATGGTCCCTGCTCTGAGACAACTTATAGTCTACCCAAGTGGACTTTCTAAGAAGCAGGAAGCACATGCGACAGCAAACCAATGATACCTTTTATTTCCTTCACTTCTTAGTTTTCTATTGATGCTGTCACAAATTGCTACAAAGTTGTGGAGTGCATTGGATGCTGTGGTGGAAAGAACACAGGATTTGGAACAAGATTTATTTGGGTTCGAATCCTGGCTCCTATTATGTTGTAGGGTCATGTTGTTGGACTGATATTTTCACTAGCTAATAAATATCAAGTTCTCCTTTTTTCCTTTATTCATCAAACACATAGTCAGCAACAAGCTGAGCCCTGGCAGAGATAAAGATGGGCACGACTTTCATCTTCGTTATCCAGAGGAGTAGTCTCATATTTTCTGCCAAGTCTGCACCCCTCACATTTGTTAAGTTAGTATGTGGACCAGAAAAGGTTGCATCCCAGCTAGCGTCAATCATTTCCTTTCCCTTTCTTCAGGAGCTTTTCTTGCTTCTTCCCATGCATGCTCCCTTTATCCTAGTTTGCAAGATCATTACTTTTCCCCTGCTCAAGGCCTCTAGCCCACTTCATTATACTCTGAATACCACCTCTTAAATGTCTTTCTTCCTTCCTCTCCATGCCCACTGTCTTAGGTCACTGTCATTTCTTAAGTGGGTGTGAATCTTCCTAATGGAGTTTCTTGCCTCCAGGCTTGTCCCTTGTACTTTGATAAAAAGGCCATTCCACCTCAAGGATGGTGGAGGAGGTTCTTTGTAGGGAGGGCAGGTTACTTGGACCTCATACTCTTCACTCTTCTGTCCTGGATATTTAGCCTCTCCTTGGAGATACCATCAGTCTTGGCTGCTACCTCTCCTGGCTTTTCTAGCTCTATTTCTTCATTGCCATTTCAGGACATGGACACTTTGTCTCATAGTTGAGACCAGGGCTGACATGTAAGGACTTTAAAAGCCTTTTCTCTATATGAGAAAAATAGGTATGACAATATAAGGAGCAGTCACATACTTGCTATTGGAGATGCTCAGTAACCTCATGAGGCCTGTGAGAGTTCCTTTTGGCTTCTGTGCTCCTGAACTAGGGTGAAGACCATGTTTTCCCTTAACTCAAGGAGTTCCTCCAAGCATCTATCTCTAGAGATCTCCTTTCCCTTTGATCTCATGACAAACCTCTAATTCCTCAATTCCTGCTCTAGAATCTCAGTCTTCCCAAGAGGGCTGATATTGGAACTCCATTTCCTTTGGGGCAATTGCACTCCTCACCTAAAAGAGTGTAGCCTAGCTCTGTGGTCTCAACATGAAAATCACATTAAAAAATATTAGTCTAACCTTATGACAAGAGCAACATGAACAGTACCAGCGGCATTATTTCCTTACATCTGCCTAAAATGCAAATGCAATCAAGCCAGCTACTGTTTATAACCCAGCAATATTTCTCCATTGCTTTCTGAATAAAGTCTAAGCTCTTTGATAACTACTTTCATATCTTTCTAAGAGGCTTTGCAACACATACCACATCCTCTTGCCATAGTGAACTGCCTGATGTCCCCTGAAGGCGTTATGTTCTCCCTTGCTGCTGGGCTGTGCTGTTCTCTCTGCCTGGAATTCTTCCCACCTGGCCAAGCTCCTTTTGTTTTCAAGACACAGCACAGGAATTCCCTCTCTCTGTAAATCTGTCCCTGACCTTTCTTTCTTCATCCTTTAATAGAGATAATCACTCCCTTTCTCTGTCCCTAATACATATGCACAGCTCTGTAAGGAGCAACAAATATTTCCTCTACCTTTTCAAGTTCAGTGATTGGGGGCTTGTGAATTAAATTGACAAAGAACAGAGGGAAAGGAAAAAGGCTTATTATGTTCCTTTATTGATGTCCTCCCTAAAGGGGACCCTGATTGGTCCCGCCTCACCCAATAAGTGTTTTAATTGTGGCCAAAGAGGACATTTTGCAAAAAATTGTAGTGCTTCTCGACAGAGCCGTGGTGGGCCTGCAGCGATGGCTTAACACCTTGCGTTTATACTAGCCTCCTTAAAAATGACAGAACATCTTTCTGTGTGCTAGTTCAGCTGATCCCTCGCTTGACTTACTACACGGAGGAACAATTCTCGCGGGCCTGGGATCCCGAGGGTGACTATAGGTTGCTAAAGGCCAGAAGAGAACCCATCAGAGCTACGACCCTCGCGGTACTTTTGGGCCTTGGGGTCACAGGGACCGGGGTGAGCATAACCTCTCTTGTTCTCTCCAACAAATATTATTCAGACCTTCGGCTGTCTATTGATGAAGATCTTGAATGCCTCGAATCTGCTATTACCCACCTACACAAATCCCTCTCTTCGCTTGCAGAAGTAGTTCTCCAGAACCGCAGGGGTTTAGACCTGCTGCTCTTTCAATAGGGAGGGCTCTGTGCTGCCCTCAAAAAAGAATGCTGTTTCTATATGGACCACTCAGGGGTGGTCAAGGATTCTATGGCTAAGTTCCAGGAGGGCCTGGAGAAAAGGCGAAAACAGAGAGAACAAGAACAAAGCTGGTTTCACAATTGGTTCTCTACTTCTCCCTGGCTAACTACCCTTCTGCCTTCCTTGCTAGGCCCTGTAGTAGGATTTATACTCCTAGTGTCTTTCGGGCCCTGGGCTTTCAGAAAGTTAACTGATTTGTTAAACAACAGGTTGATGCTATACAAGCTAAACCTATTCAGGTTCACTATCATCGACTAGAGCTTGCAGAGCAAGGCTTCTTTGAAGAGTAACATATAAGATCCGGGTAAAACCCCCATTTGCAGAGGCTGGTAGTCAAAGACGGGTAAGAATTTTTCAGGGGCTGAACAACCTAAGACAGGGCGTACATGATGGAATGTACGTGCCGATGACGGGTAAATTTCAGCACCTGCGAAGAAGAATCACCTAAGACAGGCACAGTCTTTCTGCGCCAGAGCTGTGAAGGCCCTGGCTATTTTAATAAATAGAAAAGGGGAACCACCTATGGGAAGCTGTCCCACCAAGGCTTGCTGCCTGAGATCTGGGAAGCCTCTTTGCCTGCACCTGCACTGCTCATACAAGATAAATGATACCAGAGTGGCTTTTCTACTTTAGCCCTGGGCCCCTTGAGCCATTTGCCCAAACTAATCTGACCTTGCAGCTCCCTCCACTCACTGGGACACTCCTGCATTTCTTGGTCATATAAGGTAATGGAATGTTCTCTGGTTTGGTATCCAAGGTAACTGGGCTCACGCAGATCCTCCCCCTCTTTATATACTCTACCCCTAACTACAATAAACTGAGACTTGATCAGAAAGCCTGTCTTGTCTCTATTCTTCGCGTTTCTTGTCTCACTTCTCTTTCAGTGCTTGGAGCCCATTGACTGTCCTGTGGGTCGGGACACTCATTTCTCAGAAATTTCTGGTCTTAGACAGATGAGGAAGTTCTGAGAAGGCTTCTTTCTATATCTGTTTATTTTCAACTAACTTCAGCTCAAAACAATCCAAAGTAACATATTTTGAAATGGCATTATCTGATCCCTATTAGATCTCTAATATGGCTTATGTCCCATTTTTTAATAGTCTGTTTATCTGTTTCTTCCTCTAGTCATCCAGGGCTCATCTAGGAGCAAGACTGTGACTTTTTTTATATTTGCATTTAAACTCTAATGCTCAGGTCTCACACACACAGATTTTGATGTAATTGATTTGGAGTATTTCCTGGGCACTGGGATATTTAAAAGCTCTCTAAGTGATTTTAACCTGCAGGCATGGTTGAAAACAACTGCTTCTGACATTATTTTAGGTCCCAGCATTTTTCTAGCATTCTCCCAAGCTCCTGGGAAACTTTTTCAAGGGATGTCAGTGATGGCGGGGAGGATGCTGAAACCAACCTCTGGCTTTGGTTTTGTTATAAGGTCAGCATTTGTGTGAGAGAGAAGGTGGGTATACTAAGTAGGGACCTAAAACCATATGGGTGCCATATGGGGATACCATTTCTTTTTAGATCTTAAAATTAGAATGAATTTTAAGATATCCCCTGGATCGGACTTCTGTTCTGAAAGCATGGGATTAAGGTACTAGGTGGGGTGGGAGGATTCTCTTACTGAAAAACTGTTAGGTTGTAAATAAATCTACTTTTTGATAAACTGCTTAGTTTGAAGAAAGGAGATTTTCCCTCCCTGCCTTCTCCAAAGAGTAAACTGTGAGTGACCCTGAGTAGTAAGCTAGCTGGAGAAAAAGAGTTATCTTGGGAGCAAATGTCAACAGCAACTTCTGGATTGGTTGGGGTACTAACCTGAGGGCCAGCAGCTGGAGGGAAGCTGGCCTAGAGACTTGGCATTAACTTATGGGAGCAGTGTTTACTGGCTAAAATGCACAGATTTAGGGTAGCACATAGCCAGACATCATGAGGAAGACCTGACCTTGGGCTGAGGGACTTTGACTTGTGTGATTTGGGAAGGATACAGTAGCAATATGATGTGGCAGAACTTTGGGTCCAGGGCTGCTTTGTCAACTCATGATTCTTGAATGAGGAAGTACAGCCTATTCCCCTGTTCAGAGGGCTGCAGGTCATTTTCTGAGGCTGCCTAGAATTGATTGTTTTAAGCACTAAGATGTGGGTGGTTTTTATGGAGTTTTAGGAGGCCAGCCTTTAGGGAATCTGTCATAGAAAAGTTAACCTTTACCACTTGTGGAAGGTGAAGTCACAGAGATGAGCAACTAAGACATTAGGACCAATCAAGAAGATTCAGAAAAGAACAAGATAGAACTTCTAAAAATGAAAACCACAATTGTAAAAATAATTTTAAAAAAACCTCAGTGGGGTACAGAAACAGCGAATTTGATACCCTTAAAGAGAGAATTGCTTGAAGTATGAAGAAATTACCAAGAGTACACACAGATAAAAGAGATGGAAAATGTGGCAGATAATTTAAGAGGGAACATAGAAAGAGAAGTTATATGAAATATCTAAGTGATTCTAGAAAGAGAGGATAGAGTAAGTCAAGTGAAGCAAAATTTGAGAAGATAATTTCTGAGAATTTTCCAGAGTGTTGAAGTAAATAAATATATAGATTCCATATGTAGGCACAGCATAATGAAACTTCAGAATACTAAAGCCAAAGTGAAGATTTTTATAGTTGTCAGAGAAAAGATAGATCATCGATGAAGAAAAACAATTAGAGAGTAGATTTGTCAGGAGCCATAATAGAGGACAGAAGATAGTAGAATAACATCTTCACTAGAGAAAAATAAATGCTATCTTAGAATTCTGTACCTAGCAAAATTATCTTTTAAAGATGAGAGAGAAATAAAGACATCTTTAGATAATAAATGGATAGGACTTACCAGAACCAAATTATCATTAAACCACCCTCAGAAGAGAGTATTTCAGGAAGAAAGTTCTGAGAGACAAAAAGAAATGGCAAGCCAATAAAATAGTAAACATTTTTTTAAAAAGAGTTTCCAGATAAAAGACTAATAATTATTTTTAATACTTTAAAATATATAAAATATAAAAAATAAAAATAGAACTAAATTGAAGAACTAATTGACAAATGTAGCACTATAGGAGGATATTTCAATACAGCTCTCTCAATTATTGATATACTAAGCAGACTTAAAAATGGCATAAAAGATTTGCATAAAAATGCTTGATTTATTGAACATGTGTAAAATTCTGCTCCAATGTTCATTCTTTGCAAGTACACATGAGACATTTACAAAAATTGATGGTACAGTAGGCCTTAGGCAAGTATCAACTACTTTCAAAGAACTGGTAATAGTCCGATCACGTTCTCTTTCCACAATGCAATTAAGTTAGAAATCAATAGTAAGAAGATTAAATAGAAGAAAAAAAATCCCCATACATTCAGAAATTAAATGACACGTCTAAATATCCCAGGGGATCAAAGAAGAAATCATAATGCAAATGAAAAAGATGATCCATAGTTGGTAATCATCCAGGTCAGTCTCATATACCCTTGACCCAAGGAACCAGATGAAGGCCTGAAAATGGCTCTGGGAAACTCTAGAGAAGGATTACTATTGAAACAATTAAGGCAAAAGCAACCAAATCCTTGGCCTATGGACATTTCAGTTCTCTTTTCCCTTTTTTAAAAAATTAAATTTATTGGGGTAATATCGGTTAATAACATATAAATTTCAGGTGTACAACATTATACTACTACATCTGTATACGTAAGTGTGTGTTCCTCACCCAAAGTCTAGTCTTCTGTCACCATATATTTGACTCCCTTTGCTGTCTTCATTCTTCCCTTACCCACTTCGTCTTTGATATTTAAGATCTGAAACAATAAAATACAGAGAGGAAAACATAGACAAACTTATAGACCTAGGTCTCAGAGAGATTTTTGTGAACTTTCTCCCAAAGGCAAGGGAAGTAAAAGAAAAAAATAAGTGAATGAAATGACATCAAACTAAAGAGTTCCTGCACAGCAAGAGAAACAAACCATCAACAAAACAAGAAGGCAACTAACTGAATGGGAAAAGATATTCATAATCTATACCTCCGATAAGGAGCTAATATCTAAAATATGTAAAGAAATCAAGTAACTCAATAACAACAACAAACCCAAACAATCCGATTAAAGAATGGGCCAAGGACCTGAATAAACATTTTTCCAGGGGAGACATACAGATATATAAAAAGATGCTCAGTGTTGTCAGGGAAATGCAAATCAGTTCTCTGTTTTGATTAGTCAAATGGTTTAAACTCCCTAGCTTGAGTTGTTGATTCTTCTCTATTAAGCATAAGAACATTTCTGTCATGTTGCATAGTGCTGGGAAAGTAGCCCATTAAGCAGAACTTACATTGGAAGACCATATTGGTAAGATGCCCTTACCTGACTTTGAGGATGCCTGCTGGGGTGTGAGCCCCAAGTAGTCATCAGTAGTTTGTTATATGGCTACTAAAATGTAGGCAGGACCTCTGGGCACCACAGGAAAAGAGATTTGGTGCCTGGAGGCAGCTAGCTGAAATGTAATTACCAGGAAGTTTATCTCTCACTTAAGTGTTCAGACTCATAGCTGAAATGCCTTTGAACTGGTAAGCTAAAGGAAGTGGCTGTACCCTGGGCTTCCCTCTTCTTCCAAACTGCACTTTTATTTTTCCACTTTCAGCTCCCCACTTACCCTGGAAGAGGGTAGGGAAGAAGAAGCTCACATTCATTTTCTTTCATTAACAGATTGTAAGGAATGAGGGGCATGTCTATGCCAAGCACTGTACAAACTTGTGAGTCTAGTAAGCCTCTGCCATTTCAACCCCAATCTTTTAGTGCATTGATCTGGGGAGACTCTATGCTGCTTTCCAACAATCTGAGGTTCATCATCTTACTAAAATTAGGCAATAAAGTCTGTTGATATAGAATCTTTCATCTATTTCTAGTTCACTAAATCTAATTCCTTCATATTAACAAACTGATTAATCCTAAATGATTAATTCTAAAATTATAATGGAAAGTGTCAAACCACTCACTTCCCATATGTAAATGCTTAAATGCAGCAAACTGCTACATGAGCCCAAATGCTGATCATTTCAATCTTTTGTGGGTAGTTCATAAACATGAACTTAGATCATCTTTTTTGTGCAGATGGAATTGGACCTGCTTAAGGGGTCACATTCAGAAAGTCCTGACCAGCTTTCTCATCTGAATTTTGAAGTACAACTAAATTTCCTAGCAATTCAAACTCTGTTGTGTATATTTTCCAGGTGGTTAGTAGCTGGTATTTATCTCTCAATATTGAATAAATTTACAGGCAAACAAATTACATCTCTTACGAAATCCTACAAACAAATTAGGGTAAATATGCTCTTGGTATCCATTTCGTATTCAGTTCAAAATAGGCAGAGAAGGAAGCACCTTTCTCTTAAAAGACAATTTTCAAAATGAATTGAATTAAATAATAGCATCTCTGAATAATAGTATCAGTTAAAAAAAATAGCCTCAGCACACTTCATAAACAAATGGGGACAGGAGATTACTGTCTTATTCAAGCAATAGCTAAATTCTAGAATAAGGAAGTGGGACAACACAAGTGCATTACTGAGGTAAGGAAATGATCCAAGTAGAGATGATTCTTTCTTACCCCTGACAAAATTGATCTTATTTCTCTGTTTATTTTCCCATTTGCTCCTGGCCAATACTATAATTAAAAACGTACCTCCAAGGAGCTCAAAGTGCTTTGGAGACATGGTCTAATTAATCCTCCCCACTTGTCTATAATGTCCACAAGCCCCAGGCCCTCCTTGTGGCAAGAACCAGGCAGCCCCATCTAGGCAGCTCTTCTTGAGCAGCTTATGGAAAGTGACAGCAGCTGTTGAAACCAGCCTCTCTTTCCCAGAATCTGTGAATACAGCCTCTCTTCAGTGCCAGGGCCAGTGTGTGCCAGCTGAAGGGCCAAAAAGCCATCAGTCAGCAACAATATGCATAATCTGCAAATTCATTCTTTCACATCATGCTCTGTTGCCTCAATTGTGACTGGACCCAAGCCTGTAGATAAGAAGGGGCATGTATTAGAAACTTTCAGCTAATTTATCTTTCTAAGTGAATCTTTTTTGGCCTTAGACGTTGCTCTATTCTTATTATCACTTACTTGGTGTTTTCTGCTTTTTTTTCCCCCCCAGTTTTCTCTTTTGAGAGGTGGATACACCAGTAATGTACTGGCTGTATTGATGATTATTATAAGTTCTGTTTTCTGTGCAATTCTGATCCTGATAGTATTAAACATTCTCTTGGCCATTGCAACACTAACAGCATGTTGGACTAACAGCTTCTGACAGCACTGTCTGTTGCAATTCTGCATTTACTTTCTATACTGGGGAATTGGAGTCCATCTTAGAACCCCTAGCACATTGTCTGTAGTAAATATGAGGAACTGATAAGCAGATTTTGGATGACTCTCATAAATATATTGATTTGTTTACATCTGAATACCTTTTATTTTTCCATCTGTGCTTCCTGTTCCCCCACCCCATTCATATCATTTAGGTTTATGAAGGTGATAAGACACTGGGACAGGTTTCTAATGAAGGGTTGCAGAGCCAGTGCTTCATAAAATCCTAAAGAATATTTAAATTTTATTATTATTATACCATCTGATAGTCATATATCACTTTGGTATACTCAATATGATCTTTAAAATAGTACTGTGAAGACAATACTATGGTAAGCATTAACTTCATGTCACATAATGAAATGAAGCTCACAGAGGCTAAACACTGTTTTCAAGATCACAGAGGGCAAATTCAGATTTGTTCCTTACAATATCAATTTTCTTGCCACTCTCTTCTGTCAATACCCATTCTCTTTTCATTACTCTCTGTCAGTCATTCAATGATTGTTTACTTTGTCTTTTTTTTTTTTTTTTTTTGGTTGCAGGCATTGTGCTATGGCCTAGATATGCAAAGTACAAAAGACTATTCTTACCTTAAAAAAAGGAAAAAAAACCGTATTTTGTATGGAAAAAGGTCATGTAAAGGATTGATTCAATACTGTGATTGCGGCTGTAATCAACTCTTCAACTGGAAATATAATGATAAACAGAGAAGGGGAGAAAATATGCAAAGATAGAAATATGAACTAAGATATCTTGTCTGAGGAACTACAACTAGTTGTTTGCCAGGGATGGGGTGGGAATCAACAGAAGAGAAAGGAAGACAGACTATTAGTACCATATCATCAAAGGTCTTGTGTGCCATTCTAGGGAGTGTGACTTTGGTTCTCAAGGTCATGGAAAGTCATTGAAATCTTACATTCAGGAAAGTTACATGATCAGATGTGCTGATTTGGTCAAGCTCCCCCTGCATCTTCATTGAAATTATCCAATTGGCAAAGATGGAGGAAGATGAATATGCTTCATGTTGGGGGGAGGGCATTGAAGTAAAAAATTTTTTCAAAATATTAGCAAAAGCATGACATTATATATGCTTGCTGGAAAGAATGTTGGCAATATGTATTCAGAGCCTTTAAAATGCTCATTCTATTTGAGTCAGTAGTTCTGCTTCTGCAAATATGTTTTAGGAAAATGATCTCAAATAAAATGAATATTCCAGGGCAAAATTGTTGTTTGGATAGCTGTTTTTTTTAAAATAGCAAGTTACTAGAAATAACTTAAAATGTCCAACAATGGGGTAACAGTTAAAATATGCTCATCTATTTACAGTGAAGCTGATGAAAAGTTTTAAATATAACAATATAGTGAACAATCGAACAATGTTTTTACTTTCTGACATCTATTCACACTCATTTTGATAAAAGAGTGTCGCTTTATGTCTGATTTCAGGGGTGGAACATGAACCTCAGTTAAGCCAATGAGCATATTTCATTGACCCTGGTCTCAGAGCTCGATTCAAGGGAGATGATGAAACCCAACCCTATCTAATCCTAGTGAATCTCAAGAGTTATTCTGGAAATGATGAGACAAAGATGCATCCATTTTCCTCCAGGATATGGACAAATTTTTGGTAATTTATTATGTTAACGACAGAAACCTAATACAAACAGAAAGGTTAAAGTGGTGTTTAACCAGAAGCTAAGAATGGCAACATTTTAGTTTAGGGTTAATTAAAGAACATTTTGGAGGATGTGCTGAGACTTGAGCTGCCTCTTTAAGATTATTTGCCTTTTGAAGAAATGTCAGTTTAGCACTTCATTTATTAATTAAACATGTGAATAGGGAAAAGATGGTTTATTTTGGGAAATTCTCTTTCTACTTTAAAAAATAGCTTCACTATGAAATATTCAATATTGAGCTGCTGGAACAAAATATTAAAGTAGTCCTTAAAGATTCAAAATTAATCCCATCATTACACTACAGAGTAACCTCTGTTAATTAAAATGAAAAAAAGTCACTTTCCCTTTAGACTTGCTGAACTTCAGTAACTAAAGCTCCAGGATTGTGGGATAAGAAATTTAGGCAGCAAAATGCAGCCTCAGAGGATGAATTTGCTGATTTGACTTGTGCGACCTCAAACAAAGTCTCTGAAAGTTACTTCTAAAAGCACAGATTGATTTCCAAATCTTAATCACCCTAGGCTTACCATATGGTGAAGAACTGATAAGTCTGATATAATATGAAATGCATGTCGTAGAATTTTTTTTTTCCCCCCTGAGGATGGATTTTGGCCTCTATTAGTTTGGGACTATTTCAAGACACATTTGGCTGTTTGGGGATATTGAGGATGAAGGTGACTGTCACTCTTCAAGGTCAATGCTGTTTCTTGCAAAACACAGTAGAGCTTGCAGGAGGCTGAGGGCTCTGTGAGAAAATTAAGTATCGATTGGGGGAGTAGATATGATGTTGTGCAATGTAGTCATTAGGCTCACTTCAGTGCTGTTAATTTGAGGTCTCGCACTTTCTCAGAAGATTACACCAGTTAACAATACATTATTGAAGGCTGGGGCGCTTTCATTCCCTGATTGCTGCAACCTCTTTTCTCAGTCATGGAAGACTACTTTACCCAGTCGATATGCTTTCATTGAACACAGATTCATATAAACACTCAGCTCAAATATGATCACTTTCAGGAGTTTGTGATACTTGGCAAAGTCAACTTTTCTCCTAAAGACTCTTCCTATTAAGAATTTGGGAATACTGCTTTCAATTGTCTCTATTTTCAGTTCTATGAATTATAATAGGGACTTAGAAAATAATAAGAAAAGACATTTATTCTTTCCTTTTCAGTATCCTATCTGGCACTGCCATTTCCCATGAGGTTGGAATGGACACGATCTTGAACATGGGAAGAGACTGGAAGTATTGGCAACTCAGAACAGCAGCTGGAAAAAACATCCTCCATAAAACCTTAGTACTTGAAAGGGCCTCAGAAACCACCAGGTCCTGTTTTTTTTTGTTTTACAGATGAATAAATCCATATTCCCAATGGTTGCGACATACTCAAACTTTATAGTTAGTTAGTGGCAGGGCTGGGAGAGTAATTTGAGTGTCTCGACTCTGAATCTGGCTCTTTCCACTGTGTACTCTGCCTGCATACATGCCTCAGAGTCAACTACCCTTTTATAAACATTTACATTATAAAAATCTAAATTTACATTAGATAACTTCCCCCCAACACTTAAATGTCATATGCAGCTAATATACAGACTTCTGAAAACTGTGCACATGGTTTTATAGCATTTTTGAACAATTCTATTTTATGGAGTGTGCAGTTTTTCGTTGTTCCCACTTCACTGATGTCAAAAATTAGACCCAGAAAAACTAAGTGGCTTGCCTCAAGTGGCATAGTCATTTACGATAGATAGTACTTAAGTGTAGGTCTTCATACTTAGTTCAGTGCTCTTTTTCTCTGTTTTATGCAGCTTGCATTGCTTACTCTAAAATGTGTCTTCCTGAAGACTGCAGGCACTTAACACTTCCCTAGTTACTCTTCCCACTTCCCCCAAGCCATATGCTCTGGAAGAGGCTAATGTTTGCTTAATATTTTAGCATATACTCTGACTTAATGCTCAAATTTAAAATTGAGGAGGGAGCTATAACATTAATTCTGGCTTCTCTGGGTATGGCAATATTGTGTTGATCACTTCACTCCGTGTTTGCAATCTGTTTCATTATGGCTAAAATGAACATGACATACAATATATGAGTCATTCATTAATCTCTCTAAATTTGTATTTGGTCAGATGTTCCTCAGAGTCTGAGCAAGTGAATACACATAGCCTCACTTGGGAGAGGAACCACAATACCTTAGAAACAGGGTTCCTTGCTCAAGCCATCTTCTGCGACTGGATCTTCCTTCTCCAAGGAAAATCACTCTGGTTGACAAACTCTACCAAAGTGGAGCTTCTTTCTTTAGTGATTGCAATTTACCTTTTCTAATCAAAGTGAGAACAACTTGTGCTTTTATTGACTGCAGAGCTCCCATAAATTGGGGTAATAGATTTCTCAATGCCTAGCAAGATAATTGCATTGGGGAGAAGATTAAAGTGCAAGCTGGGAGCTGCGAGTGCCGTGCCCCTTCATCCTCCTGCTCTGTGTGCTTCCAGGGCGACCTAGAAAACAAGGCTGGAGGAAGACAACTTTAAATTCCTCATGCTAAATTAGTCCTGAGATGCTCCTGGGCAAAGACTGCCAACTGAACTGTTTTGAAAGAGGAAATATTTATAATGAAACATAACAAAGTAAAATTTAAGTCCCAAATTGCCCCAACACAGAAGCACTAAAATTACAATTCTGGTTACAGTGACACCTCCAATTACCAGAATGTGAAATAATTCTCTTTGGAAAATGACTTCACTTTGAGGAAATGAATACTGGCTAAGGGTGATGACATACACACCAGAAACTTCAAATCTGCTTTCTGATGTTACAGCTGACCTCAGACGAGCAAATTAAACTCACCATGTCTATTTACCCCTCTAGAGGCAACAATTTTTACCAACATGCCATGCTCTGGGGCTATGCATTGGCTGTGAAACATTGTCAGACAAGTCTAGAAATGAAAGCACTGAGTACAGATTAGGAATTTTTTCTGCAGTAGTAGCAATTAATAGGAAGTAATTAAAAAACCCCAGAGCTATCACTCTTATACAGATGACACTAATTATCAGAATTCTGAAACTAATTCTCAAGAGCAAAGAAAATTTCTCATATAACCTGCTGATTGCTTTGATCTTTAGTGAATAAATTCATTTGTTTAATTCCTTTATTGAACAAATATTTACTATACACTTACCATACACCAGGGGTTGTGCTTGACCCTGAGGACAAAAATGTGCATGTGATCGATGTGTGATCATTTCCTAATCAGATATTAAAAATTTGTATAGTCATTTCTCGATATTCAGAGTAGTAGTTTTTTCCTATAGTCGCCACACACACTGAATTAGTGACTACTGAACCATTGCACCTAGGGGAAATATAGGGCTAGGTTCCTCTGAGCCTCTGTTCATAACACTTTCATCAGCTGATTAATACATAACCTTGTTTTCTGTGTGTTTCTGCTTAAAGACTAGAGCTCACGCAGCTTACTGAACACACATTTTCTCTGTAGGCAGCACGTTCACTAGGCAACACTTTAGTGCTAGTGCTATTTAAGGCCATTTCAAATGGTGAAACCATCAAGAAAAAGCACAAAGATGTTACAAAACATGGCACTGAATATATCATAAAAGGGTGACTGACTATTCACAGATTGAGAGTTGAAATAAGAAAGGAGACCATCACCTTGTGCTGTCTTAGCTGGGAATGGGCACATTGGGTGACTCAAAGTTTGGCCGCTCTGAGGATGTCCACAAATGATCATGAAAGAGCCTCGAGTGTTAATTTTGGGGTAACAAATACATTTTAATGAGTAGGTCAGTTAGTAAATACAACTGTACCTGCTTCATTCTCAACTTCTTAAATACTTTGAGCTTGAAGTTAGGGCCACTCAATCTTTAGCTGGAAGTTCTTTCCATCCCCACCCCAGACATATCCTACACATGATAACGGGGTGGCAGGAGGAGATCTTGACTAGAAAGTTTCTGGTATTAGGATCTATTGTTTTAATTGAAAATTTGGGTTCCAAGAAACAGAGACTCCCTTGTTACCTCATGAAAAAGTATGTTTATTATAAGGATGCATTCGAAACTGCAGGACCAGCTGTCTAATGACTTTCATGACCATATTGCTCTCTTTATCCAGGCATTTCCAATCCACCATCTGTCAACTTCATCCTCCCTTCTGCCACATGGCTGTCTCTGCTTAGTTATCATTTCTGCTTTTTCTTCACTCCAGCTTGAATGGTGCTCATCATGGCTGTCCTGGCCCCTCTGTTATTCCCTTGTGGTTTTAGCTCCCTCCAAACTGGGCCAAATTCTCCATGTTTCATACATAACTAAGTGTCAAGAGGGAGAATTTGAGGGTCTCAGTTTATCATTTCACTTCAGACTGTGTCGTTGGCCCCTGCCCAACCTCTGGATTGGTGTCCCTTCGTTCTAGTGTCCACCTCTGAGAGGTGATATGGCTGGGGCAAGGGATGGGATCACGTGACACAAAACCTACTCATCACTAGTGGAGTCAGTCTTGTCTTGTCCTTGCTCCAACATGACTGACTTTTACCTTATAATTTAGATCCTGAAGTCTGAAATCACAGTATCAACAGGGACATGCTCCCTCCGGAGGCTCTCAGGGAGAACTCTTTCTGCTTCTTCCAGCGTCTGGTGGCTTCGCTCCAATTCTGTCCTCTCTTCTTCTGTGTGTTGTTTCTTTCCGCCTCCATCTTATAAAGATACATATGATTAGATTTAGAATAATTCATGATAATCTTCCCATGCCCAAATCCTTAATTTAATCACATTTGTAAAGATCCTTTTTTTCCTATAAGGTAACATTTACAGGTTCCAGGGATTAGAACTAATATTTTGGGTGGCTATCATTCTTGTAAAGCTTTTAGAACAATTTGAGACTTGATAAGCACTCAATAAATGTTACCAATGAAGAAAAGCATACACATTCTTGGTGGACTGCCAAAATTTCTTCCATAATAGAAACTTAAAATGCCAGATACAAGTTTTCTTTCTTCTCTGGGAACAAAGAAGTGGGCCCTTAACCCCAGTATCACCAACCTGATGCCTCCATCCTGTACAAAGATACTGAGATCACAGCGGTTCCAATGTGATGGCTTGTCCCACAGGAAGAGATGTCAGTTTCTAGAGATCACTGTGGCTGCATTCCATATCCTGTGCTGTGGGGGAAGAGAATCCTCCCTGCACTGGTGTTTAGGGAAGGATTTAGGCGTGGTGGCAACTGCCTACTCACCTTGGTTCCTGGTTTTGCAGTTTCTCTGTCCAATATGATAGACACAAGTCACACAAGTATTTACATTACTTTAAAGTAAATACAAATAATTTTCATTTAATGTGCAGTACTCATATTTCAAGTGCTCAATAGCTGGGTGTGTATTTGACAGTGCAGATAAAGAACATGTCCCATCATTGCAGAAAATTCTACTGGACAATGTCATTCTATAGCCTTCCTGTAACTTTTTGATTTACTCAATATTCTTTCAGTAATGTTGTTACTTAAGCAGAGATCATTTCTACAACAAATACCTGCCTGTGACAAATAATTTTGATTGATTGATACTGACAATATAAAAATTATTAGCAGCAAAGTATTATTATGACTTACTGGTGGAATGGAAATCTCTTTTTTAGAGTATATGCAAGTATACTTTCAGAATTAAAATCAGAGTGTGATGCTTATTTCTGAAAAATGATCAAATCATTTTGAGATTGATGCCATTCTAGGGATCTGAATACACATATCTTATGTGGGAAACAAAATGCTCCCACTGAAACTCAGATTGAGGTATATATCTGTCGATTAGTAAAATGCTGCTTCTTCCATGCCATTTAGAATTTCAGTACAATGTTTTGAATTAATTACTTGGAAAAATCTGATACTTTGCAAAGCATTTTATAATCAGTTTTCTTAATCACTTTATGTTTTCCCCTCTGATATTAATGAAATCAGCCCTAATAGGACAATATTTTTCAATATGTTACAAATAAGAAAATGATGTTAGGCAAGTTGACAAAATGAAAACCGAAGGAGAAGATGCATAATATTATGGATTCCTAAAAATGCAGGTGGCATTTGCCACGAGGCCTTGCTTTTGACTCTAATCATCTTTCCTTTGTTTTTAAATCACTGAGGCCAAAGCTAGTTTTGTCCATCTATCGAATGTGCTAGGGGTATTGACCTGGCTATGCAAGAATTCAGTATTGAGTAGAATTTATATTTATTTGTGTGGTATTTAAAGTAGCATTATTGTTTAGTTATTCTTCTTATTCTTAATAACATGCTCAAAAATATTTTTAAAGAAATAAATCCTGATTCTGCCTTAACCATTTGCAAATATCATTTTCACATATTTTGACAATTGAGTCCTGTGTGCTGATGACACACAGCATAAACCCATATTTTGCATGTGATGTGATAAGAAATACAGTAAAAGGAGATAATCTTGTACAGGCAATTTTTACAGCTCACTACATTTTAAAAATCTAACTCAAATTGGCATTAAAGAACAATTTAGTTTTTCTTCTTATATTTCATATTTAGTTTTTACAAGGAAAGCTACACTTTCATATTTATTGTTCTACATATTTGCCAATGAAATCTAAGATGGAAAAATTTAGAAATATATAGATCACTGGTATCCCAATAATATGTGTTATTTTTTTTCCCAAAAGCCCTGATCAGTGATGGCAAGGGTCAGGGAAAGGAGTTTCTATGTAGATTACCAGGAATTAAACATAAGTGGCTACATTGGGTATGAGGGAAGTACATGTCTTAGGGAAAAACGGCTGAGCTATGACCTTGACATCGTGCAACATCTCAAGAAAGCTCCTCCCTCTCACCACTCATAAAATGATTGAGATTCTATTTCTATCCTGTAACAGCTTGTAGCTGAGTCATATTCTATCTAATTTCCTCGATAAAAGAAAGATTTTTTTTCTATACTTTGAATATTGTAAAGCAAAATTACACTGGCTTTTAGTGAATTAAGCAGCCACCTTGTTTTTATATATTTAAGTTTTGCTTTAATTTTGTTTGTTTGTTTGTTTGGTTGGTTATAGATTGTATTTCTTATAGCACTTACTACTTTTTTGTGAAGGAAAGTCAACCTTCAATTTTTTTTAGAAGCCTCCTGCTTACCTTGAGGAAATTTTTAGTTCAATGAAAGTTTGATTTTATTGCATAAAAATATACATAACATAAAATTTATCAATTTAACCATTTTAAGTGCACAATTCAGTGGCTTTAAGTACATTCACGATGTTATGCAATCATCACTACTATTCATTTCCAGGACAATCTCATCATCCCGAACTGAAACTCTATACCCATTAAACAGCAACTCCATTTCTACCTTCCCCCTTTTACTTTCTGTTTCTATAAATCTGACTATTCTAATTACCTCATATAAGTGGAATCATATGTTTGTCATTTTGTGCTGACTTATTTAATTTAGCATGTTTTCAAGTTTCATCCATGTCATAATATATATCAGAATTTCATTTTATTAAGGCTAAATAAATATTTCATTGCATGTATATACCACATTTATTTTACCCATGTATATTACATTTTATATTTATTCTAATTCTCTTCCAGGCTGTGAGTCTCTGGAGGGCAGAGATAATATATAGTGTATCTTTGTACTCCCAGTGCCTAGTGGGGTTGAAGGAAAAAAAGGATGAATGGTTTCTATTTATAATTCAACTGATAGGCAAGGAGTTATAACTCATTCATCACTTGGAGGCATTTGAACTTGTCAGTAGACCTGGATCTACAGTCTTGAAAGAAAAAGCTGTCATTTTCAGCTGTGTCCTAATAGGGTAGCCTGCTTACCCCATTCCTGTGTCTCCATGGAAGACCATAGTATATAGCAGTTGTCCTTATTCTAGGTTTTAACTCACAGAGAGGCAAGCAGGAGGGGACAGAGCCAGACAAAATTCAGGTAGGAGAGTCTCTGACTCACTGCTTCACAGTGTTAGAATGTAAGCTCAGAAATAGATTCTGAAGGAAAGCTTAATTTTTGCCTTATCTTGCATTTTGCAATACCTTCCTTTAGTCCAGAAAATCAAATGCAGCCTTTGGAACAGATCCAATATTGAATGGAATTAAAGTTGGTCCTGTCAACTTAGTCAAAAATAGCCTAGTAAATGATATGCTCAGACTTTGAAAAGTGCTTAGGGAATTTCTACAAACACAGAAATAGCTAAGTTACTGTGCTTTATGACAGTAGAAGATATTTGCTTCAGTCCTATAGTTCAGTTGTGCTTTTCATCTTTTCCTGTCTAGGGCCCATGTGTACATTTATTTCAAGTTTGATAACAGTCAAATATTAATGCCAGAGAAAGGAAGCTCTGGTAAAGAGAACTGTGGATGGTAAAACCGAGAAAACTTATGAAGTAGCAGAGGCTTTGGCTCTCCATGATAGATGACATTAGTGTCTGGTGGCCAACAGACCTATGTTTAAATTCTCAGCCTTCATTTTAGTATTTGGGTAACCAAAGACAAGTTACTTTCCAAGACTGATTGGAGAATTATAATACATATATATGGTGACAATGCATGAGTAGTGATTGTAGCTTTTAAAATTACTAGTAACAATTATTATTTTGTTTTTAAACCTGAATGATGTGGTTCTTTATCAGGCTAGTGAACAATAGACCTTGAAAATATGTCTGGCCTTTGGAAAGGAGGAATATGGAGATGCCAAGATACTATCATTTGAAGAGGTTCAGGTAGATAGGGTTGCCAGATGTAGCTATTATAAGTGCAAGTTAAATCAATTTCGGATAAGCAATATATATATATATTTCTTGTTTATCTGAGGTTCAAATTTAACTGGGCATTTTATCTTATAATTTTACAAGTCTGGCACCTTATCTAAGAGATCTATTTTAAATTAATTCTTGTGGTTCTTAAAGGTTTTTTTTTTAAGTTTTGTAGGGGCTTTATTAACATTATCAATTTAAGCTGCAATCATATATAGGCAAATAATGTTTTTGATGATGCCTAGTTGAGAGCAAGGCATTGTGGGAATAAAGCCCTAGCAAAGTGCTGGGGATCTTTGGGAAAGGAAGAGTCCAAGCAATGTGGGCACATGAGACTGGGCCTTTTCTTTGGACGAGTCTTAGTTTCCACATCAAATCTTCTTAAAAGCATGGGAAGTCTTTCATTTTCTCCCATCAAAGGGCATTATTAATCCTCAGGGACAGCTGACGAGGGAGATGGTAGCTTACCTCAGATGTACATGCAGCCTTGGCAGTAGCTACTTGCACAGGCACTATTGTGCTGTCCAAATTACTAACTGAAAGAAAGGCTGGGACTCTAAAGGGTGAAGGGAACAGTGGTAGGCATCATACTGATCCCAGAAATGTCTTCATCCTTATCCCTAGAACCCGTTATGTGACAAAGAGAAATTAAGTTTGTTAATCAGCTGACCATAAACCAGGGATGTTATTCTGGATTATCCAGATGGGCTCAATTGCAAGAGTCCTTAGAATGAGAAGAGGAAGGCAGAAGAGAACCAAAGAGATGGCAAAGGGAGAAAAACTTGACCTGCTGTTGCTGGCTTTGAGAATGGAGGAAGAAGGCCAGAAACCAAGGCATGTGGGTAGAAGCTAGAAAGGAAAGGAAATGGTTCCTTTGCCAGAGCATCTGGAAAGGGAGGCAGCTCTTTTAACACCTTAAATTCAGCCTCGTGAAACCCATTTCAACTTCTGAACTGCAGAACTGTGAGATAACAAATAAGTGTTGTTTTAAGCCACAGAGTTTGTGTTAATTTGTTATGGCAGCTAACAGAGGGACCAAAGTGAGAAGAAATGGACAATGAAATAGGTTAAAAAATAACCGGAGTTGGTACGGGGGCTGTGCATAGATATCTTAATAAAAAAATTAATTAAGAGAATTATCTGGACTCAGAAGGGTAATTGATTGAACATACATCCTGCTCACAGGAAGGAATTCTAGAAATCATTTAGCCTACAGGGGACGCATCCAGGGCTCAAAAAGATATAATTGCTAGAGTTCACAGAGAAAAGTAAGGAATGAGTCAAGTTGAGAATTCTCTTCTCCTGACGCTTTGGCCAACACTCTCTGTACCATATCACGCTCATGAAATTATTATTTTGCAGATGGAAGGATCGTCCATTTAAACTTCAAGGAGATCTTTAAGAAAGGTTTTCAACCCTCCAGTTGCTAATTAGTGAATTGACTCAGAGCAAGATAGCAATTCTGCCTCCTGGACTCCCCAAGCCGGAGTCTCTGCCTGTGGGGTCTTCTTCCCACTCTCTTATTTGGATCCACAACTGCACGCCTTCAGCACTCTGCTCACTCCCCTTCACCTGCTTAAGGAAGTGGAATGTGGTGTTAAGAGTGCTTGTGTGAACATTGTTCTTGTCCCCTGGCACAATATGGGTAATCTCTTGGAGGCTCAGCATCCTTATCTGTAAAATATGGATAATAATTGAATTGAATAGAATTCAGTAAGATAACATATAAAGCATGCAGCACAGAGTCTGGGACATGGTAGTATTTATATTGAATGGTATCACGCAGGACTGTAATATGTAATTTACTTGAATGTCTCTGTGCTCTAGACTGCAAGCAACTTTGAGTCAGTAATTGCGTCTTCTTGTGTCTGTGTTTCTCAGTACCACATAAAGTACCTGACTCAAAATCTGACCAAAACAAAACAAAACAAAAACAAAACAAACAAACAAAACCCTAGCTAACATTTAGTGAGTACTTAGCATGTGTCACTGTTCCATGTACTCCACATATAATAATTCTTTTTATCCTCTTGGTACATCTGAGGTCATCGCACTGACATTTCCATTTTACAGATGGGAAAACTGAGAGCTCTTCGTTTTCTAGCATTTAAAAAAATTTCCAGAGAAAAATGTGGGAAGGTGGCTGCTGAAGCAGGAGGGACCACTACAAATGTCCCAAAGGGCTGTTTGCAGGCAGATGGAGGATTTAATTCTTATCTTGTTACTCAAAAAATGTCTGTTGAATGGATTAATAAATGAATAACATATATTCATGATAAACACCAAAGAAACCAATTAACTAAACAAACAAAAAAACAAATAACCTGGTACAACTTCCTTTAATATTCTGAAAATAGCTCAGTCTTTAATGTGGCCTCATTTGAAAATGAAGCACCAGTGTGAAATCTCAGTGTTTCTCCTCCAGATTCTGGTTTGTCTTTCAAGCACAGCAGACAGGTAATGACTACTAATTTGTTAGCTATTGATTTTTCAGCTTTTGCTTTCCACGTGAGTAAATAAAATTCTCAGTGGGGATGGGAGGGGTTGAGGCTTACTTTGATTTCCATAAACTCTCTTTCAATATCTTTCAGAATTCAACATTTTTATATTATAGGAATGCTTAATTGGAAGTCTGTTTTCTTGCTACTATTTAAAGTTTATGCAGCATTGGATATCTAGTGTGGAAATATTCCTAGGAATACATGACATTTGAGAGGGATAACTGACAGTTCCTAATAGAATCTGGGAAATTCCCTATCAGACATGCACAATAGTCATCCAGGTAAGCTTGATGTTCATATACTGTGGTTTGTTGTGGAAAATTTGTTTTCAAATGAACTCTGAGATTTGGAGAATATACCGATTCTCGCTAGTTAGAGAGAGTATGAGATTTATATTCTTGGGCATTCAGAAAACTCTGAAAAAAATCACCCTCAGTTCTAATGATAAAAATTAGCTGATACTGACTAAACTCCCTTGAGTTTTCTTTAGGTTAAATTTTCAAAGTATAATATATAAAGGGAATTTCACTTCCTCCATATAGTAGGAAGAGTGGGCAGCTGTTGGATTTGGTTTCAAAGAGGAAATACAGAGAAATAACCTTACCCTGTGCTTACTGCATGGTTCTGTGCCTCTAGTTCTAAGAACTGCAGGGAGGTTTTACCATCAGCTAGGAATAATTAATTTGATGGAGGCTATTTTAAAAACATCTGTTTACAAACTTATGAATGGAGAGAGAGTATTTGGAAAGGGCTCAGAGAAGAATCTTGGAAAAGAGGGTTTACTAGTAAAAACCTCTAATTATTTATAAGACAAGGCCAAAGAGATAAAATAATGCTTCAAAAGTTCATGAAGAGTGGTTTTGCACACCATAATAGATAAATAGGTAAAGGAGAGGAACTGATTTTTCTCAAAAGAGCTAACGGTTATTCTACCTTATTAAAAGATGTTTGACATCATGAGCAATAGAAGATGAAAACTAAAGAGAAACTGTGGAATTGTATTTGACGTATGCATTGCAGGGATTGAAAAGATCTGTTCACACACAACAGGCTGGGGAAAAGAAGAGAATTCCTTCGCTCTCATAATTTGCAGAGGTTAGTGAGAGTTTATCTTAGTCTTCTTGGGTTGCCATAACAAAATACAATAGGCTAGGGGTCTTAAAAAACAGAAATTATTTGTCTCACAGTTCTGGAGGTTGGCAAATACAAGATCATTTGGGTCATTGGTCTGAGAGCTCTTTCTGGCTTGTGGATAACTTCCTTCTCACTGTGTCCTCATTTGGTAAAGATTCTCTCTCTCTCTTTCTCTCTATTTCTCTCTCTCCTGCCTCCCTCCCTCCCTCTCTTTCTTCTAAAAGCTGATCAGGCCAGTTTCACGATCTAATCACCTCCCAAAGGCTCTATCTTCTAACACCATCACATTGGGGATCGGAACTTTAACATACAAATTTTTTGACGGGGTGGGGGGTGGACTAACATTTAGTCTATAAAAGAGTTTAAATTGGCCAACTTTTTGGAGAACAATTAGGCAATATGTATCAAAAGACAAAATTAAAGATATTAATTTTGGTACTAATATAATAATTTAAAATGTAACTTTAGTTTGTAGGACATACAAAAACAGACAGTTAGGCCAAGTTTGGCCTACAGACATTAATTTGCCAATCTCTGGTTTATTAAAAGGAATATTAAAAAGCTATTGAAAATAATGACATAGATCTTTTATCTACTGACATAGAAAGATATCTATGATAAATTATTAAGGGAAAAATGGCATATATAATATGATTATATACTATAGCATGTGTGTATAACTGTATTTTTATAAAAATCAATTTTTATGTATGAATATATGTGCATACATAGTCTAAAAGGCTATAAATCAAAATATTAATTGTGGTTAGCTCTTGGTAATGAATTGGGGTGATCCTTATTTTCTTCTTAAAACTCTGTATTTTCTACTTTGGGGAAGGCAATGAGCATATATTACTTCTATTATTCTAAAATATCATAAAACTTAAAAACTCCATAAATACTTCCAAAGCACAAAAACAAGTAAATAAGAAAACAAAAAGTTATTATACTAAAGATTGTTAATTGCTAATTACTATGCCTGCATTTGAGGGTAACAAATAAAAACAACTTAATTTATTTTCCAGATGATAGATTTAGGATAACATCCTGACACTGAAAGAGTTAGTAGGATTTTCCTCCACCTCTATTTCTTAGAAAGTTATAGGTGCAAATTTGAAGTCAGGGAACAGTCTGATTAAATCTTCAATACCCTCTCCAAACATCTAATCATTGCCATTGCTTATGTTAACTATGAGTTTTAGAATCCACACTGCAATAAAAATCTCGTAAAACCACCTCAGCAGGGATAGAAAACATGTTGATATTTTCTGTTATAAACAAAATAAAAAGATTTTAGGTTTAATCACAGTTTTAAATTTTAATCTGAGAATATGGCAATGCCAGTGAAAATAGTTATCTAGCCAGAATGAGAATGTGACCAGGGAACAAAAATTTCAGAAACATGTCACTAAGCTATTTAGCTAAAATCAATACATAACTTATTTTTCATTTGAAATGAATTAGTTACCCATTGTTTGCAAAAATATCTCTCTTGGATGTGGTCTTTAAAATTAGCTTTTTCAGTTTTTATCACCACCACTGGAAGATGTTTCCTCTATGAGAGTATTCTTTGAATTGTCTATTTATCCCTAGAAATAGCAGCTCATTTTCTATGGGAAATGCAGCTGTGTATGTATGTCCAGTAAAAATGAATGAGTAGTGGTCCCTGATTTTGAGGAGTTTTCAGTGTAGTAAGGAAATGTTTTGAGCTACCTGGTTTTGTTTGTAAAGCCAAACAATGATAACAATCATAACAAAAGCTTTGATTTATTAAGTGCTTTCCAGGCCAGGTACAATACTAGATAACACAAGTATTACTACACTCATTTCGAAATATGCAATTAAAGTTCAGAGAGGCAAAATAACTTTTAAAGTCACATGGCTAGTAAGTGGTAGAGATGTGACTCAAACACAGACCTGTTTTAATTTTGTGTATTTCTGCTATGCCAAACTGTCCACTGTACAGTACAAATATAAACTATAATTGTATTATCTGTTGGTCTGTCCTCAGCAGTAGATATCTTATTCAATTTGGGTTACTATAACAGAATACCATAGATATTAACGGTATTAACAGACTGGGTATTAACTGGCTTAAAAATCAAACATTTATTTCTCACAGACTGGAGGCTGGAAGGCTAAGATTAGGGTGCCAGCATGGCCTGGTTCTTGATGAAGGCCCTCTTCCTGGTTATGTCCTCACATGGGTCCTCTTTGGTGCATCCTCTTTTTATAAGGGCATTAATTCTATCGAGGGAGTTCTACTCTTATAACCTCCTCTAAACCTAATTATATCCCAAAAATCTCGTCTCCAAATACTATTTGTGGTTAGGGCTTCTACATAGGAATTTGGGCAGGGGGCACAAATGTTCAGTTCATAGCATGTAATGATGAGTTGATTACTGCTACAAAACCATATCTGAGAGGAATACTATGAATCTTATGAAGCCGTTACAAAACTAGTGAACTCAGAGGGACTCAGTCTTGATTATTAAGACAGCAGCCTAATGCAGTGCCTCCGTGAAATTCACTGTTATTAATTCGTTTTATCTTCTCACAGAGGTATATTCTCAAGATGATGCAGTCCTTGGTGATGGAAAGCTGCTCTCAACTTCTGACCCCCAGTTCTTCTGTGATGTATGCTATAGATTCAGGTCTCAGGGAGGTCACACGCTTGCAATTCACAGACTGCTGTCTTTGCAGTAATCTCCTTTGCTGCCCAAGTGGTTATTTGCTTCTTAAATAATCGTTTCTTCCAAAGATACAATATTTGCAAAATGGTCTAAAGAAAAACGAAATTTGAGCATGTAATTTTAAAGACAGAGGGAGGAAGAAACCCAAGAAGCAAACAGACAAAACCTCTCTCTATTCTTTGTACATAGACTCTAAAACAGGGGTCCCCAATCCCTGGGCTGCAGACTGGTACGAGTTCGTGGCCTGTTAAGGAACTGGGCCACACAGCAGGAGGTGAGCAGCTCACGAGCCAGAGAAGCTTCATCGGTATTTGCAGCCGCTCCCCAGCGCTAGCATCACCACCTCAGTTCCACCTCAGATCATCTGGCATTAGATTCTTGTAGGAGCACTGGTCCCTGGTGCCAAAACACATTTCAATTTTTGCCCTTAAATTTTCAAAACTGAAAGTACCATTCATTTCTCACATTTCCTTGATTTTTTTTAAAGACAGGGCACCATTTATTCACTTATTTGTATCTTCATTATTACTCACTCATTCGTTCATTCCATCATCATTTGTTGAGTGCCTGCTCCATGCTAGGCATCTTCCTAGATATAGGGTAAAAAGCCAAATGAAGATGATCCCGCCCTTCAGGAACTTTTCATTTTGATTATATAATCATAGCATTTATATTGTGACCACAAGACACCATAATGTGGGTGAAAAATGAAAATTTCTATAATGATTAGATATTACCACAATGCTTCTGGGTAACACACCACTCCCAAACTTGGTGACTCCAAATAATAATTTACTTTTACTAATGCATCTAGGGTTTGGGTGATATGTACTTATTAGCTAGGGCTACCATAGCAAAATACCATAGACAGGGTGACTTAAACAACAGAAATTTATTTTCTCACAATTTTGGAGCCAGAAGTCCAAGATCAATATGTCATCATGTTTGTTTCTTCTGAGGTGTCTTTTTTTTTTTGTTTATGGGTGGCCACCTCCTTGCTGTGTCTTCACATGATCTTTCCTCTATGTGTGTGCGTGTATGTGTCCTAAACTCTACTGATTATAAGGATGGATAGCAGTCATATTGGATTAGGACCCTCCCATATAATCTCATTGACTTTAATACCTCTTTAAAGGCCCTATCTCCAGATATAGTGACATTCTGAGGTACTAGGTGTCAGGTCTTCAGCATATGAATTTTGGGGGAATACAAGCTGGGCTCAGATGGGCTTGGCAGGTGTCATGTCTCATTCTTCTGGAGAAGCAGGCTCGCGGGGGCATATTTGTTTCATGGCAGAAGTTGGAATCTTTTTGAAGGAAGAGCAGAAACATGCAATGCCTTTTTACCCTTGGCTCAGGACTTGGACACTATTATTTTTATCCACATTTCAGTGGCTGAAACAAAATCTATAGCCAAACCTAACTTTAATGGGAAGAAGAATAAACTCTGCCTGCAGTAGATGGAATTGCAGAGTGACAAGAAACAGTTTGAGGACACAGGGAGGGGTAAAGTAATAGAAATAATAGTGCAGTCTAGTCCCAAAGTAAAATGTATTAATTAAATCTGGAGTTTTCTCTACCTGAAGTGAACTGAATATTTATTTTGCTTCTGAGTATTTAGCATTGAGTAGTTTTGTTCAGGTTCTAAACTGTGTGGCAGTATGCTTGTGCTATTTGGATGATTTCAAAATTCTTTTCTGTAACAACTACGTTAGCAGCTATATTACTTGGATGAAAATTATCACAACCTTATATCTAGTTGTTTCACTCAGTAGATAGAGCACCATCTATTTAGATAGAGAGCAATGAGGTTGATGTCCCAGGTCTGACACCCACGTAACTGCTGTTTACAGTCACAGATTCTCTCAGAAGGTACTCCAGCTGATGTAGGGGGATTGGCAGATATTCATTGTCATAAATGTGAAAGCATTTCAAAGTGTATGTCCCCTGACAAAGGGTCAGTCTATTTAGAACAATATAATTAGGTAATAACGTGGTATAAGTCATCTAAATACCCAGTAAGCAACTGAAGTGGAAAGAACACTGTGAAAAAAAAAGTATCATCAGTGCATTTACTGAGAGAGAAAATTGGAATGGCACCTCTTGTAGGCAGCCCTTGGCTTATCATATACCCTAGCTCATACAGGTGGCTTGCACTCCACCAGAGATAAAGAGGAAACGATTGCTAAGTGGGAGATTAGTATTTGTAGGATTTGTATTTGACAAGAGAGGAAGAAGTAAAGCAGATTGGGCCACCTCAAGGAAGGAAGAGGAATTCATGAGAACAGAATAATTACAACAACTGAAGTAGAGAAGAAAAAAAGGTAGAGATACGAGAAAAAGCTAGATTAAAATTTTTTCAGAATGGCTTTTCTGGCCCCTAGGCTTATGGTTACATTTTCCTGGGTCAATGAGTTTTATAAAACTTTACCACCATTATACTTCTCTTTATTTGCTGGCAAGCTGGTGACCCGTACAACTATCTTTTAACCGAGTAATGCCTAGAAATTTCAGGCCTGCATTTGCTTTTCCATTTGCCATGATATTTGTGCTAAACATAAGCCTAAGAAAGAATATTCTGAGATGCCAGATGAAAAAGCGATCCATAGCAGTTCAAATATAAAAAATGTGGAAGTTAGATTAAGTAAAACATGGCATGTAGCTGCTCAACATGAAAGAACCAATACGTTAAAGTATTGATTGATGTTGCTCTGATCCTAAATGTGTATATAGCTCTTTGCAATAATGTGTTAGCAGCAATTATACTATTAAATATAAAATTATATTTTTTTTTTTGTCTAAAAGACATAGTAAAAGATTACAGTGTTTTGTTTTTGGACGCACTATGACATTATCAGGCCCTTGAAAAAATGGATCAGGGTTGCTCTTTAGTTTAGTGCCAGGAAGAAAAAAAAAAACAAAAAACAAAACACAGTGGAGGTAATAGTGAAAGCTTCCATGGTGATCCCTCTTGTTTAAAGTCAAAAGAGTCGAATCAACCATAAGTTTTAATGTTTTTGTGGTTTAAAAACATTACAATAAAATAATTAAATTAATTCCAGTAGTATTTAAAAAGTTCTTTTCCCTATAGAATTAATTTGTTCATAAGTTTGACAAAAAAAGACGATAGGAGATAGGTAATGAAGTAAAGATTTTCTAGAAGGAGGATAATGAAATGTCAAAAAAGATATATTAGTTTCCTATTACTGCTGTAAAAAATGACCACAAATTTAGCATTGTAAAGAAACACAAATATGTTCTTTTATTGTTCTAGAAGCTAGAAGTCCAAATTCAGTGACACAGGACTAAGGTCAAGGTGTCAGCAAGGCTGGTTCCTTCTGGAGGCTCTAGAGGAGAATCTGTTTCTTCACCATTTCCAGCAGCTTGTGGAGGGCAGCTGCATTCCTTGATGCATGACCCCTTCTTCACACTGCTTCCCCTTTTCTGTCCTCACATCACTTCCTCTTGTGGCAGTCTTAACTCCCTCCTAAAGGTTCCTTGTCTTTACATTTAGAGCTCACCCAGATAATCCAGGATAATCCTTCATCTCAAAATCCTTAAATTAATCACATCTGTACTATCCTTTTTGCTATATAAGGAATATTAAAAAATTCCAGGGATTAGGATGTGGACCTCTTCTGAGACCTTTATTTACTTTTCAATTAACACATAGGAACAGGTATAGTAAGATCTGGGTTAGAAGACATGTGAAGTAGGGTTGGGCAGGGGAGGTGGGTCCTTCATGGAATAATGTATCCAGTATTTAACTTAATCATTTGATATGAAGCAACATTAGTAGGTAGTCTCTTTAGAAAGAAATATTGAACACAAGGAAAGATTTGAAAAATAAAATTTTGGGAGAAGAAAATATAATTTTATTTTTTAATGTAGAAAGAGATACAAATGTTAGCAATCAGCCATTTTTTTTTTAAATCAACAACTATTGGATATTAGTAACCACTTATTGTTCTTAAGATAGCAGAGTGAGTATGTCATCCCCAAATTTGACTCTCTGGCATAAGGATTATTTTGCATTGATTATTTTTGAGAAATAACAGATATAGGAGAAGCTCTGAAGAAAGGGTAGAAATTACTCTTTGACAAGGAAAATTTATGGTTATAAAGGAAATCTTTAATTGTTAAGGGTTTACCCTTCTATACCAGGAAGAGAAGTCTGGCTCTAAATCACCAGAGAATCTTATCAATGGAGAAGGTTTAGACTTAAATCTTTGAAACCATCCTTACTGCTATTTACCGTGCTTTTTCTGGTAACTTCCCATAATGGCATTCTTCCCTCTGCCTCTTTCTTTCTTTTGTCTTTAGCTGAAGATTGCATTTAAGGTGATGGCTTGGGTCATTTCAGGTAGTTGCTCAGTTTTCCTATTCTCCCTCATGTAAACATGAGATATATGTGTTAATAAACTTCTGTTTGTTTTTCTCTTGTTAATCTGTCTTTTATTATATGGGGTTTCAGCCAAGAACTCAGAAAAGCAGAGAGGAAATTATTTTTCCTTCTCTACAGTTCACATAAACAAGAGAATATTGGTTTCAATTCTAGAGAAAGGAGGAAAGCTCCACTGGTTTTTGTTTGAATGAAATTATTAGCTAACCAATGTTTAGGAATCCTCTGGAAAATTTTAAGATGAAGATGGAACACTACAGCACGAAAGGTAGTAGGAGACTGTTAAGAGAGGCCCAATGTATTATAAACTTAGAAGTTTTTGAATGCATGAGACATAGCTGGTCCTTTTTTTAGTGCCCTTCAAAAAATAAGCTTGTTCTCAAGCTTTTCTGGTTGTTCAGCTGAATTGTAAGAACTTTCTGACCAACATGCTCTCTGGCTATGTGTTTCAGGGAGCAAAGTTACAAAACTCTGTTAACAGCCTCTTGAAGCTTGGGTAGTCACGTCCACGTTTACAACAACTTAATGAGGTAGAGTGGCTGGGATCCTTTTTCACCATATATACAAACTCCCAGAGTAGGGACCCTGCCGGGGCAGCTGCAGGCACCAGGGCAGGCCGCCTACAGCATGTGCAAGGCCAGTGCCACACATCTGTAGTCTGTGTGATTGCACATGGCCCCAAGCCTAGAAGAGGCCTACGCCCCCTTTAAAACCAAAGGGGCCTGCAAATTATGAAGCCGATCCTACCTGAACAGCCTAATTCAGTATCCTTGTCACTCATCTCTGTATGGTCAGGCTTATCCAAATTTTTTAAAAACTACAAGCTCCTGAAAATCATGTAATTAGGACAGTAGAAACAGAAATTATAGGTCGCCATGTCTTAAGTTATTACATCAGGTGCTGTTAAGCAAGTTTTTCCTTTTTTTCCTCCAGCAACCCAGCAAAGTCCATGTTATTACCTCTATTTTATAGAATAGCAAACTGAGTCTTGGCTGCAAGAAAACTCGCACATACTGTTTCAGAGCCACACACAGCAGAGCCAAAAATCAGACAGAAATCTGTGACTCCAAAACTCATTTTCCACCAAAATTAACTGTCTTCTCTTTACTGGCAGGCATTGTAATTTAGAAGAGACAGTTACCTTCTTGGCTATTTTCATAAGAGAACTCATTTACTTTTGAAAATCTCCAAATGCAAGAACGTTAATACTTGTTCTGAAATATAGAAAGAGTTTCATACCAGGTATACTTCCTGCAACATCATTTAAGCACATAAAGCATCTTGAAACAGTCTCAATAGTATTTGGTGGTTCATCCCAAAATGAACTGTTACATAGTTTAAAGGATAGATTAAGGTGTATTAAAATCTTTCCAAGTTTATTTGAGCAAAAATTTATTGGAATCAGCAGCACCAAACCAGAAGTGGTTAGGAGTGTTCCACCAATAGTAGTTCTGGGAAAGAATGTTATAGAGAAGAGGTAGGGGAAAAAAGAAAGTTATCTATTGACTTTAGGTTAAAGCCTAGTTGGTTGGTTGTGATTGGTTGTCCTTAGTGTTTTGATTTCTTAAATTGACACATTTATAGGCTTAGGTTTGCCTACACAGGCTGCCAAGGCATTAGGGCCACCTCAGTCTAATGGCCTCCTTGTTCAATTCAACAGTAATCACATAAATTGCATTTATGATGATTTTAATGACATAAAAATAATTTTTATAATGTAAATAAACTCTGATACAAAATTATTTATTTAGACCATGTGAAAAGGGTATTGAGAAAAAACTAGAAGGAAGTATTTTAAGATAAAATAGAGATTAGAGATTATCTCAGGACTAACGGTAATTTTTATTTCTTCTTTGTGCTTTCTTGTGCTAAGTTTTCTACAATCAATGTAAATGGATGTAAAATATGTTGTGTTACTTGTTCAATTAATATTTATTGAACACCTACTATGTTCTTGGCACTGGCAGTATATAAGATCAAATAATCTGTCATTTAGCTTATGGTCTATAATTCTTATTTTAATAAAATCTATTATCATTATTTAGGATCCATGTCAAACTAATAGGCACTGTTGAATTCACAGGCAACTAAACTTTAGTATTTTTTTTTAAATAAACTGTTAAGTAATTTTTCTTCTTAGAAAATTGATTCCCCTCTCCCCCATCAGATAGGCTCAATATCATGAGATGTTTTTATTTCAGGAGTTTTAATTCTGACAAAGAATTTATTAGTTGTTCCTTTTAGCATTGAGACATTTATACATTATTCAAGCATATTTTCTGCGTTTTGTAGATGAGAAAAATGTCCTCCTCTTTCTTAGGTTCTCTGACTGGGGGCCTTTAAATTGGACTGACGTAAAACATATTAACAAGAGACGAATAACAGAGGTTTATTAACATATACAGCATGCATGTAACATATGGCGGTACTCAGGGATGGGTAACTCAAAGGTTTGATTAGAACTTAAGTTTATATAGCATCTTAGCCAAGTTACAATACATTTTTAGAGAAATGACAAGACAAAGAGAAAAGACCTTGTGTCCCTGGAGGCAGCAAACTATGTAAAGCAAATACAAGGGGGAACTAATGGTGGCTTAGACTAGTTGGAAGTTTGTCATGTGGATTCCTCTGGTGCCATCTCCAGGATGATGAGGGCCTTAGTTGTCCCCAGTGATTTACTTTTGTCCTTCTTGGTAGAGAGGGGAGGAGGAATGCCTTCCTAAATTTATGTTCTGCTTTTAGCAAAGAGGAGGAAGCTAGGAAGCTGTTTCTGCATTTGCTGCTTGATTGTCTTCAGCTCAAAATATTTCTTATGTCAAAGAGGCATATTTTGGGGTGACATATTCAGGTTTCTTTTATTTTATTCAGGCTGACACTAGACATATTGATGGAACAGTTCCAAGAGTGGATTCAGAGTTTATCTGTAAGTTTGTGTCTTTGAGTTCCTGGTATTATGATAAACTCTGGGTATGACTGTTCAAATAGCTGGTTCATCTACTAGAAAGTCATGAAAAATTTTCCCCAAAACCTTAAAAACAGCATGATATATTATATTTATGGAATTCTCTTATTAAGCCAGTTTAGCAACTCTCTCAAAGGAGGAAATAAAGTCAGTTGGGCACATTTTGTTCTTAGAGTACACACCACTTCTTAGGTCCACTGCCTGTGTGCAAAGTATTTTCTAAATACCTACAAACCATCTGTTAAGTAATTTGTTATAGAATTTCCCAATGAATAATGTTGAGTTCGTCTGTCTATGGTTTGAGAATTTGCTTTTTTGTAAATCAGAACAATATTTCCCCATAATAAGGTCCTTGATGGGCTGAATGGAGAATCACAAATACCTTGATAGGTGGTCCTTGAGGTGGAAAATAGCCTCTAATCCTGATTAGTCAGAAGACCAGAGAGTGTCTTGGCCTTCTCTCTGTGGTCCTGAAGGCCTTCACAGAGAGGTGAGCTCTGTTAATTAAACACTCTTCATCTAAAACAAAGATTGTGAGCATAGAGAGATTTCAGAAGAACCATAAATGTGAATTTTATTTTGCATTTAAAAAGCCACGCTTTATGCAATTGACATGTTGGAGAAAAGATTGATAGGGGAACTTCTTAAGAACAGGAGATGGTAATTTGCATATTAATTTATATACTCAAAATGAATGCAGACAGCCATAAAATGCACTTGTAATAATTATACTACTATTGAACTGTGGGCTTTTAATTAAATGGAATGTTTTTATCTTGTGTTTTTCACGTTAACCACGTTGCTATTGGTGTCAAGCTGTTCTTGTAAATCAAAGCTTTGGAGATGCCTGATCCTGGGCTTTCATCACTCTGTGGCCCACGGTGGCTGGCATTCCAGGACTGTGGCAGCTGGCTCTGGTGCTCTGGGCAAGCTCTGGGCACCTCTGCTTTATGCACACTTTAAAGGAGGCCACTGGAGACCCAGCTCAGTCACACTGGCACAGGACTCTCATGACAAACCCCAGCTTTGGAAATGAGAAAGAAAGGATGCTTACAACCTATGAGCCTTTTAAATAAATCAGAAATGAAACCCTGGGTGTTCTTCTTGAGACACTTTTGCATTATTTGTTTGTCGGTTCTAGCTAGCTATTTTGATCTTCATCTACAATGTGGGCATTAACAGTGTTCAAGGCAGAAGCTGGGTTATACAAATGATAATTTTCACACTTCTCAATGCAGTAAAAAGAATGCTCTTTTCTCCTCTTTTTTTTCTTCAGAAAGGCTCTGAAGTGGAATCACTTGTGACTGATATAAACGATTGGCATTGTGTTTTGATGTTCTGGGTTGGTTGCTCCTGAGCTTGTTCTTTACCTGAGTTGCACTGTCCCAATCCATTAATTTAATGGCACAGAAGACGCTGGGCATGTCCAAGCCAATGACAACCAGTCACGCTTTCCAGGAGGAGCTCAAGGGCACCCGAGTGGGGTTGGAAAATGTCTTTTGATATAAAATGAGTAGCATGCAGGGACTGTTCATGTGTCCAAGGCAAGGAGAGTGAATTGTGTGTGTGTGTATGTGTGTGTGTGTGTGTGTGTGTGTGTGTGTGTGTGTGTATAATTTATACATATAAGTATATGTTTCTACATATACATACAAGGTTTATTGTTCATTACGACTTGCTTCAATTTACATGCCTAGGGACGTTTTACAATGGCTCTACACTCTATCGATCTCTTGGTTTCAAGTAATAAAGATAAATTAAAAAGGGGGAATTTATTTTAAGAGCCTAGTGTTAAATTAATTAAACAAGGAGACCATTAGACTGAGGTAGCTCTAGTAGCTTAGTAGCTATTAAGAAAACCCAGATCTAAGCTTGACATGCTTCAAGGTTACTAAATTAAAACCTAAGGACAGCCAATCACAAATTGACATCTAGGCGTTAAAGTCTAGTCAATCGATAATATCTTGCTTTGCTCCTGTTTTTTTTTTTTTTTTTTTTCTGTAAAAATATGGTTTCTAACCACTTCTGGCTTGGTGCTGCCTAATCTGAATAAATTTTTGCTCAAATAAACTCTTAAAAATTTTAAAATGCATCAGTTTCTCTTTTAACTATCGGTAGGTGCGCCTCGTAAAACTTAAGGGCAGTGATGGGGCTGGGATTCAGAAATAATCATTACAGAAAAGGGAGTTTGGCTAAAACCTAGGGAATGTTCTGCCCAACTATTGGTCTCTGTTACTCTGTGTTGTTTGTTTTTTATTCTTTTCTCTTGGTATACTGGCTCTCCCTGCTCCTCTGTCTATAGGGCAAGCCAGGCAAGCAGAGCCAGAGACCACCTCCCAAGTGCTAATCAAGTCTCAAAGCATATCTCTGTCTCTGTCATTCTTTGGGTCCCTCAATTTAAAATTCCCAGAGGAGGGACCCTTTTCCAACTTGGATCAGTTGTTTACCCTAATCCAATCAACTGTGGCCTGGGGCAGCGGAAGCGTGGTTAAGTTTATGTGTATATTTGTGTGTGAGAGAAGATCAGGCTGAGAAATATGACTGGACTGGTAGGGACAGTTAATGACACTCACACTAGGTGCCATTATCTCTGCTTCTACCTCTTTTTTAGTGTGACACTCTCCTTGATTCTATCTAGAAATTTTTCTAATAAGGCAGAAGATCATGAAAAGCAGGACACGATGGTATGGTCTCAGTGATACATAGATTTATTTTAAAGCTAAGGGAGCTCGAAAACGTATTACATGTTCTTCAAACAAGTTACTTGGGGGAGCATCGGTGTGCCCACAGTCTGGCCTCAGAATTTACAAGCTCGTAGGCAGTAGAAAAAAGGCTGTGATCTCTTAGGCTGCGTCCAAGAAGCTTCTGAGAGCTAAATTAGCACCAACACATTTTTTCCTCCGTGAAAGAAGGATTGGTTGAAAGTTATACCTGTCATGCACTGAGTGGTCCATATAAAGGCAATTCTTATTACAGCAATGATCAAAATTTTGAAAATAAGGTCATAGATTTTATCGGTGACTACCTGCAGTCCTCTAAATTTTAGCTTACATTTTGTCCTATAACTTTAAATTCTTTTCTCCCCCTTTTTCAGTGCTCTAATTTGTTGAAGTTGCATATTTTATGCCTTCTGTACCATATTTTCCAAAGCTGCAAACATTTTTTTTGTAAGCTATGAACTTAAAAGCTTAAGGAGGGAAATGCTGCAACTGTGAAGTTTTAATTATTGCTATTATGACATAAATTATCAAGGAATAATCAAAACATAAATTTCTGTCTAACCCAAGAAACAAGATAAAATAAGAAGCCACAATGGTGCCAGAATTCATTAGGGAACTTGGAGTTATTCTGTCACCTTTATCATTATAAATCCTCAGTGACATTATCACAGAAGGTGCATAAGTATCACCAAGGAAACACATCCAAAAGGGGCTGAAGGTGTGATTTGGTTTCTGTGTAGAGTCCGCGTCTGGCTTTCTTTCTGTCTCATAGTCAGTCCCATAGCACTTTCTGCTTTTACAGTGCTACTATCCATTGTGTATTAAAATCATGTCTTATTTTCTTTAATAGACTGTAAGATCCATGAAGGCAGGGTATGTGTCAGATCACACGATTTGTGACTCCAGTTGGCCCTTGAACAATGTCGGGATTAGGAATCGTGACCCCTGAGTAGTCGAAACTCTGCACATAACTTCTGACTCTATTGTCTGTCCTTCATGTCATTGGATTCAACTAACAGCAGATGGGAAAAAGTATTTTAGATCTGTCATTGAGAATCAGACATTGGGAATGTGAAAATACTGTTTTCCATTCAAGGTTAGTTGACTCTGCAGTTGTGAAACCCCTGATACAAAATGCTGACTATAGTTATGGGGGAAAAAAAACAACTGTGTCTGAGTGGGCTCCTGCAGTTCAAACTGGTTTTGTTCAAGGGTCACCTGTATGCAATCAGGTACTGGCTTACATTTTTCCCCTTCTGTCTCTCCTATTCAGACTCTGTGGGTGTCTTTGAGGGAAACCTCTTACACAACAATCTTTTCTCTATTTATGATTTGGACTGGTTGGAAAATTAGATGAAAAGAGTCAAGAAGGGAAATGGAAGTATCACCTTGCCACTGATGGAGGCTAGCATGTAGGACTGGAAGGTGTAGTTAATATCTGAACCCAGATGGGTGTGTACCTTTCTTTCCCCCTGTTTAGCCCTTGAAAGCCCTCTTAGGGGAAAATTAGAGTCCAATATCCACACTCAATCAGCGCTGTTTCTGCTGGTTAAGGCCACGAAGAAAGAAAGCCAATCCTATTGTCCTCCACCTGTATGGAATCTTTGAGCATTTAGCTCCACACAATGGAGAATTTGAACCAAACTAACCAGGTAAGTCATTCTGCCTACATGAGGAGTAGCTAGTAGTGGAGCAGGAGACAGGAGTGTTTGCTGCAGGGTTTCCTCATGGAAACCAGAAGCAGAAAAGTGAATTTTTTTTTTTTTAACCACAGGCTGTGAGCCTTACAAGAACAGGAGCCATGTTTTTGATTCTCCAAATAACACCCAGTTCACGGTGCCTGGCACTGAGAGAGTGCTTCATAAATACTGCTGAGAGGGTAAATGGGGAAACTTGCAAATGCTGGTCCCTGAAAAATAGCAGGCACCTCATAAATACTTGTCAAATAAATAAATGCATAAATGCTTTAAGCAACATATTGACCTTAAAGAGAATTATAAATGATTATAATTAATAATAGTAATAATACCAATTTCATTACGATCATGTACCACACCTTTGGCAACTGTTAAGAGTGGCAACCAGAGAAGCTGTGCATGCACTTGGGACCAGGATTTTGATATTGGTCTCTAAGATTCTGATTTTTGTGACTGTGGCCAGCCAATCTGTGAGTCCTGCTGTCTCTCTGTGTGGGATGACACACCAGTATCAGATGGATCCCGTGCTGAGGAAGCGGGACAGTGTTTTGAGTCAGCCTCATCCAAGGACTGGGTGGGCTCATTTTACTTCCCCTGGCTCCGCTCCTCCAGTTCTTAAGTCCTAATTAACCACTTGCCATCCAAAGGCTGATACCTGATAGCTACTGATGTTTGGGGGATAATTAGCCTTGGCTCCAAATACCCAAAGTGGATTCTGTACTTATCTTGACTAGCAGGGGGAGTTGACACAATTAATTGGCACTAAATTGGTGAACTAAAGGTGTGATTAAAGATCAATTCAGTTTTTAGTGTAGCTTATTGCAAATGACTCTTCTTTTGTGCTTTTCCAGTTATGTTTTCTCATTTCTAAAAGCTATTTTAACATATATATATATATATGTTATATATATATATATATATATATATATAATATATGTATACACAATATTTCTAGAAAATGTAAATTTTGATAGGTCATAGCATTTTCCTTCTTCTGCCCTTGGATGACAATTCCTGATAGTTAAATGAGATAATACACTTAATAGCTATGATGCTTTAGGATGAGCCACATATGAAACTACCGTTTGAAATAGTTCTAATTAGTTTTTTTGTTTTTAATTCAAACCAATTAAAGTATTGTGCTGGTGGGTGGTGCCAGTTGCTCTCCTGGCCGCAAACTGGCTGACTACACAAGGCAGCCCAGTCACTGCTGAAATGGAATGGGCTCATTCTTCTGCCCAATTCAATCACTCTGAAACATGGGGAGATGTTAAACTAACTTGTTTATAGAAAACAAGTAGAAAGCAACCAAATGTACCACGGGTTCCGTTTATGCTCAGTGCTGTCTCAGACAATGTTGAATAATCTCATTTGCCTGAACACCTACCATGTATGTGAATCAGGAAAACTTGGGCTTGAAATGACTGTCCTGCTGAGGGGCCAGTTTTTCTACCTCATCATTCTGAATTTGTTTAAAATAAGCTGCTGTGGCTAAATTATCTTCCCCAAAAAGATATGTTGAAGTCCTAATCTCCAAGACCTCAGATTGTGACCTTGTTTGGACATAGGGTTGCTACAAATGTAATTAGTTAAGACGAGGTCATACTGGAGTAGAGTGGGCAGTTAGTTCAAAATGACTAGTCTCCCTATAAGAAGATGGTATGAAGACACACAGAATGCCACGTGATAATGGAAGAAGAGACTGATTGATGTGGCTGTGAGTCTAAGAATGCCAAGGGTTGATGGCCCTCACCAGAAGCTGGACAAGGCAAGGAAGGATTCTACCCAGAGTCTCAGAGGGAGCATGGCTCTGCTGACACCTTGGTTTCAGACTTCTAGCTAATAGATCTGTAAGAGAATAAGCTTCTGTTGTGGTAAGCTAACCTAATTTGTGGAACTTTGTTCCGACAGCTGTATGAAATGAGTACAGTGCAAAGTATAAAGCGATCTTTCACCTCTTTTCCTTGAGATTCTGAAGGTCTAAGCTTTCCAGATCCTCTTGACACTCCCATTTTACAAGTCAGGAAACTTAAGAATCAGAATTATTAAGTGTTCTTCTCAAACACATTTGAACCTGGGTTTGTCTGAACCCAGAAACTGTGTGCTGAATACTCTCCTTGCCCGAGTGGCTTGACCAAAAGTGGCCTTAGGCTCCAATCTGACATGCTTCTTTGGCAAAAGCTGTTTGCATAACAACCTGGCTTCTTTTTTAATCATGTCTTTAGTGGATGTTTGAAGCTCACACACATGATACTCTTCTATAAAGTACCCTATTTGTGAGTCATATCTTCAAGTTTGCTTTTGTAATAGGCATGATGTCTGATGTCAAGCTGTTCACAATGGCCACTGCTAGGAATGTCATGTGCCACTGTCTGTAGTGGGGACACCTGATGTAGGAAAATGCCTCAGGCTCTAGAGCTGCTAAGATTCTGCCTTTTGTTCTATAACTGCACTTTCTTTGAAAAGAGCAATTCCTCTCTCCAGAAAGATCCAAAGAACAAGTCGGGCAGTGATCCTGTGTTTCTGATTCCCATTTCACAGAGGTGAATGTTTGGGTTTGGTTAAGGCAGTGAGCCATTCCCTTGGAGTCTTTGTGTGTTTAGAATGTTTTCAGCATGGGCTGCAGAAGAGAAAAGGCATAATTCCTTATTCCAGTCTTTGCAAAGCTAGTCAGAGTTGGGAATGGAAGGAAAGGCAGGCTGTTTCTTGTGTTTGTGTTTTTCCCTGTATGAATTTGTGATGGCTGCTATAACAAGGCACCACAGAGAAGGTGGCTTAAACAACAGAAATGTGTATCTTCCCAGTTCTGGAGGCTAGAAGCCTAAGATCAAGATGTCTTCCGGGTTGCTTCTTCAGAGGCCTCTCTCCTTGGCTTGTAGATGGCTGCCTACTTCATGTGTTGTATTGGATTAAGGCCCATCCCATGACCTCATTTTAACTTAATAATATATTTAAATGACCTATCTCCAAATATATTCTAAGGTACTAAAATTCAACGTATGAATTTTAGTGGGGGACGCAATTCAGCCCCTAACAGTTCCCTTGACTAGGAAGGGGCTTGAAAGCTTGAACTGTGTTTCACACAATTTGATGTTTTCAGAGGCTAACACAGAACTGGCCCCAAGTCAATACTTAACCCTTTTGTTGAATGTGCTTTGATTCTTAAGGGGAAAACAAAAACAAATCTGGCGTTTGCTTCTGTGCTTGCTATGCATAGCCTCCAGTCCCAAACTGAAATCTAGATTACACATTGAAAATGTACCTATGGGAAGAGGAGAGTAAACAGGGAAAAGAGACAGATGTGCCAGATGGGGAAGGTATGCCGGTGCTTTACAATAACAGTAATGGCATATGGTTTGTTGCTGTTCTCAGTATAATGCTCTTATCTGTACATTAGTTGCAAAATGGAAATATGCCCATGGGTATGAATCTTATTTCACAATCAAATCTCATTTTTGTTTGGTGATAGAAAACAAAGAGAGAAGACATATGTGCCACCTCTTCCCCCCAGCCTCGCCCCAGTTGCTGTCATTCTCTCTGTGTCCAAGCCTCAGTCCTGCTTAGTTGCTCAAGGCCTCAGCCTTGTCTTCTGCTCTCTTCTGACCACCTTCTTGCTGGTTACTCCAATTCAGCCAGCTCTGCAGAGTATTTTGGCCAACCCATGGTTATCCCATTCTTAGAATAGCAAACTGCTTACAAATTTGAATTTATTTTCCCCAAATAGATAAAAAGTAGGTGCAGATATGTTTGACATGGTTTTTGAAAATACATTGACAACTACAAGAAAGAAGTGAATCTTTTATTTATTTAGTTTTTTAAAATTTATTCATCCATTCATGTATGCATTTGATGTATTGAGAGCCTACTTACCTGCCAAACACAATTAGGCACTACATGTCTAGATTTTTTTTTTATTTATAAAGTTATACCCACTCTTCCCTTTACCTGGTTTCCTTTCTGTCTAGAAGCAGATCTTTGTGAAAAACTTTAAGTCAATGCTCCTATACTTTTCTGTGAATGAGATTCCCCTAGGAGCTTATTAAAAATGCAGAGATTCTGTAAGGATCCCTGAGATTCTGATTTAATGGGTGTGGTGTGGGACCTAGGACTCTGAATTTTTCACGCATACTCCAGGAGATTTCCATTCAGGTGGTCCATGGACAAATGCCCTTTGAGAAGCACTGCTCCAGGGTTGGAACGGTAGGTGGAGGATGCTGTCCTGACTTTAGACACATTAGCACATTGTTCTCAACATTGTAATTGGCAGACCATGGAAAAAAGTGTGTGGGGGTGGGAATGGTGAGGTGTGCCCATGGGAATAAAGTATGTCTGTGAGTGGAAGAGAGGTGAGGGGTGGGCAGAATGAAAGGGGCCTTCCTCAGCCTGGCTTCATTTGCATTCTCTGCCTTTGTTTCCTCTGAAAAGTCTCTGATTCCAATGGCCAGGCCACACATTCTTTACTTGGCTTTACTACATGCAGCTCTCCAGAATTCAGAATTAAATTATTTAAATGGAATTTGATTTTCAGTGAAAAAACCATCAAGTTGCATGATCCTTAGACTTGGGCCTTAGAGCAGCTTCTTACTGATTTATAATAAATTGTCAGTGATAAGACTCGAGCTGTACCTGGAATTCCCACAAAGAATTTTTTTATGCTGCTCTGAGAAACAATTGGTATCTCACCCACTATGTCCAGCTTAATTTAAAATGTTTGTTGTGGGGAGAAATCACCTTTGCGTATTATACCGGGAGGTCTTTTGTTGCAATATGAGGCTTCTGTTTTTATAGAATGAATATTCTAGTTCTAGGAGACAGATGGTTATTTTTGCCCCTTCCTATGTTAAAAACTAAATGGAAAATAAATCTATGATAACTAATAGGAAACTGCACCACCTATGGCAACTCATTTCAGCATATAAATTTGTTTTCTTTTACCTTTGACATAAAAATCCTTTGTAAGTCTCCCTTGATAGTATCCAAAATTGCATGTGTGATCTTTTATGTGTCAATCTTTCCTGAAAATACCCCTGCAATTTCAATGCTATTTTGAGCAGTTACTGTCCATATTTGATGTAAAGGTCTAATGAAGGAAGAGTAATAAATATTATGACAATTATTACTATGAGCTTTTATTTTAAGCGGCAAAGCCCAAGATTTCTATGGAGGCACAAGTATATCAAACTATATTTTTTATGATCACGTCTAAACTGGGCAATAATAGCATATCAATAAACTTCAATCACACTCAAGAAAATACTAAAAGTGAACCTCTAGTAATGCTCAATAAAATCTACAGGCGCATTAGAGTTGTATAGAGCAGTGACATCCATCTGGTATTTTTGGTGACTTCTAGTCAATTACTACATTTCATCATGTGTAATCCTCTTTTATCTCCAGTTCCTGCTGGTGTGGTAATTCTCACTCTGCTACATCTGTGGCTTTACTGTGAATTTTTATCGCCTATGAGTCAGTGCATCCCTTCCTGGCCTGGATGTTGTTGAACTGTATCTGTTGAAGATTTAATTGCAAGGTGGTATAAAATATGGATTTAGAGACACATAGGAAATATGTAAAATGATTGGCAACATATTAAAAAATGGGCATGCTTTGAAATGCAATATTGCATTTCAGGCAAAGTATGGATTCCATCAGAGCATTGAACCTGGAGTTTGCGGTGCTGTTTTTAGAGGGTAAAAATGAAAACAAAGAGGCAAAATCAATCCTGCCCCATGCTGATCTTTTGGAAAGGAGATTTTATACACATGTTTTACATATGTGTGAAAATGTTTTGTGTGTTTATGAAAATGTACATATGTACAAATGTTAAATGCATATGTTTATTTGTATAAATATTATGAAACATATACTTGTATTTTTAAAAAGTGACTATATTTTCTTAATAGACTTTATTTTCTAGAGCAGTTTTAGGTTCACAGCAAAACTAAGAGGAAAATACAGAGTTCTCACTTAGCTCTGTCCTCACACATGCACAGTCTCCCCCATTATCGGCATTTCCCACCAGAGTGGTGTGTCTGTTAATAATCGACAAACTTTCTTACTGCCTTGTTATCACCCAAAGTCTGTAGTTCACATTAGGACCTCTGATGTTGCATATCCTATGCATTTTGGCAAATGTATAATGATGTATATCTACCATTATTGTACCTGACAAGGTATTTTTGGTGCCCTAAAAATCCTGTGTTCTATTTCTTACTCACTCCCCATCTGCACAGTTTGATTTTCCCCATTCTAACTCCCTTGCTCTATCATAATTCATATCCATCTCTTCTTTCTTCTCCCTCCTCTTTTCCTCCCATTTTTCTCCACCAGCAACTCCTTCCCTTCACTCCCTTCCTCCTTTCTTTCCAAAATTATTTATTGTGCATTGACTATATGCCATGTTTTCTGCTAGGTAATGGGGATGCAGTTGAGAGCAATGCAGACACGATATCTGTCCTCGTGAATTTAGAGTATGATCTAAATTCAGATTCAGGAAAACAGATTTTAATATGTCTATTGACATAATTGTTGAGAATAATAGCTAAGGGATACTAAAAGAAGTGACAAAGAAAAGACCCAATTTGGGGATTAGAAACAGCATTGAGGAAGTCACATTTAATCTGATTCTGAAGGAAGAATTAGAATTCATCAGGAGTTTAGCATTCTAAGCAGAAGGAATGTGTTCCCTTCTAAATTGGGAAGCTTCTCAAAATTTCTTTTGTTTGTTTGCTTTTAAATAAACTTTTTCATTTTATGATAGTTTTAGATTTACAGATAGTACAGAGATAGATTTGCAACGATAGTACAGAGAATTCCTGTGTACTCCTCATTCAATTTCAGTAAGATAATACCTTAACTGTTATGGTACATTTGTCACAAATAAGGAATCAACAATCGTACATATTATTAATGAAACTTCAGACATTACTCAGATCTCACCAGTCTTTTTTTAATGTTAGTGTTCTGTTCTGGGTTCCAGTCCAGGATATAACATTGCATTTAGTCATCATGTCTCCTGAGCCATTTTTGGTCTGTGAGAGTTTCTGACTTTTCTTGTTTTTCAGGACCTTGGCCGTTTTGAGGAATACTAGTTAGGTATTGTATAGAATGTCCCTCGATTTGGATTTGTCTTGTGTTTTCCTCATGGTTAGACTAGGGTTATTGATTTGGGGAGTGCCATTCTCATCACATCATTTAAAGGAGACATGGTACATGTTACTGACATGACTGATCACTGATGATATCAACTTTTATCACCTGGCTCAGGCAGTATTTGCCAGGCTTCTTCACTGTGCCTCCTCCCATCCCCCAGTTCACACTTTCTATTCTTTACTTACTGAAAACAAGTCACTAAGTGCAGCCTATGCTTAACTTTTTGAGGCAGGTAGTAGCTACATAAATTATTTGGAATTCTTTAGTATGAGAGATTTTTCTCTTCTCCGTTTATTTAGGCAATTATTTATATCGGTATGAATTCATTAATATTTATTTTATACGTTGGGTTATAAGCCAATACTACATTATTTATTTTGTTGCTCAATTTATTCCAGCTTTTGTCATTGAGAGCTCTTCTAGGTTGGCTCCTGTGTCCTTTTTACATGCTCCCATGTATATATTTTAAAACATTTCCTGACTTTCTGCCACTATAAGACATTTCAGGTTTATTCTATATATTCTCTGCCCCAGCCCTAGAATTAGCCATTTCTCCAAGAAGCCTTGGTTTCTTTTGTTGAGGAATAGTACTAGAAAGTAATATGTGGAACTAGGTGTACTCATTGCTACTGAAGTATCATTGCTTTTGAACCCTTTCAGCTGACAGAGCAAGAAAATATGTGTGTATATTCTAACCTGTGTTATATATAACACATCTATAAATTTTTATGTTTACATCTGTATCTATATTAAGCTAAACATGAGTTTATGCTGATTCTTGAACTCTAATTCATTACTACATGGCTCATTCCAGCCTTATTCTTTTGCTTGTCTATAACCTTCCACTCCAGCAAACCTGACAAACCTGGCTCCCACCATCTATTGTCCATTTATTTAATTGTTCAGTTCCAGTATTCATGTATCACCATTGCAAAATTATTAACCTGTTCCCCGTGGGAAAATCTTTATCAACTAGAGTACCAAATTTATGTACAGTGCCTTTTGCCTTTAGTCTTGCAACCTCCACTCATTTCTAAAGTTATTTAGGTCAGCACCTTTTTTCTACCATCCTTTAGAGTGAGGTTATTTCACACATTTGTAATAAGTTAGGTTCTTTTGTGCCCATTTCATCTTGGGGTATTCTGACCTCCTAAATCATTTTTTGTTTGCTTCCACTAAGTTTCACTCTTTAGGCCGTAAGGTTTATGGGTTGAATTTCCACCAGGAATGAATGAGAGTTTCTTTTGCTCTGTATCCTCATCAGTATTTTGTATTTTCAGTTTTTTTTTTTATGTTAACCATTGTACTAGATGTATGGAATAGTAACCTCAAAGGTTTTAATCAGTTTTATAGCTTTAGTGGCTTGCATAGGACATGCTGTTGTTGGAATAAATCAATGCATAACTGACTAGAACAAGAAAATGTGATTTTAAGATTTGTCTTTGAGGTTCCTTTATTATTGAAAGGATTCAATAATAGTCTATTCCACTTTGTAAAACATTAAGCTTACAACCTCTCCAAATGCAATCTCTGTCTATCTTAATGTTTTAATATCTTAATATCTCTATCTTAATGTTTTACAAAGTGAAATAGACTAAGTATAAGGACAATAAGATGTGGCAGGGATTGAGGTAATGTGGAGACCCCAAGAGAATCAACAAGCCTACTGCCAGATTTTCTCAATTTTCAGGTTGAGCCATAAAACCGTATTTATAGTAAATCTCCTAATTTGTAAATTTTAATAATCAACTAAGAATTTAAATCACTTTGTAAGATAGGTAATACATGTTTCTAGGACAGATCTGAACAGTGGTCTACCAGTTTTCAAACTGTGTACCATACCTTTAATCTCTTCTGGTATGGCATCTAGGTAATGTATTACTAATAGCCTAAGATTTTAGTCATTATTTATTATTTGAGATTATTTTGATTATTTGAGAAAATCAAAATGAGTTTGAGATGTGGGGGATAGAACCAAGGAGGAGAGGAAAATCAATACGAGGACTTCAGGATTAGAAGGGAACCTAGAAAATGTGACTTACTGCCCAGTCTACAAGCTTATGTTAGGAAACAGTATTTAATGGTTAATTATGTGAACCTTTGTAAGTGTGAGACCTCCAAGTTAGGAAGTCATGTGGATCAATCAGCTTCATCATGGAATGTGGATATTTCATTTAGGCTACTGACTTTTAGAATTTTGAGATGATCTGTCTTCCTCCATCGTGGGGTTTTGTGGAGGAAAAACATCAGGCAGGTCACCAAAGTGGGGCTAGCCATTTCAGTATCTTTCTACATTCCCACCTCACTCCCCCACCACTCCAGTGATGTAAAATATGAACACATTTTATAATTTATGGGGAGAGAAGAAATTATATGTCACACACAATCTGGTAAATATTTATGAATTTTCTGCTTCTTAACATGAGGGAGCAAAAATAACTCCTGAATGCATGTTAGCAATTACTGTACGGCCGGAGAAGAAAAGAAACCCACAGTCTTGAATAAGGTTTCTGTGTCTGCACGGAAATGTTCCCGTTGAGTTGCCACTTCTTTTTGACATGCTTGACTCCCTTCTGTTTCATTACTGTTCTAATAAACCCTGAAGCTGTGTTTCAGCAGAACCAATACACTCTCTAATCAGAGACAACGTGATACACAGTAAAATGGTTTCTACATTCTGCATGGAATGGACAATAAGCAAGAAAAAAAAAAAAACCTCTTTCATTTTAATTAGAATTAGAAGGCTCCCCAGGCTGGTTAGCTCAGTTAGTGAGCACCCTGCAGAGGCCACGTTCTGACCCTCCCACAGGCCAGTTAATTTTGCTTAGTTCAGTAGCCACAGCTTGTGTCACTGGCTCTGCACAATTATCTGGAGAACACGTCCCCTTAATCATTAAGGAAACAAAATGTCTGAGAGAAAACGGAATGGCTGAGCATGAGTGCATCTGCACTTCTGGCAAAATGACTTTCAGTGCAAACCCTATTGATGTCTGTGGTCAGTACCATTATCTCGATAGCCAGAGAACATTATGGAGAGGATCCTGCTTATTATCTGTGATAATGACCTTCTTTGACCATTCATAGCCTCAGCTTTTTTATCAGGAGTCGGCCATTAGGATTTAATGATACTATATCTGTGAAAACTCTCAAAATGCAAAGAGTTATACAGATCCAAAACAGGACCGTTAACAATATTGTCTACAGAAAACAAACTCTTGTCACGGCAATCTCTTTACATGAAAAATTTGCATTCTATTTATTTCAAGATATATTATTTTGATCTTATTCCAGCTCAGTGCTATAAGTAGAGGTGTTCAGAAGCTCACTTTGAACAGAAATCCATGCTTATGTACTAATTCTTCACCCCAGAGTTGCTCTTACCCAAGGCGCCATGGCAACTGTGGTGCACCTCTACTTCTGGTGCGGTGGGAGAGGGACATGCTCTGGATCTTCCAACTCATTCCCCTCCATTATGCAGCTTCTCTTTTCTCTATACTGATTGCCTCAATGAGTTTGTCCAGGCTTATGTTGTTAAATTCCATTTCTATGCAGAGAACTCCTGAATGTTTGCCTCTAGCACTGCTGCCTTCCACAACTTGAAGACCCATCTCTAGGAATGCACACTCTCCATCTAACGTAGATGTGTAAGTGGTTTCTCAAATTTAATCTGTTCTGAACTTAACTTGATATTTCCCAACCTGCTCTGCAATAACCAGTTCTTCCTGCTGTTAATGGCAACTCCAGTCATTCAGTTGTTCAAGTGAAACAACCTAGTGTTATTTTTGGTAAAGGAAAAAATGATTCTGACGTTTGTTAAAGCATGGTAAAGTAGACTTTATTTAGGGGGACCGCTACGAGGAGGTTGCAGTTGGAGAGAGAGATTGGGCTAAACTCTGATTACAACAACAACAAAAAATGGGAATTTATAACCAAACAGCAGGGTGGAGATCAGTGGGTGGAAAATTACTAAAAAGAAACATCCAGGCTAGGGGGATTCATGCTAGACTAACTCAATAGGATTCTTGCTGAAGGCAGGCCAGGGTGATAAATGTCTTAGTTTGAGCTACTATAACAAAATGTCACAGACTGGGTGGCTTATAAACAACAGAAATTTATTTTTTACAGTTCTGGAGGCTGGAAGTCTGAGATCAGTGTGGCACCGTGGCTGATTTCTCCTGAGAGTCTTCTTTAAGGTTGCAGATTTGTGACTTCTCCTTGTATCCTCACATGGTAAAAAGAGGAAAGAGGGAGAGGAAGCAAACTCTCTCATAATACTTGTAAAGATACGAATCCCATTTATGAGGGTTTCATCTTCAAGTCTTCATTGTATCCCAAAGGCCTCATCTGCCAATACGATCACATTGGGGATTAGATTTCAACATACGAATATTGAGAGGGGCACACACATTAAGTTCATAACAGATATCAAGGGGCTAAGGAATGAGGAATCTGATCAAATTTTTGCTAAACCGACCTAGTAGGATTCTTGCTAAAACTAAACTATAAGGGCCAAGGACAGAGCCCAAGGTTGGGGCCTGGAGGGCTTAGAGGAGCCTGACTCCAGTTAGGTCACGGAAAGAGTCTTTGTCATCCTCATCTCCTTTCTTCTGTTCATACCACAATCTGATATCTCTGCAAACTTTGCTTTGGGCCACTTTTACCATACTCTGCCACTACACTGATTTAAGCCACCATATTTCACTTAAATTTTGCACTAGCCTCCTGCTCCGCTTTTGCTTTCCTTCATTAGATTTCAAACACTGAACCAACTTGACCCTGTGTAAGCACAAGTTGGAGTGCTGTCCCCCTCTGATCAAAACCCGCTAATGGCCCCCAATTCACTCAGTGCAGAAGCCAAAGTCCTCACTCTGACACATGTAGACTTCGTGACTTGGCCCCATCACCTCTCTGACTCCATATCACTCCTTTCCTTCTCTCTCACACCACTTCGGCCACATTGGCCTCTTTGCTGTCCTGTAAACACCCACAGACTGTCCTCATTGTCATTATTACCTTTCTACTCCTATCTGAATGTAAATTCTATGAGATTATTGTTTGTTTTTTACTCTGCAGAATCCCTTGACAGTGACTCACACAGAGTAAGGAGTTGAATATTCCTTAAATAAACAAATACATTAATTTTCAGCTTTTAAAAATATGTTTGAAGATGCATGTTAAAATTTTAAAGGTAGCTATTTAAAGAATAGCAGCAATAGGTGTAATTTCCAAGTATTTAGAGGAGAAAAGTGTAATAAAGAAAATTTGCCAATAAGAGACAGGGGGAAAAATGTAAAAAGACTATGCATTAAACAGAAAACCAAAACAGAATAGCAGAAAGAAAAAACATGTCAGGAATCACAGTCTATGTGAATGACACAGACTCTCAGAATTGAATTAAAAAATGTGGTTATGAGCTGTTTACAAGAGATGAATATGAAACCAACTGATGCAGAAAGTTTGAAAATATAAGGGAAGGAAAATTATATGCCAGGCAGATGTTAATAAAAAGAAAACAGGAGTAACAATGTTAAAATGACAAAATATAACTCAAAGGTAAAAGCATTGAAAAGGAAAAAGAAAAGATGTATTACACTAATAAAACACCTACCAAGCAGATAGAAAAATCATGAAGTAATTTACAATTTTCATCATAGCTTTGAAATATAAATAATGCAAAAGAATAAATTGAAAATCTACGTTCATAGTGAGAGATTTTAACACCCCTGTCTCAGAAACTGGCAGATCAAGTAGACAAAAAATGAGGACACAGAGTGTTTGGGTACCCCATTATAGGTTTTCGTGGGCATTGGGTGAAAATTATGCTCCAAATATATATCAAGAGGATCAAGAGGATTTACAAAACAAGGAGACATACATGGGGAGAATAAAATAATCATATGTTGTATATACACTGTCTAAACATAAAGAGTCAATTGAGAATCCCAGTCCATTTTCTAATCTTTCAACATATCAGATCCTGACATTGAATAGAAGACTGGTTCTCAAAGTGAGAACCTTGGGTCAGTAGCATCAGCAAGACGTTGGAATTTGTTAAAAATGCAGATCCTTAGGCCCCAGCTTCAGACACTCTGAATCAGCAACTCTGGAGATGAACCAGAATTTAACACACCCTCCAGGGGCTTCCGATGCCAGCTTAAGTGTGAGGACCTCTGGCACAGACCCAACCTCAGAAGCCTGCCCACCTGCCTCGGTTTAGATGTCCTTGAGGCAGCAAAAAAATGCTTGCACACTGTTCACATTTCTGTTTCATTATTTCGGTGATGGTCTGCTTCATGGTAAAACTCTGGTCCAGGAATCCAGGTTTAGGTCATTCTAACACAGTCTCCTGGGTAATTATAAAAAAATATTATTCAAGTAAAAAGAGGCAAAATGATAAGTAGCTTTGATGTTGCAGATATTAGAAGTGTAAAAATTAAAAATAAAGAAATAGATGGAGTAAAATCAGTGTTTTTTGTCATGCTTGAATGTTATGTGTGGATTATGGGCAAACTTTTCACCTGTATAACTCATGACCATCTCTAGGAGGGAAGACACCGAGGACCAAGAACAACTTCAAGTAAAGAAAAATTAATCCCCTTGGCCTTCTCCGTTCCTGATTGCCATCCTCTCTCTGCTTCCTACCCCATTTAAATGGTTAAAACTGTTCACTGGGAACATTTAACCTCGTATTTGGTGGCATTTGGAGATGGAGTCATGAGGGTGGATCCCTTATGATGGGATAAGTACTTATAAGAAAAGAAGAGATACCAGAGAGTGCTTTCTCTCTCCCCACCTTCCCTTTCTCTCCGTCTCTCTCCTTCTCTCTCTGTATCTCTCTCTCTCTCTCTCTCTCTCTCTCTCTCTCTCTCTCTCTCTCTCTCTCTCTCTCTCTCTCCCTCTCTCTGTCAGTTTATCGTATTGCAAGAAGATGGCCATCTGCAAGCCAGGAAGAGAGCTCTCACCAGAAACCAACCATGCTGGCACCATGATCTTGGACTTCTGGCTTCCAGAACTATAAGAAAATAACATTCTGTTGTTTAAGTCACCCAGTCTATGGTATTTTGTTACAGCAAACTGAGCTGACTAAAAAAGGTTTATCCATAAAACTATCCAAAGATGCATACCAAACACAACACATTAGAGGAAGCCGGTGAAGGGGAAGGGAGAATGAGGGTCAAAGATAAAACAGAAAAACAAAAGAAAACAAGAGACGGTCCTTACATGAAATAACTAATATGTCCTGAATACAGAGGTGTGATTCACATCTATGTGATTAAAATCCCAAAGGGTAAATGAGTTAGTTAACAAATAACCGTGAGTAAATTTCTTTCCCTCTTGTCCTTTAGAGACCCTGCTTGACGCTCAGAACCCAGATCTCACTGATGGGTCATCACTGAGTCTGCCCACAGGACGCTCCTCACTAACAAAGCTTAGCCTCAGCCCTCTCTGTTGTCTCTGTGCTTCTACTGGAGAGTGTTTTAAAGGGTCAGGTAGGCAATAACTTTCCATTCATGGATTGACTTTCACCAGAATGATCAATTTATGTTCTCAAATGAAAGAAGCTAATGCATGTTCACCACTGTTATCACTAACACTTGTCTCTTGAAAGCAATCTATGCTATATTTCTAATTGAGGCCTTGCATTTTCTGACATGTGGTCCTTTCTGTTCTCTCTTCCTTTTATACCTCTCCCTCTGTGCTCCCTCTCCATCACAGTGCACATGCTTGTCCTGCTGTGCAGCTCTTGAGATCTGTGCTACTGGGGCGGTTAAAAGGAAGCCATATCAGCATCTGCCATTGCTCTGTGGTGTGACTGTGGATGAGTCCCTTAAACATGCTTTAAAAATGAAGAGCTTATTCTAGATAACATTTGAAATCCAGTCTCACTCTCACATTTTCCAATTATTCACTTTAAGAATAATGCCCTCTATTAAACCCAAGTCTAAAGAGCATTCTTTAAGCAAAAAAAATTAATGTGCTACTTAACTTTGCTAGTCAAAGTGTGGTTCATGGACCAACATTATCATTATCTGAGAGTGAATCAAATATATAGTATTTTAGGGATCTGCAGGTGATGTGTTTCCCACTTTAAACTTTGAGAAGCACTTCTTTAGAGAACCATAACTCCTTTTATTTATTTGTATGAAATTCACTACATTTATCTTCAAAGTATGTCTTCAGAAACCACATCAAATCCCATGAAATTCCCGTGAGGAGTCTCATGTTTTGACTATTGTTTATAAAGAGAAACTGAGTCTGAGAATAAAGGGGGCTTGGTGAGAGGGCCTGGAGATGACGTCTGTCATGTAGAGAATGTGATAGCAATCATGTTCAGACAGCTGTATCAGTTTCTTAGCTTGCGGTATGTAGTGCTGGGATTCCCGTGAGAGTCACATCAGCCTTTTGATAACTGAGCTAGTCAATGGTCAGAATACAGTGTGTCGTTTGCTCCACATTATGCCCTTTGGAAGTTGCTGAAGTTCCTTTGAAATGGGAGAGACTGATTTGTGCACTACTATTTTTAAGACTTGATTAATGTTCTATTTATTTTGGCCACACCTGATCTTTAATGATAAAATTATGAAGTTTGGAATGAGAAAGTCTTGTGCCAAGTTTAACTGGACACATTTCTCTGGTCTTTTGTTGTGGTGTGTGCTTCAAAGTCAAAAACAAATTGCCTTGCTCTCAGACTCTTGAGCCTCCCTTCTGTAATTGGCATCATGATTTTTGGAGGATAAACACTTATTGCAGCAGCTGTGGCCAGCTGCTTACACGCTGCTTTAAAATGGGCTGGAGGAAACAAACTTCATTTGGCCGCTAGGCAAGCAGATAAACTGGAGCTGCTTCTCTCAGGTTCTTTGGTTCTTCTATTTGTCTTGGCCTGTGAATTCTTCCTCTGTGGAGGGAATTACTGGTGGGCAAGAAATGCAAGGGGAAAATGGAAACTTATGCAAATCTGATGAAGAGGTGGGAAATTCTATGGTGCTATTTTCTTTTAAAGTCCTTTCCCTTATTCTTCACGTCCTGTCTAATTTTGCAAACTATTTTGTCATTATTTGAAGACTCATAGCTCATGATTTTAAAAAGGAGATGTCCCTATCCCACCTTGCATCCATTTTTGACTCCTAAGGAGTAGAAGTAATACGAAGTAATATTTGGGCAAATTTCTTTTCAAATGCTTCTGGAACCAGATGGTTGTTTTGAATGACACATTTGCTAGACATGGTTATGTCAGATTTCTTTCTATCTTACCTGATTCCTCCCCTCTCATTATTTTTGGGCATATTTAAAATTATTGTGTTTAAGAATTGAGTTTCCTAAGATAAATATTTGTAAGGATAAATGGTGGCCAACTCCATAATCTTTATTGTACAGATAGTTTTGGTTTTCCATTCTTATATCTTCTAAATAAAATGTCAACATGCTTTTTAACACCTTGGCTCTAGTGAAAATTAAAATATTGCTTAAAATCACACCATGGCAATTTTTTTGCAGAATATGAAGCTTTCACACTACTTGATGCTGTTATAATCATTCATATTGAGTAAGTGTCAAAAATGACTAGGATTTAGTAGCTTAGGGAATAAAATGCTTTTTTTTCGCTCTCATCTGAAGAATTCTTGAGAGATGAGTTTAAGACTTCTGTGATGATGGAAATGTTCTATATTTGTGTTGTCCAATATAGTGGCCACAGGCTGCATGTGGTCACCGAGCACTTGCAATGTGGCTAGTGCAACCGAGAAACTGATTTTTAAATTGCGTTTTATTTAATTAATTTAAATTCAAATAGCCACAAGTGGATAGTGGCTACAATATTGGTCTGAACTAGGGATTGATAAATAATGGCTCATAGGCCAAATCCAGCTTGCTGCCTGTTTTATTGGACAATAACTGTGTCTATTTGTTTACATGTTATTTTAGCTGATTTTGAACTATATCAGCAGAGTTGTGTAGTTGCAAAAGAGCTAAATCCACAGAGCCTGAAATATTTACATTCTAGCTTTTTATAGAAAAAGTTTATCAATCCTGATCTAGACCAATATTCAATGGAATAGAATCCACAGGGCTAAAGAACAGCAGTCATGTTGACTCAGAGGTACCTAACTTTGGGCACATATATAAAACTGAAAATTATATTAAGAGATTGGTGATTTCTTATTTAGTATTTTTCTTCTGTAAAATGTAGTTCATGGTCATGGTAAAATGCCAGAAAAAAATTGAAAAGTGAAAAGTCAAAGTCATTTTCCATGGGCCTGTTAGCACATAGGTATGTGTTTGTATCGTAGAAAAAAATAATATTATTCCATATGTAGTATCCTGCAGATTTCATGCTACCTCATTTAATGGCTTGTCCTGACATTTTTAAGACCTCCAACATTAATCTATCCCACTGTTGAGGTAAAAGCTCATTTCAATAATCTTCACTTTGATGTGACGCTCAAGAAAAAGGAATGAGTCCTGCTTTCTAGGAGGTTCACATTAATTTGGTGTATGGGAAAGATGAAAGACTTGGTGAGAGCAGTGGAGGATGATATGCAAGGGAAGGGAAGCTGTGCAAAAGGCTGAATGGTAGAAACTCTAGGGGGAGGTTCAAATGATAAAGCAAACATAGAGGCCATACACTGATGAAAATACTGCAGAATTTTAATTTTCCCCCATAGTCATCTTTTGCCAAAAATGTACAATATTAATTTAAAGTATATTGGAAAGAGAACCCTCTGAGGTTGTGTGAAAGGCAACCAGTTTGGGAGAGGCTAATGAACTTATTATGTCCAGAGTAGAGAGTTAGGCAAACTTGGAGCATCTATATACTTAATGAACTGTTTTAAAGAGTACTGGTGACAATTAGCCTGGTACTTATCTTGCACCAGAAGGAAGTCATTTCAGCTAACACCAAAGTTGGTTTGTGCAGATTGCTATAAATAACACTTTCCTTTGGGTGCAAATGTCCTTCCCTAATCCCACTGTTTCATTGCGAGGTTGTGAGGGAAACTCATTCCAGGTTCCCTGGGGAATGAGATGAGCAGGTAATGAGGACAGCGAATGCTTTCTTGGGGAGTAGGAGAGCCCATGAGCAAGCCACAGGCAGGCAATGTGAATACAACAGTGTTCTGTGTTTCTGCCTTGAGTAGGTACTGTGTGTTTTGGGGAAAGAATTAGAGAGCCTTATTGGAAGATCTAGGCCCTGGTCATGTGACCCTGAGCAAGCTATAACCTCTCTGTAGATCAATTTTCTCTAATTTCTCTGCTGTACCTACCTCCCATTCAATAAGAAGATATGATGATAAAGAATGCTTTGAAAAAGTAAAAACAAAAACAAAGACAAACAACAACACCCCAAAACAAAAACAAACAAACAAAACTCTGTACATAGTTAAGAAATCACCATTACTCTAGAGTCAGGTCCAAAGGTGAAACTCAGAATTGGATAGGACAGAGGAAGGAAGGTTAGGAGGCATCACTTAAAACATTCCACCCTGATTTAGATCCTCGGTCTTAGAACCATTTTGGGATTAGACTCTACTCCATGGACAGCAGAGCATACCCTTATCTGACTAAGGGAGTGATCACAGATATTAGTAAATGAATGAACGAGTGAAAGAACATTAAGAGAGAATAAACATATTCCTCCAGAAGAAGGGGAACCAAAGACAGAGGGAATTTGGACAAACCAGCTAAGACAACTTAACCAAGAAATATTGGTGTGACTACAGACTGCACTAAACCTGTGGTGTCCTCTCGGAGGGATGTAATCAAGCAATCCAAGATAAGAACGCCCAGACACGGCTGCTTACTACTGATAATCTCACTTGAAGGAAGTTTGTGTCCTGACATTTCCTTTTCCTAGCAATATTTACTTCCATGTTTTTATTATCTTGTTTACTGGGCTGCCCTGGATGAAGTATAAAAAGAAGGGAGTTGGAAAATCCATATGGTAAAAAATAAGTCTTAGACAAGAACTTCTCTTCTGGTGGGCAGAAATCTCAGTTTTTAGTAGAGAAAGCTAAAGAGAAATTTGATTTCATTTAATAAATCACAATCCAATATGGCACAAAGGCTGGATTAAGTGTTAAGTGTCTAGGCCCTGAATGGTTTTGCAATTAAAGGCTGACTATCTCTCAATTGTCAACATCTCTTGGAAAAGGTGTAAAATTTATTGAGTCTATTGCATCAATTTATTTCTGGAAGTATTATATTTAACTTATGAGGCTGTCAGCAGAACCATTCATAATTCATCCAAGATACCTTCAAGTCATGATGACTGGTGTTCCCTTGATGTTGAAATGCTTATAAACTACAAAGATTGACATTTCCAGCATCTAGCGAGATTATTTTCTTAATGTCATTGTTGTTTATATTTATGTTTTATAAGTTCAAAGACTTGTGAAACTATCAATACCAAGTCACTGTTTTTGAGTACTTAACAAGTGCCCAGCATTTCATGCTCATTATATTCTTTAACCCACATAACAGCTCTTTGAGATAGACATTATTATCCACATTTTACAGATAAAAAACTGGCCTCAGAAAGGTGAATTACCTTGCCCAAGTTCACACCATGAAGAAGTGGTAGCATTGCAGCTCCACCTAAGCTTTATTTGATTCCCAACACACGAATAACTACCCAGGGAACCATGCTGCTCCCTATGTAGAAATAAATATTATATTAATTTACTAGGACTGCCATTACAAAGTACCACAGGCTGGGTGGTTTAAACACTAGAAATTTATTGTCACAGTTCTGAAGGCCAGAAGTCCAAAATCAAGATATTGGCAGGTTTGGTTGCTTCTGACTGCAAAGGAAGGATCTGTCCCAGGCTTCTCTCCCTGGCTTGTAGGTGGCAATCTCCTCTCTGTGTCTTCACATCATCTTTCCTCTGTGCAATATCTGAGCCCAATTTTCTCTGCTTATAAGGACACTAGTCTATTGATTAGGGCCCTAATGAGCTCTATAAACCCCTTAACTCCAAACATGTCAAGTTCTGAGGCATGGGAGTTAGGAGTTCAATGTATAAATTCTAGAGGAGACACAATTCAGCCCATGAAATATACAGTCAATTAATTTTTCTAAGAGGTTACACTACTATATATTTTAGAGATGTGGCCTTCATTTAAATCTTTCTGACTGGAATTTTCAGTAGCCAACTCAGAGTCTGAGTAGTGTCTTATTTGTATTTATCCTCTGTAAGGTTGTACTTGGGAGTGTCACTTAAAAGTGATAGCTGTGGCCTGGAACCATGGCTGCTTTTTGCATCACAGTGCAAAGGGATACAGGAAAAAGATAGACTTAAGGTATTTTAGTTCATTGAGTGTCTGAGTCACCACTCCATCCTGTCTGAAAGGACTACTTAGAAATTAATTGAATAAAAACTTCGACATGATGGGGTGGTTGGGAATTGGAGGCCGTGACTCACATTCTTCCCAGTATCTGGTATAAACTGTCAGTGAAAGCTGGCACACTGATGTGTTTGTGTCTCTATGTGGAGGGCACATTTTATTTTGATTAGATTTGAATGGAAAGAATAATGGATCTAGAATAAGCTTTGAGGTTTGTTTGTGAGTATGTGTGTGCATGTGGTGTGGGAGGAATATATTTGAGATAGGCAAGTTGAGAACACAGAAGTAATGAATAACCTAAGAGAAACAGGAAGCTTTTGGTAGGAGTAAGGGAGAAGAAAGCTGACTAAAGGAACATCAGAGACCATCTTTGCTGGCTCTGCTGACCTTTTTAGACACTGGAGATCTAAATTTAAATCTCTGAGAGCAGTGACAAGCTTTCAGAGGATGGAAGTTTCAAGTTGGCTTTTTCCCTCATTTTCCTAATGATGAAACCTGGGAACATTCCAAGTCTCAGTCATATTTTGGCACTGCCTCTTTCTGGTCTCAGATCTTGTAAAACATTGTTCATGATGAGGGGCTCATCTCTACCTGCATCCCGATGGTGGCTGTCTCAACTCTGCCCTGCCTACTGGGCTTCGGTTCTAGAGGAGTCAAGCTGAGCAGCTCACCAATCACCTTTTGAGTTCTTAAAATACAAGCACATTGTGTCTGATAAAGGTCACATAATAATCACAGTTCTTTGTTGAGGGCAGAACTGCCTTAGTTATATGCAGTTCAAAGGGAAGAAAATTCTGTTTTATCCTATTTTTAGAGTATAAATCTTCTTGTTCTTGTTGATGGCTCACAATGGCTACAATTCTGAGCCTAACATGGGATAAAGAACCTAACAATATTTAGACTTGTTCGCAATCATTAGGTAGAAGACATTCATTTCCCCAAAGGAAATTTTATTCTGCCTCTGTGCAATTCAGCTCTATAAAAATTACACTCCTTGTGCTCTCATCAAGAGAAATCTCTGCTTTCTGATCTCTAAGTTGGCTGAGTTCAGGGTGAGATGAGATGTCACCTTTTTCCTCTGTCATAGTCAGTCTTTTCAAAATGAAGCATTAATGGATGCAGAAACACTTTTACATGGTTGGAGAACTGTTCTTGTAGGAGGACAAGGTGTAATGTTCATTGTAGAAGTCAGTCTAATCTTTGGTATGAAACCTGCCAACACTAAAGCTTCGCACAGTGTAAGCACCTACACCTTTCTAGCTTGCGTCTCCCTGAGGTGCTGTCTCTTTACAGTTCACTCTTTTCTCCTTGTTATGTATGCCCTTGGGTTTTTTATTTTAAAAAGAATATTAACTCCTGAATAGAAATGATGTTATCTTTCTAACATACTTTGTTTTGTATTTACCACAGTAGCATAGAAATGTACTAGCCTCTCAACTATGTATTCACCTTCAAGAAAAAGTATTAAAAAGTTGCTGGGAATTGAATTTGAAACTCTGTGAACTGATCTTGTAAGATAATTAGCCATCTATCTGCCTTAAAAATGCTAAAAAGAACAGAGAAGTTGAGTTTAAGATCTGCTTTTTTATAAGAGTAAAATAGGAAAGGGAAAGACCCTAAGATATGGTCTGGGAACTTGCTGTATAGTTTCACCAGCTAGGGTAAATTTTGCTAAACTCTTAAGTCCACAGTATTATATATATTCATAGTCACGATAAGGTTAGGTAAGCACTATGCCTTATAAATATTTGTTGAATGCGTGAAGCAGAGCATTTCATATTTTTTCTTATAGTGATTGATCTTTCTGGTTCTTTTGGAAGTTTAAAGAATTTTAATCTCTTACAGAGTAAACCCACATAGAATCAGTGTTTCTGTCATTAGTAAGGCTGTATGTTATCCAAATATTTTGCCAATGTTCACTTTTGAGAGTGAAAGAAGGTGCTATTAATGACTAGCCAAGGTCATTAAATGAACACTAAGGTCTTTAAGGAAGCTGGGATGTATAGTCATCTTAGCTGTTTCACGAACTTCCTCAAGGCATTCCAGGACCTGGGACAGCCCTCTACTGTCTCCAGAATCCTCTGGTTTGAGAAAGACCCAGGAATCCAGGGCCAGAGAAGCTACAGGCAGGGCCCTCTTTCTCCATTCTGGGCCTCAGCCACCTATTGGTGGAATCAATAGGGAGTGAGACAATGTCTCCTTTTCATGTGGGAATCTATCCTATTACATTTTCTACTACTATGGAGATTAATGTAAATTTGAGGGTCTCGGGTACAGTAAGTAATTGGAGTATCAATCAATAAATGATTTATAGGTGAACAACTGTTTTAGTCCAAACTGTTTTAGTCCTGACTATGAAAATCACTTTCCCCTGCTGGCTCTCCCTTTTCCATTTTCTGTGAAATTTAAAGGAAATCTCATTTCTGTGAAAATAAAAGCAAACATTTCATGTTCTATGGTGATGAGAATAAAAATTCTAATTGCTTTAAATATTTTATAAATAAAAGGTATGGCAGAAATTACTATTATCCTCAATATTTATCATAATATTAACAAAGAGATCTAGATATTCATCTTAAAATCAATACCTTTTCAACCATTGAAAGCTCTGGGATTACTTTTCAGGCTAAGGCCATGTCCCTTGTAACAGAACTGCCCCTGATAAAGCAAAAGCATCATGTGAGTAAACCCTCATAATAAACTGATACATGGGGTAGTTGTAATATTCAGTGTAGCACTGAGAATGAACTGTGGATGACATAAGGACTGGAGCTCTGAACCACTTGATTTTTATTGGCCAGTGGCTCCCAGAATTTTCTGGAAAGCTCTGAGGTTGAATCTGAGTATATCTTGTAAATCAACGATCTCTTTCCCTCACCCTGAGCCAATGTGTCTTAACAAGAGAGGAAATACCCTCAGGTGCTTATTTTAGCCTTTCTCCTTAGCCAAAGGTATAAAATGATAAATTGTGCTACTGATTTAAATGCCATTGATATTTCTAAGAAAAGTCCACCTTATTTATAAAGTTGGGAAGAAAGATGGAAACGGTGGAGAAAGACAATTGATTTTTATGGCATGGTCATGGCAAAATGACAAATTTTACAGTTTATCTCATGTAATGGAAAGAGACTCTCAAATAGAGAGTCTTAAATAGAGTAATTTCTTTTACTACAAATTATGCACAGGTAAATAAATTGTGCTTCTTTAGAGAGTATAAGCAAAAATCATTTAACCCATAATGTTCTGTTCAACACAATTGTTATGGAGGCAAAAACAATGGGCTGAAAAATGCAAAGCTTCCCTTGGAAGAAGTTCTGCTAGATTTGGCCAATTTCTTTTGACATGCATCTGAAGTCATGTTTCTATGGCAGGCTCAAAATTTCGTAGCTTTTGTGGCTTGTGACATTCTGATCTGTGTGGAGATTAAAAAGAAATGACATACCAGACAAGAAGAGCATGATCACAGAATAAATGTGCCACAATTGAAATCAAGGATGCTTCTTTCTTTCTGAGGCTCCATAGAATCCCTGTGGCATACATATCATATTTGTGTCTTAACACCATAGGGCTTTTTCAGTGTTCTCTTGATTTTCCTCAAATGGTCTATTTTGGGGAGCAGGCTTTCAGTAGTCACAGAGCCCAGCCTCTATTTCTTTGGAAGAGAGATTCTTAAAGGTTGTAGGTAGTGTGGCATGGTGGAGAAGAACAAGACATAAGCTCTAGAAGCAGAGAACTGGGATTTAGATCCAGCATTGTTCTTTCTAGTTGCTTGACCTTGGGCAAGTAATCTAATATCTCTGGAGACACATGTCTTTATCTGGAAACAGGGAACAATAATTAAACCTGCTCCAGAGATGGGATAGGTAAATGAAAATTGTTTATAAAATGTGGTAATTAAATCTTTTATGTGAAAGAACCCCCAAAAGCATAAGTGTAATGCAGTTATCAGTAGTTGTTACTATCAGAACATTCGAGGGGCATCTTTCACATGGTCTATGGATTGGTCTTAGCATTAACAACATAATAATATTTGTATCTTTGTTTCCATACTTAAAACTTATATAACATCAAAATGAGAAAAATTATTTTCATTAATACTTCTGAATTTTGGGAGAAGTAGCAGATGGGAAATATTAACGGAATCAATGAAGATTTTCACACTTATGGGTGTTTCTGTGGTTTAAAAATAATTCAGGGTTATTGTTTACTTTGGAACTGATGTGATATTCTCCCAATCTGTAGGCTGCTGGGGACTTGGCAGGGGTTGGAAAAGGTCTTCATTATTTCCTGTACTTGGAGGGAGAAGGTTAAAGCCATCTCCATTGCCTTCTAAAATGTTTTTCTTCTTCCTTCCTTCCTTCCTTCCTTCCTTCCTTCCTTCCTTCCTTCCTTCCTTCCTTCCTTCCTTCTTTTCTCTCTCTCTCTCTGTCCACTGTTTCAAAAACTTTTCTCATCCAGGTTGTAAAACAATAAAAGAATTTTCCCATCTACCCCATCAAAGGCTGATTGCTAATCTTCCTCATGCCCCAAGCTCAATTCTCAGGTGTCCTTCATCTGTGACATTAATTCTGCCTACTTCCTGAGCCAGTTTTGACCTGCAGAACTGAGCATAAGCTCACTAGTTGGAGTCAAGTATCCATTGATAGCTTGGTGCTGGCCAGATCCATTCAAAATATTAGGAACCTTCACTTTCTCTGCTAGTTCTTCAGTTTCTTGTTGACACCCCTGGGAGGTTGGCTCTTGCCTCTCATGCCACCATCTGATTAAAACATCATGCACTGTTGGCCTTATGATACTAACTACACATAGTGGTTGTTTGGGATTTCTATTATTGATACCTGTCTTTTACAAATTGAGTTTGGCCTTCCTCTTCATCTCTGTGCCAGACACTGAGCACCGAACAAGAGTTAGTCTTCCTTGGGGGGCAGTTTGTTTACCCAATCCAATGTGGTTCTGGTTTCCTCTTCATTCTCTCTAATTCTTACTTTGGTAGTCTTAGCATGCCTCATGCTTGAGAATGTCCTAATAACTAGTGAAAATGAAAAATGAAAATGAAGTCTTGTTTCTTCATAGGGAGACAGAGGATTAGTTAGCTGGAATATCAACACAACAGCCTGAGTATAATGGAAAGTATGTAAACTTTGGGTCAGACAGACCTGGGTCCAAATCCTGACTCAGCTTTGTCTCCTTGAGCAGGTCACCCAGTCTCTCTCAGCCAACATTTCTCCACCCTCAGATGTTGATAAGGATACTACAATTTCAAGATTGTTGTAAAGATTAAATGAGACAATGTAGGTATGCAAATTAGCTGGCACATAATATATACGCAGCAAATGTTAGATATTGCTATTATTATTACCTAATAACTAATTACTGCTGAAAAGAACTTAGATACATACTACCGCTTTCTAATTAGGGTTTCTAAATAGGATTTTTAAATAATCCCAGTCTGGGAGCAGGGACCCATGAATCGTTTTCACGAAGAATCAAAATATTAAAACATTTAGTAACATTTATTAATTCTTTCTTGAAGGAGAATAGCTTTTTATTTCATGGGGAGAAAAAACCCTTGGAATTCTCTAGTTGAAACATGTCAATGAATTCCAGTGAAAACATGAAGATACAGACTATAGTATGGGATCAAATGATGAATTATGACTAAAAGTCAACAGATGTTTAGCGAATCGGCCACTTGTTAAAAAGACTTCCCTATTGTGTTGTCACTATTGCTCATCTAGACTCAATAAACTAGTAGTTTAGAAAAATACAATTAGAAAAAAACAATCTAATGTGTATAATTTATCTTTGAGATACCTTGCTACTAATAAGTATATAATGTCTGGGCCTTTAGTGGTAGAGGTTTTTTTCTTTCCCTCAAAAAGTTGGTGTAATGTCTGCTAAAGAAATATGAGACATAAAGGGAAATGGGCATCCTATCAATCTGGCAGAAACATCCGGCAAGGACATAATGAAAGAGAAATGAGGTAGAGCGGGCAGGTTTTCATAGCCTCATCACCAGCTCTATGAGAGAGCCCGTCATCTGTGGATATTGGCATCCTTGCAGCTGAACTGAATGGTTTGATATGGCCACAGCAGTCAGACTATGTCAGCAAAGGAAGAGAAATGATAGGACAGCAGATGAGAGAATGTTTTACCCTGAGGTCAGCCTATTTTGGTGGCGGGTGGTAGGCTTTCAGGAGGGGCTGTATGCTGACTCAGGCTTAGTGTGAGTCCAAGTTCAGAGACCCAGAGAAAGGAGAGAAGTTTAACTAATGTTTGATCAAGTCAGATGAATGGGCATTTTATTCTGATTGGTCAGTGGAGAGAAGTAGTTCAGTTAACCGTTTGTGAAGCAAAGAACTGGAATTAGGAAGGTGTATGTCTGACCTTGTCATTAGTATATAAGGGGACATCCATGAGTCTTATTAATGTCATAAGTGGAAGTGGGTTCTTTGCAATAAGCTGTTTCTGGGAACACAAGAGGATAGGGGATTTCTTAATCATCGCTGTATTACATGAGCTCTGGACTAAAGTAAAATTCAACATCACCAAGTGAGTTGGAAGAAGTAAACAAATGTAAGAAATAATCAGCCATTGATTTCATAAAGTTTGCTGATAAATCAACAAAATAAACAAAAAGAGAAGAATTAAGACTGTATCCCTATAAAATAGTCACAGGAATGTAAAGTATAGGGAGACACCCATGAGATACTTTCACTCGTACCATCTTGGTTATCAATTTTTTTCCCATTTTATGTTTTAGCTATATCTTAAAGCCAAATCTGCTACTGCCTTAGTTCAGATTTCTATCATATGTTGCCTATAGTATTAAATTAGTTTTCTACCAGGCTCCTTGCACTCAGCTTTGCTTTTATACCTTCAATTACATGTTTCACATTCTACTCAGTTAATATAACTAAATAAATTATAGGAGCTACTCATGCTTTCAGAAGTTTCCCAGTTTACACATCCTTGGTCCCTATATAAACTTTCTTAGTGGGCAAACTTAAATTTATCATTCAAACATTACCCTTTGTGAAGCTGTACCTCATCCTGATCCCTCCCTAAATAAGCTAGTGTCTCCCTCTTTAAAAACATATCGTCAAATTCTTTCCCTTCAATTGTTTGCTGTCTATTTTATTGGATTTTTAAAATCATTTAAGAAAGGGACCAGTGTTTTTAAACTGCTTCCTCAATGCTGATAGAAAGTGCTTTGCATACAATAGGAATTCAACAAATGTTTGCTGAACTATTACTGATTAAACTGTAAGCATGGAGATCTGCTTGAATGGAGTTTCCCCCAGGCTGTTTTATACCAGCTGTTCAAACTCTATCCAGTAAGTGAAGGAAGGTTTTTTCCTAGGTTGTGATTTGGGGGTGGTTGTGAACTTCTTCACTCTCTGGCATTCTCAATATCTCTTTAGGTGTGTTATTTGCTTGTTTTCAGATTTGTTCTTTTCTCCCATCTTTCTAGAATTGTCATAAAAGGGGTGAGCCATGATTTCCCCACACCTTGGTGTGAGTGGGTTCATCTAGCAGGTTTTCTCCTCAGCAAGAAAGATGATTTTGTGGTTGAGGAGTGGGCAAGGGGGCAGAAGAGGGTGTGGGGAATGCTGAAGACCATCATGATTGAGTCTTGATTGCTCTTGGATAGCCCCGATTAGCATTATTTCTTACTAGTAACTTATTATGCTTATTACTATTATGGGTATTAGTGTTGAATGGGTTTCAAAACGTATGCTGTGGAGCCTTACTCCTCTGTACATGTGCTTAAAAACCTCAACTCTTGTTGGGTGGGGATGGGCAGATGACCAGTGAATAAGGTCTCAGGCTTCTTATTCCCTCTTCTTTCAACTAGGGTAACTTCCAGGATTCAAACCTGGCCTCATACCTGCTCCTTCTAAGCCTATTATCCATCCATACCTATTTAATTTTAATTTAATTTAATTTAATTATTTTATTTTATTTTTCAATGTTTATCTCCTTCCTGGAAGAGACGGGTTCTACTTTTCCCTTCAACTATATTAGCACACAGAGCTCACAACTTATTTCAGCAAAGATGTAATGGGAAATTTTCCATCTTCATTCTCTTTGCCTAGTCTTTTCTACGAGGGTCCTGATTGTGAAGATCAACAGGAAGGATTGGATTCTATTTCCCAAAATGTATAAGAGCTCAAAAAATCTCAAAAACAGGCCAGAGAAATCCTTTGCAAACCAGGCTCTTTTGAGATCTAGGGTACCACAGTGGCACTTAGGGCTTCTCAGGGCCCGAGAGGGTTGTCTTTATCTGTGTTTTAGCCAAGTAGCACTACTTTTATCTTTTAATTACTGGAGCACTGTGGACTATTTCACTTGAAAACAGGGTTCTGCTACTAACGAGAGTTTGAACACCACTGGCCTAGAAGATTTTTAAAGCCCATTTCAGCTAAAATGTGTCCATGTTCTTTTTTATGAAGCCACAATGACAGGGAAGTTATTATATTCTTTTCATTGTAAGGAACATAAACTATGGCTCATGAAGCAAAGGGGGTTGAGCTCTGCCGCTTTGCCTCCAACAGCAGATCTGAGTCTCTCTTAACATGAAAGAGGAGAAAGAATCTTAGTTGCTGGGAATGAACGCTGCACTCTACGACTATGCATTTTAATGTTGGTGTCAGGGCAGACTTCCACCAGCTGTCTAAACATTTACCGAACCAAATAATAGCATGCAAGATATGTGGGTTTCAGATATTTGCCATCTTAAAACAGCACTTAGTCATTAACTTAATCACAGCTACTATACGCCAGCCAATGTATTTTGTTTGTAAACAATGCATCTGCTCCAGGAAGTCGGGAGCTCTGCTGTGGTGTATAGCAGGCTGGTTAAGGCAGAGATGAGCATTCCAAGCATTTGAAACAAAGGAGACCATCTCTCAAACTGAGTTTGTTGACTCTAGTGGGAAGCAAAAACTTGGGGTTTATTCTATCCCAAGTGCTGTTGTCATGGTTTTTCTCTCAACAGAATTAGACATTCAGTTTGGAGAAACTTCCTAGTGCCGATGACAATGTGTTTATTTGAAATGGGACATATCTGGTAAATAGTTCATTGTTTATGATTTGTTATGTACTAAATGTTTGTCTCCTGCCCAAATTCATATGTTGAAGCCCTTACTACCAATGTGATTGTACTTGGAGACAAAGACTGTAAGGTTATAAAGGGTGGGTCCCAAATCTTATAGGGCTGGTGCCCTTATAAAAAGAGAAAGAGACACAAAAGCTCTCTCTCTCTGTCATGTGAGTACACAGAGAGAAGGCAGCTGTCTTCATGTCAGGAAGAGATCCCTTATCAAGCATACTACCTCGATCTTGGACTTTCAGCCTTCAGAATTGTGAGAAAAAATTTCTGTCGTTAAGCTGCCCAATCTGTTATTTTGTTATGGTAGCCTGAGCTGACTAATATACTCTTATTTTTCCTTTTTAAAATTTTTTAATCTAACTTGTTTCTTAATGCCAATGCATAGCATTGGGACTTGTTATATCCTGATCTTTGCTTCTCATTACTCAGCAGCTATTTCAAAATATTTTATTTGGCCATGCCACTTGTTCTCTTCCTTTGGTATTGAATGAATTTCTTCGTATCTGCTCGAGAGTGAGTACCATGACTTCTCGTGAATGTCTGCAATATGGCTTAGGATATTTGTTCGCCTCCTAGTCCCAGGCCTAAAGGATTTAGATTGATCTGTTTTGACATTGACGTTGTATGCCTGACACTGTCAGTTGTCTGTGCAATATCCATCTCTCCTGTCTGCCTTGCTAAAAAAAACCCCTCTGATTTTGCCCTGGGTGGTAATATGCTCTGGCTCTAAGTGGAAAATCAAAACTGGTCTAAATCAAGATTGAAAATTCTCTTTTTTAGCTTTCATGGGGTTGCTGTGTGACTAGTTGTGGCAAAATGTATGAAAACCAGAAAAGAGAACTGCACATGGAAGTCTCATAAGAAGTAAAGAGATGGCACTGGTGCTGCCCTTCCCCACTTTCTCCTGCCTTTGACACGATGTGATGTCTGGAGCTATAGCAGCTATCTTGTGGACAGAAGAATGAAAGTCAGGATGGTAAGGGTGGTTGTGCAGAGAGAGAAAGAGCCTGGGTCTCTGAGGCAGCACTGAACAATTGAACAATATCAGTAACTGCTTACTCTGGATTTCTATTTCTCAGCATGTATTTTGAGATTCATCTATATTATATAGGGTTTGTTCCTTTTATTTTTTTTATAGTGTATATCCTAACATGCAGATATATCTCTACTATTCATTTTTGTTGATGGAACTTTGATTTTTTTTCCAGTTTTTGGTTATTATTAATAAAATTGCCATAAATATTTGTGTATAAGTCTCTTTCTGTTTTCAATTTTTTGGGGGAGGGGGAGGGTAAATGCTCAGGAGTTGAATAGCTAGGTGACACATTTAATTTTATAAGAAACAGCCAACCTGCTTTCTAGTGATTTTTTCATTTTCTTTTTTAATCAATAATGTGTGAGAATTCTAGTTGCTTTACAACATTTTTCATCACTTGGTTTTGTCAGTCTTAGTCATTTAATCATTCTGTGGATGCTAAGTAGCATCTAATTTTCCTATTAATTTGTATTTCACTCATAAATAATAATATCAAGCACCTTTTCATGTGATCATTTGTGTGTGGAGATATCTACACACACAAACAGACAGTGTGATGTGCTTGTTGAAGATTTTTGTCCACTAAAATAAGGTGGATAATTTGTCTTTTTATTATTGAATTGTAGTTGTTCATTAGATATTTGAAATGTAAATCTTTTGCCTGATGTATGTGTTGCAAATATTTCCTTCTAGTTTGTGGTTTGCTTATTCCTCTTCTCGAAAACTTTCTGCCATGCCCCAAAGTCTGTAGACATTTTCCCACCACTCTCTAACATTTCTTGCTTCCATAAAATTGATTTCCTCCTCAGCTTCTGAAAGTACCATGCTCGTTCTCGACTCCATGGCTTCACCTCAGACTGGCTCCTATTTGAATATCTGGCTACCATACCCCCACCCTTCCCCCAGGATCTCTCTCTTCCTGAGTGGCTGCCTTTGTTGCTTCCAGCACTCATCTTTGCATGCCATCAGACATCTCATTTATGTTAGTGCTCTGTACCTGTATGTTTTATCTCTCCACCTGGATGTTAGCAAATTGAGAACAGGGCACACTTCTTATTTTTCCCTACTGCGTCTAAAGCAGTGCTGAGCAAATATACTTGGAACCCTATACATGCAAGTAGTTCAAGGTTAATCTTCTGAATAGGAGGTTTTGAAGATGCTCTTTCATTGTCTTAGCCTGATACAATTGGCTATTTGTAATTTCTTCCCTTCATTTTAGATAAGCTATTGAGTCAGTTTTGTACATCTGCACAGTTTTTCTATTGATTCATGATTTTTTTATTTTATAGTTCCAAATAGTTTATTTAATAGGTGAGGATTTAGAAGTACAGATGACCTTTTATGAGACATTATACTATTATATTCAGGCCTTAGAGAATTGAACAAATTGCATACTCTCAAAATGAGAGTTTCCAGAATATCACTATACGAAATTTTGGGGGTAATAATGAAAAGAAAAAGATAACTTCTTACTCATCTTTTAGTTATGAATTTAAGTTGCCTAAGAGTACAAGGTTAGGTTCTTAGAGGCCATATTGACACATAGGTTTATTAATCAGATAAGAACATTTTGAGGATGTTACTGCTTTTCTGGAGAATAAAAAATCTAACAGTAATACAAGATGCTATTCTCTTCTCGGAAAATTTATAAAGTGGCATATTTCTGTGGTTCCTTGGGTTTTTCTTCCTACGTGGCTGCACTGGGAATTCTGGGGTTTCAGAGATGATCCATTGGAAGAAAGAGTGAAAGAACGTCAGAAAGTTTTCAACTATCTACCATTAATTTATTCAACAAAAATCACTTGATTACATACCATTGAGAAGACATTGATTACAAACTCTTGAAAAGGCAAGAGCTGAAGAGAGTCTATTCATGCTCTGGATGATTAACATAGCTCTAAAATTTGGAGATAATTTCATGGAGAGGAACTATGCTATCCTACACAATGTCCAAATGTCTCCTTGATGCTCTCTCAAAAACAGCTTGCTGATGTCAGACCAACCAAACACCATGTTTCCTGTGTCTTTTTAAAGTGATAAGGTACAAACTGTGTTTGTATGTGCTCAGGGATACAAAATATACATGAGACAGTTTGCTTTTAATTTCCATAGGTATCAGTGACCTGATTACAGGTTTTCAAATGTACATCTGGAGCTTTATCTGTTTCCAGGAGATAAAATAACTACACTAATGCATATTTTCACTTGTCCCTCTAGATCTGTTTTCCACTTAGCACATGCTTTCTCTCCTGGACAATTGATCTGTAGAAACAATATCAAAGGCTTCCTTATCTTCTGGCTTCCACTTGACCTGTAGAGATGCTGGTAAGACATTGCAGGGAGCAGAAAAATTAGCTCATTTTTAAAAATAATTTATTTCCAGTTTGGAATTTTTCCCTCATATGTTCTCTATTTTTTTTAAATATAAATTTATTTATTTAAATTAGTTTCAAGTATACAGTAAAAATTAGGTCATTTTTTAAAACCCCTGGTTTCCTTCCTGTGAGGTCACTTCCAGCCTTGCTGTGTCTTTTGATTGAAGGTCATTTCTCATATTAAGGTGGCTTCTCAACACATCTCTCATCTTCTAGGTTCAGGTAACTGCTTTTTCCACTAATTTCTTTGGTCTAGGTTGGTAAAAGTTCTAGCGATTAACATCAGATTATTACCTTATTCCTGCGGTTCCCTTCCTCCTGGCTCAGGACTTTGTAAACAGACCCTTTCTAAATAAATCTCCTCAAATTATCTTGTTATGAGTGTGCCATCTTGTGAGTATCAGGGCTGATATATCACAGTGTGAAATTACATTATATCTGCCATTTATTTGTCTTTTTAAAGATACATGTAAACTCACAACAATAAAAAATGTACCCTAAAATTTCATACCCATTATGAGAGCAGTTATCAGAAAATGAGATATAACAAGTGTTGGTGAGGATGTGGAGCCCATGTGAATTGCTTATAGGAATATAAATGATACAGCTGCCATGAAAAACAGTTTGGCAGTTTCTCAAAAAGTTAGACATAGACTTGCTGGACAACACCGAAATTTCAAAAGAATTGAAAGCAGGGACTCAAACAAGTACCTGTGTACCTGTGTTCATAGCAATATTATTGACAACAGCCAAGTGGTGGAAACAACCCAAGTGTTCACCAAAAAATGAACAGATAAACAAAATGTAGTATATCCATACAATGGAATATTATTTAGCTATAAACAAGAAGGAAATTATGATAAATACTATAACATGAATGGACCTTGAAAACATTATGCTCAGTGAAATAAGTGAGACAAAAAAGGACAAATATTGTATGATTCCACTTATACGAGGTAGCTAGAATACTCACATTTACAGAGACAGAAAGTGGAATAGAGGTTACCAGGGGCTGAGAGGAGAGGGGGAGGGGAATGAGGATTTTTTTGTTTAGTGGATACAGAACTTCTGTCTGGGATAATTAAAAGTTTTGGAAATGGATTGTGATGTTTATGCAAAATGGAAATATACTTAATGCCACTGAATTGTGTGCTTAAAATGGTTAAAATAAAAAATTTTATGTATATGTGTATCTTATTGTGATAAAAATATCACCTCCCCATGTATTCAAATTGAAAGCAAGAAATAAAAAAAACTGCAGGTGACAAAATTAAGGACAGATTTAGGAGCAGGGAGCAGATGCTGAATGCAAATACCTTATAAAGGTAGTAAAAACAGATATTATCTGATATGTGTTGTAAATAGTGGTTTCAACATTAGTTACACATTGACATCACCTGGAGAACTTACTAAAGTACTGATTCCTGGGCCTCGCACCCAGATATTGTGATTTAATTTGTTTAGGACTAGCCTGGACTGCCTCCAGACCAGGGGTTGGGTATCCACATGGAAATGAATCCTCTCTGAATATGAGTTCATAGCCAAAATTGTGAATTACATGAGGAAAGAAGGGAGTGTCAGCAGACATACAATAAAAGTAGTATTTTTATGTCTAAACAAAAGAAAAAAATATAAAAGAGGATTTAAAAATAAATGTACTTTAAAGATCAAAGGTTTAAAGGAACAAATAGAAATCACATAGTGGAAACTTGATATTGTAACAAGAAATAGGTAGATTTGAAATAAAAACAAATAAAAATTCTAGAAAGTAAGTGAAGAGAGACCAAGAGATTGAAAATTTGAAAGAGATTATATAAGACTTGAAAGAGAACCTAGAAGTAATGAGGTCCGACATATGCCTAATAGATATTCTTGAATGACAGATTAGAAAGAATGAAGGAGAAACAGGATGGTGAAGAGCATTCTATATCAAGGAAAGATACAAGTTATCAAATTGAAGAAATACATAAGTCCTAAAAAATAATAATAATTAAAAAAATATCACTCTAGATGCATCAAAATTAAACTGTAAACAAACAAACAAACAAAACAAAGAAAAAGAGAACATCTTTCACTCTACCCAAAAGGGAAGACTGATGACTTGGAAGACATGGCATCTGGGTTGACAGCTGCTTTTCCCCAACAACAAACGGTTCTTCAAACTGTCTTCAAGAAGCTGAGAGAGAATATGCATCATCCTGATTATTCAAGATTCTAGTAAAAAATGTGTACACATTTAGATCTACAAAGGAAAAGAAAATGTGCTATCCCTAGACCTCTGCTGAAGGAACTAACAGAGAAAGACATCAGCAGAAGGACCATTACACAGCCTTTTAAACTAAATTAAAGCCCTAGCTATCCATGCTTGTGGGGGCAAGCTAAAGCATTTACTTAGAGAGAAATCTGTAGCCTTATATGCATGAATTAGAAAAGAGAAAATTAAAAAAATGAGTCTCCAAATTAAGAAAATGGACAAAGAAAAACATAGTAAACCAAAGTAGAAAGGACAATATAATATAGATAGAATCATCAGAAATTAATGACTGGAAAATAAATAATAGAGATGATTAAGAAAATTTACCAAAATTTACATAGTAATCAAATGGTTATTATGCATAATACATCTGTCTGTCTGTCTATCTATCTGTTTGTATTTCCTCCAGAAATCAATAGAAAAGCAAAAAATAATATAAAAGAGCAAAAAGGTTATGAGCAGGCATTTCATATAAAAACATGAAATAGTTAATAAACATGAAAAAATGTTCAACCTCACTACTAATTAGGAAAATGCCAATTAAAAAATTGATGTACCATTTCACATCCATCAGATTGTCAAAAATTAAATGAAAATCTGTCAGTGTAAGTAAGGGTATGGGGAAGCAGGAACTCAATACACTGCTGGTATATAAATTGGTTCAATGATTTTAGAGATCAATTTGGTACACAGATTGCTGAAGACGCATACACCCAGCATTTCTACTTCCAGGTCAATTCCCTCCATGTTCACTGCAGCATTGCTTTTGTTATAGCAAATGACTTAAATGTCCATCAATAGAATTATGGTTATGCTGGAACACTATTCAATATTTAAGGTGAATAACCTAGATTGGTATGTATCAGTATGGACTGACATAAAAAACAATGTTGATATGCTAAGTTAAATAAGTCAGCCTAAAAGACAAATATTATATAATTCTACTTGTATAAGCTATCTAGAACAGGCAAATTCATAGAATTGGAAAGTTGAACCCCTAGTTGCCAGGGGATGGGAGGAGTGGGAAATGGAGAATCATTGTTTAATGGCTACAGAGTTTCTTTTCGAGATTATGAAAGAATTTTGGAACTAGATAGTGATGATTACACAACTTTGTGAATTAATTAAAGCCACTGAATTGTATACTTCATATGATTAAAATGGTAAAGTGCACATGTATTTACAATGAAAAATTTAAAAACCCATAATGTTAAATGAAGAAACAATTTGTAGGACAGGTATATATACTATTTAGAGACATGTAAATCTGTTTATGAAACATGCATCTGTATTGGAAGTATAGCAACATGAATGGACAGAATGCATACCAACTTCAAGATAATGATTTCACCTGGTTTCACCAGAAAGGGAGCAAAACTGGGGGTCTCGATGGTATCTGTGATATTTCTTTAAAAAAGTGAAATGTATACAGGTGACATAACAAAATTTCTATCCTTAATTCTTAGTGGTGATACTAAGTGGTGATACATGTATACTTAAAATATTTACATTTTAAAAATGCCCAGAAGTACAGTTTTGAGGAATGTTCTGATCATCTGGTTGACTATGTCCAAAATCTACAAAATAGGAAGGCGATGGGATGGAGGTGGTGAGGGGAGGGAAAAAGCCAAAGTTCAGGTATCGCACATCTGTGAAATGTCCATTTACATCTTTCTTACTCCAAATAATTTAATTATTAGACATGTCCACGTGTTGTAGTGGACAAGGTGTGACAAGAGTGGTCCCCAGATTTCAAAAAATGAAGGTGAGCCAGTCTTTTGTGAAAGACTTTCCATACAAGGTCCTCAAGTGAGGGAAATCATATGGCACCTTCTGGCTGGCTGAATTGTACATGGATTCTAGCTAACTGTAAATAACCATGAACAAAGAATATCTCAGTAGCCAATATTTTTCTCTGCTGGCATCAAATGAAATTCATTTGGTATCAGCTGGAGTTTTTATAGTGCTAATGGAAGTTATTTTCAGTTATCACGTCAGTCCATAAGTATACAAAGGCAGCAATTTCACTGGTAATCTGGAGATCAGTTTGTATGTAGGGGGTATGCTTTAGACTGTTTCTGCAGTGTAAGCTTTTATCTTAAGAAATGTGGGGGAATCATAAATAAAGAGGAAATGATGAAACAGAACATCCAACAAGGGCTAAGGCTGGGCTTGGCAACATTTCATAGTGTGAACATCTGAACTCCAAGATGTGGTGGTGTCCAGGAAGCCTTGGGCACAATGGGGAGCTCGTGCATCTGAGAACTCATTCCACCAAATGTTAGTTAGCTCCCCTCCTCATTCCAATCATAGCTCTTTATATACTGACAGTTCTTGCTTCTGTGCAGCCGCTATTTGATCTCATTCCACGGGGGAGAGGAACAGAGCTGGAACCATCAATTTTTGTTTTTTTAATAAGCTCATGTAATTTTGCCATACTCCCACCAGGTATGAGAATGACAATGGAGCCCTGTAAATAAAAATCTGCTCTCTGCAGGATTTTAATTATTTATATTCTTTCAACAAACATAACCCCCGTCCATTGTGGTGATATGTGTGGAAACTGGAGAATCAAAATGCAGTGCCAAGATTGTTAGCCCAGAGTACGGCAGTTTAATAGTTTTTTCTCTGAATATGAACATCCTAAATGCTTTAGATGTTTGTACCAAATATCATAACTGGTAACATTACAGAAAACTTGTTTTTTTTAGTAGGGACTCTGGAGCCTAAGAGGTTTTTTACCCTAAAGAACAAAGGCAGGGTCATCTGACTCCTATTACCATGCTATGTATCCAACTCTTGCTAAAAGAGAATACTGCTTTTAGAAGGAGTAAGCAGAACTGTATACCTAAAAATGGTTAAAATAGTAAATTTTATGTTATGTATATTTTACCACAATAAAAATACATAGAAAAAAATGAAGAAGCAAGTAAATAGGGTTAATAAAGGTTAGTTAGGCATGAACATCATGCCAGGTAATGTAGGGGCATGATAAAGATTCCTTGGGATAGAAATGCTGCTCTAATTCTTTTTTATACCTTCTTTCACTTGTGATCTTTTTGTAGCTCTGAGTAGAGTGCCTGGCTAACAATGGGCAGACAAATGTATACTGAATAAAATAAAAGATATGCTCTCTTTTCTCAAAGAATAGGGCAGAAAGAGCACTGTTTTACCAGAAGAAGAAGAAGAAAAATTTTGAGGAATTATAATCTACATGTGTGTGTGTGTGTGTGTGTGTGTGTGTGTGTGTGTGTGTGTATAAAATATGTATATATGTTTTTGTTTGAGTGCATCTGGAAGGCATGGTCTGGGTCTAATATTTGCATCCTCAGCCCTGAGCCAAGCGCATGTGTGTGCAGTGGGCCCCATTGAGACTTCGCAAGATCCCTTTACCAAACTGGTGCACCTGTTCCTCCAGTTGCTGGGAGCCTTGGTGCTCACAGCTTACAGCTGCTCTTGGCCAATGGAGAACAGTTGGCTGCATTCTTGCTTAGATCTAGTCTTCTTTTCTATCTTACTATTCTCCTTCTCTTTCTCCTGATGTAGAGATGGATCACTGAATAGTGGAGTTTCTTGGTGGAAGGCTGAGGTGGTTTACGGCAGTGATTTCAACTGGAATATGCTTTTCAAGGGGGTTATAATATGAGAATGAAAAGTTTTCAGAGAATTAGTGTTTACATCTTTAGATTCTAAGATCCTTTTTCACACAACTAATTTCTGGAGAACTTGCCCGAGTCCACAATAATTATTCTTCTAACCAAAAGCAAACTTCTAACTCATCCCAACTCTTATCCATTGATTGGAATGTGGAAACCTCTTGAGCTTTTGACATAAGAAAGCTTTCTTTAAATATCAATGAAGGTTCAATAAACCCATAGAGATTCCTATATTTCTCTATCTTAATCACTATTCCACTAAGGGTGAAATTAAGTATTTTAGACCTGGGTTTGAATGTTCTGATTTAGACATAGGAGTTATGACAGTTGTTTAATCACTTCATTTCTTTCATTCCCTTCCTTCTGCCAAAGACTGTAAGATCCTGTGAGAGCAAAGTGCACTTTAAGAAATATTGAATGTTAAAAATGACCCTTTTCATGTATTTAATGGTAAGCAGTTCTTTTGAAGTATTCTTAGAACTCATCCTTACTCTGTTTTATTAGCTGGAAAAAGGAGCGGTTTGAATAGCCTGACAATAGGTTAATGTTGCAGAATCTCTTAAATGTAAATGGAATGCTTCTAGAACTACCAAAAATTTTAGGATATGTTACATAGAACCCTTGAGTATAACTATTATTCAACTTCTTTTTGATTTAGTTCAATTAGATAATTAAAAATAATTTATTATATAGTATAAAATATCCTAGGTATAGTCAATCTTAGTCTTCTTCATGTTATGAAATATTTAATATTTTAAACTTTTTGTTAACATAAAATTATATGTTGTAGCTGCTAAATGGATTAATTTGTAACAATATTATATTAATAGATAATTTATTTCCAATAAATGTGTTATTTTAATGATTATTAATTATTTATTCAAATTTGAAATACATTGAAATTTTTGATCTGATGTTAAATAACAATAATTTTAATGATTACAGAATGTGGAAGAATTGTTAATACTTAAAAATTGTAATTATAAGAAATGAAATAAATTTTAAAAACTTAATTTCTATAAACATATCTTTTTTGAATAAAGAGTGATGGTGTGATGATAAAAGACTTTCAAGCATTATACTTCAAAACATTAAGGTACAAATCTAAAGGAAGAGTAGTGAAAATACAAATAAAAGCAAGGAATGGAAATGCAAACATTTATGAAAGTTTAGAAAGCTTGTTTATGTACTATTAAATTGAAAATTGTGGTATTATGAGCTGTGAAGAGCTGAGATTTTACTCTTGCAAGCTAGAAATTAGCCTATCATAGCTTCATGGATGATAGTAGAAGACACAAGACTCCTGGGTCAGAGATAAGAGACTTCATTATTCAGAATTTGGCAGGAAGAATGTGCATCATGTCTGGCTGGCCCACCCATATCTGGCCTGATGGCTTTGTAATGTGTCTATTTGCCTAGGCTGAACTATGTTTCCTATATGCTTCTGGTAAGGTGGGAGAGTTGCAGGGAAGTAGTGGCCATTTTGAGGCTTTCACAAATTTATGGATCTGGTTCATCTTGGTGGTGTGAGGCAGAAGCTGGGCCTGTAGGTATTCCACCTTCTCTTGGATTCTCTTTTATTCTCTTGGATTCTCTTGGATTCTCTCTTTTAACTTCTCCAACTCCTGGGCCAGATTTCTGTGTTCACCTATGTGATGAAGGCCCAGTTTCTGCAAGATATCTTTGTCACTAAGATAAGAATGGACGAGAAAAGGCAACTGTTTCCCAATAGGTGGCTTTCAAACCTTTATGCAACTTAGATTTCATTGCACATATTTAAAAAGATGCAGTAGCTTTCATTTTTAAATCTCAGCATTACAATCTACTATAACTCATATTCTTTACAACTATATAAGCTTATGAAGAAAAGTTTAAATATTAACTTTGAATTGTGCAAGGAGGTACATAGTTTTTCAAAATAATTTTAGGGGGTATTTAAATAATCAAGCTGGAGATTCTTGGTTTATAAGAGGGTGTTGTTTTACAGGACAATCAGATACAAGCATGTGGATCTCTGTTGTTTCTGGTGCCCCAGGTGGCATCTAGAATCATGGGATGACTGGGGCGATCCATAACCCCCAATCCCCTTTTATAGAAACTGTTGTGTGAAATAATCTCAAGAACTTAATTTGAGGGAAAAAAAAAACCAGTTTAATATGAAGCTTCCTCATCTGAGCAAGGAAAAACACTGTTGATGATGACAATGATGATGAAAGAAGTTCCTTGCCAATGATGTGATCAGAAGTGATGTTACAGAGCTTCTGGGCTGGTGAATGTGTAGAGCTCTGGGAAGAGTGGCATGCCTGGAGAGGATATGAAAGCTCTGTGCCTCTTCCCATGAACCTTGTCCTATGCATCTCTTCCATATGGCTGTTCCTGAGTTATATCCTTTTATAATGAACTGGTGATTTAGTAAGTTAAAAAAAATGTGAAGTTACAGTAACAGTAACAATGTTAAGAGCAGGTGAGCTGGTGGTAATTGTGCCCATCACCTTGTTTTCCCTAACTATGCTTGTACCTACAAAGTTTGTTCCAGGTAACTGGACAGGGATGGACACTTGGTCAGCTGGATCAATGATAATCTCTGACCTGTGAATTTGTAATAGGAGATGTGAAATTAAAAGACCTGATGTGAGTTACACTTTCTGTGTGTCTATGGGCGAGTCATTTTACTTTTCTGACTGTCTACATATGTTATGAGAACTAAACCAAAGAATGTATGTAAAAATACTTTGCAAAATAAAAAGAGCTGTATAATTTAATTTATGGTTTTTATCACTTTCTCCCAAAGCCTCTGTTTACCTGCATCCTTCTCAGGGTTGTATTGGAATATGGACTCATGCATTCATCCCCTCTGTGTACCCACAGCACAACATTTATTAACAAGATATGGAAACCTAAGAGGTTCTGATGGCAAGTGATCAGCGTGTTGATCTGTGTACACTAGTCAAGTCCAAGGGATGTGGTTCTTTTGGGTTTGTTTTCAGATCGTGTTCTTAGTTTGCATGTTTCTGCATCAGGATCTATGAACAGATACTCATTTGAAAGGTTTTTATTTCTTTGTTCTCTAGGTTTGCAAGACGATTTATCTCAGTGTTGTTGTGTGAGCCTGAAAAGGCAGCTAGGTAATGAACTTAGGTTGGCCTCTGGCATGAGAAAGGGTAAATATAAGCTCCATGGTTGCCTCAAACACCACATCTTGGTCCCTGTGGTTCAAACTCAGAGGCCTTCCAGGCAGGTACCACCAGTAATTTTAGCACCAGAGGATATACTCTGTGGGGAGAACATATTCTTCTCACCTTTCTTTTGAGAACAAAAGAAAGAAAATGACTTCTAAGGATTCCAGAACCCAAGACTCTTGCTTGAATTTATAAAAAGTAAAGTATTGGTTAATGCAGCTTACAGAATATGGATACAAATTGAAATTCTGGGATGATAAGTTCGCGAGGACCATAGACATCTTTATTAATTTTCTAGGGCTGTTACAACAAAGTACCACACCACTGGGGGTGCTTAACACAACACAAATGTATTCTCTCACAGTTCTGAAGGCCAGAAATCCAAAATCAGGTGTCAATAGGCGTGGCTCCTACTGGAGGCTCTGAGAGAGAATCTGTTCTGTGCTTCACTCCTGGCTTCTGGTGGTGGCTGGCAATATTTTGTGTTCCTTGACTTGTAGACTCCTCACTCAAATCTCTGCCTCTGTCTTCACATGGCCTTCTCTCTGGGTGTCTGTCTCTGTGTCCAAATTTTTCTCTTCTTATAAAGACACCAGAAATATTGGATTAAGGGCCCAGTATTACTCCAGTATAACTCCATCTTAATTTAACTTATTACATTTTAATGGACCTATTTACAAATAAGGTCACATTTGGGGATTCCAGGGGTAAGGACTTTCATATGTCATTTTTGGGAGACACAATTCAACCCATAAGAATATCAAAGTACAGAATGTCCAGATCTCCTACTTGAAATATCCCCAAACGGCTGAGCTCTAAGTCTGAATTCATGTGTTGCTATTTTCGACATAGACTTTTATATTCATTTTTTTCATTTTTGTGATTCTTTTATTGGAAAAAATTAGAAAAGTATTTCTCAGTCAAGATTTAATAATGGACATTTAATTTGGTCATGGTTTTTACATTTGAAAGAGAAAGTACATCTTGTAACACAAGAATTATTTTTGGGGGGTTTAAAGCTGAATGAGTATAGCCTACGGCGATATGATTGTCTCCTGATATATTAGGCATTTGTTCCAAGACCTCCAGTGGATGTCTGAACCCACCAATAGTACCAATCCCTACATATACTATGTTTTTTCCTATACATATATATTGATGATAGTTTAATTTTAAAATTAGGTACAGTAAGAAAAATAAGAGATACTTGAACACAAACACTATGATACCATGACAGTCGATCTGGTAACCAAGGTGGCTACTAAGTGACTAACGGGTGGGGAGCAAGTATAATGTGGAGACCCTACATGGAGGGATGATTCACGTCAGGGGCAGGGAGAGAGTTCACCTGCTACTCAGAACTGCACACAGTATAAAACTTATGAATTGATTATTTTTGAAATTTTTCATTAATATTTGTAGACTGCAGTTGACCATGGCTAACTAAAATCTTGGATAGCAAAACCATGGATAAGGAGAGACTACTATAATTCCTTTTCGATAGTGAGAGAGCTCCTGTAGGACCTTAATCATACCTTCTATGATTCATTTTATTTTTTTACTCTGCCTATAAATTATCCCTTAAAAGCAAGTGGTGTTTGTGCTTTTGCAAATATCAAAATTTTGGATCTTACATATGCCTTACTGTTAAGTTGTATACCTGAAACTTACTGGATTTTGATAACCAATGTCACTATAATGAAAATTAATAAAAAACAAACAAACAAAAAGTTTTGGATTTTGCACTTAAAGCTGTGACTGTTGATCTCAAAGATATTTTCTTTGCAAGACATATAGTCATTTAGTTTTTATATCTGAAGATTGAATTTCTGGTAAGAAACAATTTAAAGAACAGTTCTTCATGTCTTTTGTTGTTTTAAGCATGGAATAGATGAACATTAACATAGCCATTTGGCTGCAATTATAAATACATCAGAAGGGATGCAGTTTTAATTATATGAGGCCAACTGAAAATGCAAAACATGAATATGCGATTTTAATTAAGATACATGCATAATTACAAGGGGACTTCTCACAGGGAAAAGCATGGGAAAGTTCATTTTCACTCCTCTTCCCCCCACCCCCGCTTCATTCCTTTAAATGTTATTCTTGTTCATTAAGTCCCCTAATATCCTTGGAAATGTTCTGCTCTAGTTTTCCTTTATTGCTTATAGATACTAGGAGTTAAAACCCAAATCCAACTAAAAGCCAGCATGAGAGCCTTTTTGAAAGCTTCACTGTGTTTTTAGAATAGCAAAACAGTCCACACGGTTTCATTTGTATTGTCACCAAGCAAAATCTCAACAAAAGCGAATCTCTGAATCACCAATCACATATTGAAGATAATTACATGAACATATAAATAGTAGGAACTGTATTACACTATACATTTATAAGAGCTTTCTACTTGTTTTAAAGATTGAAATCTGCTCTCGATGTATAGCCCTGTGAGTGAATCCTCATGTCTACATTCTCAAAGAGATACATGAACTTTGCAGTTAGATAATGAAAATGCTAAGACTCTATAAATACTCGCTTACTGATATTTCATTCAGTCACATTTATTTCCTTTGAATTAAGTATAATTAAATATGTTTACTTTGTTATTAAATAACATGAAGGATGTGAGTTTCTCATGATCAGAAATAACTCAGTTATATGGTTAACCTTTAACAAATATATCAAAATGTACAAATCATCAGCATTTTGTCCCCTTCGGTGTTCTTTTGGAGCTATAGGCCAATAGCAATGATATATCTCAAATCAGGGAGAACAAACAGCTGGTGCTTTGGACCATGAATCTAGGTGTTTCTGGAGGCAGTTCAGAGCAAATTCTTCCTATTCTTTCTTCTGGGATGATTCCAGAGCTACTTTTATCTGCATGTTATTATAATGCCAGGGCAATTCTCACCTGGGCCATATCACTCTTATATCTGATTTCCATATGTTACAACAATAATTATGCATATCATTAGATATTAGTGTTGGGTTAAGATTTATTTATTGCTACACAAAATTATATTTCCATATGTTCAGTTCACAAATTCTGTTGCTCAAGCAAAAGCTGTGTTCTAGTGAAAAAATAAATAAATTAAGAGGGAACACTTTCATCAATCTGGCTAAAACCCAATGTCGGATGATTCATGGAATTGCCTAGCAACAAAGCACTTTTATTTTACAATGCTAAGTGCAATTTGACTACTCAAAACACAATGAGAAGAAAATTTTCATTTGTCTGCTTAAGGATTTTCCACTGTTATTGCAAATGTCTAAGTGGATATCTCAGAAACATATTGGAATTAAAACAATGACAACCTCCTTTTGAATTAGTGCCTTTTTATCATTTAGAGCCTCTTTTTGGGAAGAGATTTTGTTATTCAACACCATTTTAACTAATAACACAATGATCATTATGAAAATTACTTACCAAAGTATTTTCCTGGATTGAAAAGGTCTTTTGCTGTGGGAAAGAAGTATTTCATTAAAGAATACTAACAATACAAAAGCATTTACGCTACCTTCCATGTTGCTTTCCCAAGAGTTTTGGGAGTCATTTTGATGAGCAATCATCAGGAACCAAGGCTAGTAAAAAGAGATTTGTAATTTAAGTAACACTAAACTTTACTTCTCATCATTACCACTCTCCTTAATTATCAGGCATTAAGATGATTATCTTTGGTCAGTTTGCCGTACAGAAGTTTCTAGGAGTCTGATTATGTGTGTGCATCTGGTTCCGAGCAGGGTAAAAGGGAGAATTGTTGCAGTGCCCACAGAGGGGACAGGCGTCTTGGTCATATGACAAACTGTGGTTTGCCACTGAATGCTTCTACTCAGAGATGTTCCCAACACACCTGCTCTGAGAGCTGCATGTGAAATCCCTGACGGATACAAGTTTTTAACTCATATGCAATACATGCTAGTTTAAGTGGAATGGATGGGATAGAGTACTCTGTTTAATCCACTTTTTTCATTAAAGAAAATTATTAAAATACTAATCTTGTCTAAATGCTTTTCAACCACTAATCTTCAAACGACTAGGAAAATGCATTTCATATAAAATGAAGTGAACGCTATTAAGGTTGGATCTCAAACATCACGTCTGGAAAAAGTCTTCCCTCGGCATCCTATCTACAGCCACATCCCACCCCTTTCTTATCACTCTCTACTCCCAGTCTGGATTTTATTATATTTTTTTCCTTATAAGGCTCAATACCACCTGAAATGAGAAAGTGTTTATTGGATTACATGCTTATTGTCTTTTTCCTGCTAAAAAGTGAGTTCCATGAGGACCCAGGCACTATGCCTGTCTTGTTCACTGGAGTATTTCTAGTAGCTAGACTAGTTCCTGGTACATAGTCAAACCTCAGTGTATTTGTTTACTGAAGGGGTAAATTTCAAAGTATCTTAGAGTCATGATCAGTAGTGTTTTCTAAATAATGTGTCATAGAAGATTATTCCTATGAATTTTAATAAATATTACATAATAAAGGGCATCTGAGGTCAAAAATATCTGAGAAATGATGGAATAAACAGAACTAAACAGATATAAGATTTCTCAGAATCTTTACAATGCTAATTATTTCATTATAAGCCCTCTTTTTTTTTTTTTTTTTTTTTTTTTTTTTTTTTTTTTTTTTTTTTTTTTTTTTTTTTTTTTTTTTTTTTTTTTTTTTTTTTTTTTTTTTTTTTTTTTTGAGGAGCGTCTTGTCCAACATTCAGAGCAACGACTTTGGGAAATGTTGCTGAGTAGAAAATGAGGACAACCTGGTTGCTTGAGATTACTGGGGATTTGGATTCTGTATAAATAGAAATATATTACAGGACATTAGATATGTCTCCTTAATTGAAATAATTTTTATCAAATGACCAATAATATTGTGAGGTATGTGTGGGAAAAAGTGGAATTGTGTTATGTGAGCCTTGAATGTTGTGGAGTCCTAATCTTACCACTTTGCTCATTTCTTTAGCTTAATAATTTCCTGAGAACAGCTCAGGGCCATGTAGCAAAGCGTGAAGACAAGAGAAATCAGAGAGTAACAGTTGTGTTTTCACACTGTGACTTTTTGTGAACTTCATGGATCAGGAGCTTATTCATTAAATAATAAAATGCCTTTTTCTTTTCCTATGACAGCCCCTTTTGCTTTGGCTTTTAATCACAAATGCTTTCTATTTAAGAACTATGTTTTGATCTTGATCTTAGGTGTACATTTTTCTCCTGGACTTTGATATGCTTTATTAAAAATATATTTTGACTTCAGATGGGAATTTTGTTTTTTACTTTTTTCAGCTGTGCATTTGATATTATTTCCCTAATTAATGCTATTATTTTATAATAGTGTCTTTTCTCAAAACTGAATAATCAAATGGTTTTTCTCCCCCTGTCATGTTTCTCCAGATATTCTTATGTTAATTTTTATTCTATGCTGAGAAAATACGTTACAGACTTGTTCTACCTCAGATATTCTCTGAGTCACTTTTTATTGCTCAGAAGCTTAGTCTAATTTATTTCTTTTCCTTTGGCATACTGTAATTATTCTATGGAATGGTAAGTTATCTCATCAGAAAAGCCTCACATATATTTTCCTTGTAGTTTCCATGTTTTATTTTTTATTTTTTTGCTTGTAATTTTAATATAAAGCAAAGGTGAAAACCCTACATTTTAAATTTTGTTTTGCTACTATGTAGAAATCTAAAATGCTCGTTACCATCAAATAGTTTCATTTTGCCTCTTTCGTTTTTCAGTAAACATTTTCTTCTAGTCTTATTGTTGGTCAAATGGTCTATGTCTGAGGTTCCTGATTTGCAGGCCATGAATTCCATCATATCACTGAGTTGCTTCCTAAGCTCACATACCCACTAAATGTTGTCTGTAAGCTGCATAAAAAATATCTTGTGTATGTATGGGTTAGTATTTTTAAAATGTAAGTAGACACTTAAAATTCACAAAATTCAAATTATTTGAAACCATTACCAAATTCACAGGTTTGTTTTTTAAATGTACAAGGGCCTAAGAAATACTTTGATGTTAAAAGGGTTCTCATTTTAACCTAAGAGAGTCCACGTTACTTTTTCTCTTCTCCTAAGATTTTTACCCTATTATAGTATACATTGCTCCTATACATAATGCTAATCCTACACTTCTTCCTGTTCCTCTCTTGCCTTTAGAATTTGTATCCAGCAGTGTATCAAATGGTTTAAAAAGTACAGTATTCATTTGTTTTAATAATATTTTTATTCATTTTTTATACATTGAAAATATGTATAAAGCTCACACTGAATGGCTCTCATTCCTGGCCATGTATAAGGTTCACCTTCAGAGACTGCAAAATTAGACAACTTCCTTCCACTCGTTACCCACTGGATGAACAACTCCTGGGAAGAGAGAGTGATTGGGCACCTCTGTTTTTAAAGAGATCCCTAGGAAATTCAAATGCATAGTAAGAGAGGAGTAACAACTGTTAGCGGTGGACCAAGCATTGTGGTTGGTACTCAGGCTCACAGGAGTGAAAAAATTAGACTTGGGAATTATCTCCTCTTAGAACCTGATCCTGGGGAATCTCACAGCAACTTTTCTTTGAGCCTAGTCAGCTTGTCATCAATTGCATTGTATTTTGAGACCCTGAAATTATTGCATAAAACTGGTTCACTTAATTAGAAAATACCAGACAAAAGTGTTTGATTTTTGGTCTTAAAAGCTCAGATACCAGACTGTCTGGCTTTCAACTCCATGCCTGGCAGAGTGAGTGTACAATGCCTGGCATATAGACAATAATTAATAAATATTTGTGCTGAATGAACAATTGAGTGAAAGAGCAATGCTTTGTATAAAGGACTTGTTTGCCAATTTCAGAGTTTCAATTATTTGAAGTGGAGAAAAAGTACCCTGAGGCAAAATTCCTGATTCACAGAAAATGCTCACTTGCAAGCTAGGCTGTTCCTATTACATCTTCCAAGTCTATTAAATTTCAACTATATTATAGTCCTTACTGCCAAAGATTACAAATTGTCTTTAATTATGAGAAGAATAAATTAAACTTAGGCTTCTTCTTATCAAAGTACTTACCAGTTTCTTTCTTTCTTTCTTTTTCTTTTCTTTTCTTTTTCTTTCTTTCTTTCTTTCTTTCTTTCTTTCTTTCTTTCTTTCTTTCTTTCTTTCTTT